>RSEF01000001.1:122077669-122098045 GCA_003993805.1 Himantopus leucocephalus | reverse complement strand
CAGGAAAAAAAAAAAAAAAAAAAAAAAAAAAAAAAAGGAAAGAAAAGGGGTCTCACCGTTGCCTCTGCTCTAACTGTATTTTAATAGAATAGTGGAGCCTCACGAGCTGTCAGTGTGGCACCGTTCATGAGCACAACTATAAATACACTTTAAAAAAATTGCCCATAAATCATGTTTTGTCATTGGAGAACATAAAGGGAAATTATAGTTTTTCCACTGACAACAGCAAGGAAAAAAAGAAATCATGGCTCTAAAGTCACCTTTACTCTTATTTTCCATTCTAATCTAGTACGCTTTTCATTTTGCAGCTGAGCGATTGATTCAGTTAGGCATTAGTTTTCTTGGCTGGCTTGATATCAAAGGCTAAGCATTTGCAGCCAAAGACTGGATTCTTCTGAGCAATCAAGGGTTGTATAGGGGACTTCAATGCCTGCGGGGAGGGAGGGCAACAAACCCACTAGTAACAACCAAGACTTAGACACAAAGAAATTGCTTCTACAAGGCACAAAACCAAGAAGCTGCAATGATCTTGTTAATCACCCTTTTCCTCCCCTCCTGACCTCAGCTGATTTTGATATGAAGGAAGACTACCTTAATACAGCCTTGCAACCTAACATCCTTCCTCTGCACAGAGGGGGTGCTGTTTGTTGTACTGCAGCAAAACCTTTCTGTTGTGTGGAGCGAGAACAGCAGTGATAGTCGAACTGGGCCCTTAATACCAATACACCAAGCTCTGCAGTCGCTAGCACTTACGATCAGCATGGAGGCATGAATTTTAAAAATGAATAAAAATCACATTTCTGCTACCAGATCTGTTAATTATGTCAAATGCTTGGATCCAAAGATATGCTTCCAAGTCCTTATAAGGGACGAGATCTGGGTAATGCTCAGTTCTGACATTTGTTCCCAAAACCTAGTTTTCAGGGGAGGAAAACAAGCGTGTAGGCTGAATAGGAAGGACAGTAGCTCTAACATGTCCCATACCTGGCTGATGAGAGATCAAGGTTCAACATAAGGACCAACATTATCCAGAATATATGAAGACAGTCTCGAAGGTAGCCAACACTGATACAAAAAAAATAGAGGATTTGCTGAAGACTTAAATGAAAGAAGGGAATTAGTTAAAAGATGGTAACAAGAATTTGAGAGAATCTAGCAAGCTTCCACCCAAAAAATCATGGTAGTATCATATTTTCACCTTTTGTTTATTGTTCTTGTCATATTTTTCTCCCAACCTTTGTTTTCTTGTACATATATACCTAGCAACTAGTTCTGCAGCCATGTTATCTTTCCATATGGATGATTTCAAAATGCAAATAATAAAAAAAAACATTGACAAAAGCTCACCTCTCCATTTTGTGTGCATGTAGGTGTACACTTATATGATGGCTGGATTTCTGTCTTAAACAAACAGTAATAGCCAGAATTTGGAATGCATAATTTCAATATTAATTAAAATAAAAGTTACTTTTAAACATTGTCATTAAATCTATTTTTAAAAACATGGATGTTTTTATCTTCTTTAAGGAAAGTTTTTAATGTATCTATTCTTTCTGAAGTTAATTTCAGTGTAGTACTTCAATTTGTTTGGGACTCATATAAATGATTCATTTTTGATAGGTTTGACACCCAGAATAATTAAAATGGTTCCTTTCTTCTGAATGAAACACGTAGATCTGTTTGATGAAATGCAACCATATTACGTATTCATCTCATTCATTTCCTTTAGTATTATAGAAAGCCACAATCGTTAAAAAAATAATTTAAAACTATGTCTGAGAAGGCAGAGTAAGTATGCATACTGCTGCATCCCTTCATGCAGTGTAGGTTTCTGGCTCCAATAGGTGACAGACAAACCCTACAAACAACTACAGAGGAAAATCAAATGTGTAGAGGCAGGGTATTCTCTTCACTCTAATGACACAGGTACAGGACTTCCATTTCTTCTCCTGCTGGGTTTCCATGTAAGGGCTAAGCAGCAGCTGGCCCTATATTGCAATGTCGAGCACAAGTACCCCATTTATTTTGCATGTAGTTGATAGGACACTTCATGATTTGAAGTAAAAGGCAATGTGTCATCTGTACACATGGCAGCAAAATTATAACTCCCACAGCTGAGGAAACTGCATCAAGGCTTTCCTATTGATATGGGGAGTCAGTAAAGGCGAGAGCTGGTATTTTCACCTTATGGTTGAAAAATCTTGTGACTTATATCCATTGATGCAAGTCTTTCCTTTGAGGATGCGATATCCCATATAAACTTTTTAAAAAGTAACATCTGGGCAACAAGCACAACTAACTTAGATATTTATTTTTCTTCTTCCTAATAAATTCATAAATTTAGTGTTACAGAGACACATTCCATGACTGATTTAATGACTTTAAGCCATTTTTCTTCCTCTGAATTCTATGTGCCTTCTTTGAAGAGATATATTTCAGAGACAGGAAAACGTAGGCATAACTGTGTAATTCAAAAGCAGCACCAACTGACCATGAGACTAGGAATGACTCTCTTAAACAAATAGAATTCATTTTATTTGTTCTCATAGCTCTTACATTGCACACACACACACAAATATATATATATGAAAAAAATGTCAAGAGGATGTTTACTATTTCTCTGAGGGAGTTGACCTGTCTGAGGGCATCAGTGCAGAAGGATTTATGACTCCTGATGATATTGACAAGGAAAGATCACAGGAAATCAGAAAAAAAACTTTAATATTTGCAATTAATTTACCTCAACATGAGCATTTGACCTTGCATAATATACCTAGCAATTTTAAGCCATTTTCACTTTCACTATGTATCAATAACAATCTTACCAAAAGTATTGCCTGGAGTCAAGCCCCAGAATATACAACTAATATTTCAGATGTGATTTCAGCATGTGTCTGAGTTTTGTGGTATGAGGAACTACAAACTTACATCAGCACACCAGCCACACAAAACATGGACATAAAGGAGGGGAAAAAAGAAAAGGAAACTTGAAAATAAAGGGCAAACATTGAAGAAGGGACAACTGTAAAAGCAAAATAATTTTTAAGAATTAATTAATAAGGAATAAAATGACATAGAATAATATTTTATCATAGAATAAAATCATAGAATCATTTTGGTTGGAAGAGACCTTTAGGATCATTGAGTCCAACCATTAACCTAGCACTGCCAAGTTACCACTAAACAATGTCCCTCAGAACTACATCTACCCGTCTTTTAAATACCTCCAGGGATGGTGACTCAACCACATCCCTGGGCACTCTGTTCCAATGCTTAACAATCCTTTCTGTGAAGAATTTTTTCCTAATATCCATCCTAAACCTCTCCTGGCACAACTTGAGGCCATTTCCTCTTGTCCTCTTGCTTGTTACTTGGGAGAAGAGACCAACCCTCACCTCGTTACAGTCTCTTTTCAGGTAGTTGTAGAGAGCGATAAGGTCTCCTGTCAGCCTTCTTTTCTCCAGACTAAACAGCTCTGGTCCCCCCAGCTGCTCCTCATAAGTCTTGTGCTCTAGACCCCTCACCAGCTTTGTTGTCTTTCTTTGGACACACTCCAGAACCTTAAAGTCTTTATTGTAAGAGGGGCCCAGAATAGAACACAGTATTTGAGGTGTGGCCTCACTGGTGCCACCGGTGCCCTGAGTACAGGAGGACAATCACTTGCCTAGTCCTGCTGGCCACACTATTTCTGATCCAGGCCAGGATGACATTGGCCTTCTTGGCCACCTGGGCACACTGCCGGCTCATATTCAACTGGTTGTTGACCAACACTACCAGGTTCTTTTCCACCTGGCAGCTTTCCAGCCACTCTTCCCCAAGCCTGTAGCACTGCTTGGGGTTGTTGTGGCCCAAGTGCAGGACCTGGCACTTGGCCTTGTTGAACCTCACACAATTGGCCTCGGCCCATCAATCCAGCCTGTCCAGATCCCTCTGTAGAGCCTTCCTACCCTCAAGCAGATCAACACTCCCGTCCAACTTGGTGTTGTCTGCAAACTTACTGAGGGTGAACTTGCTCCCCTTGTCCAGGTGATTGATAAAGATATTAAAGAGAACAGGCCTCAGTACTGAGCCCTGGGGAACACTGCTCGTGACTGGCTGCCAATTGGATTTAACTTCATTCACCACAACTCTTTGGGTCTGGCCATCTAGCAAGGTTTTAACCCAGCGAAATGTACACCCATCCAAGCCATGAACAGCCAATATGTATCTATCAAATGATCTGGGGCTGAATTTATCAGAAAGGAGATGTCACAAGCTTAGAAAGAAATAATGCTGTGTTCTCCACTTGCACAGGGTCAGCTTGTAGATCACTTGATATTCATGATAAACTACAGCATGTCTGATATGCCTATTCCACTGTGTACTTGACCATTTCATACTTCTCCAAATGATAACAAGTCTGGTAAATCAGTCTGCTTTAGCATACTGACTAACAGGTTAATCAATAGCTGAACAGAAACTCACATACTTTTAGCACTTGCAAAAATAGAGGAAGTCCACTGCCTCGGACTGGCTTTGTAAAGCCTCAGAAGACAGTTCAGTTTGCACAGAGCATCCAAAAGCTTATAGACAGAGAGGTGAGAGCAATAGTGTCCATTATCCTGCTGTTGGATGAAAAAAACCAGCACATTAATTAGCTCCTTTTACTTCTGGCATGATATTTTATTACAGAAAATAATGTACATTCCCACACACTTGCCAGGAGGGGCTACACAACCCACTTCCCCACCTGCACCTACTGCTGAGACTAGCTTTAAAACTCTAATGTACTCTGACACTTCTGAGTACCCTGGGAGAGCATAGCTGGCTTCCTCCAGTAATCCAGCTTGTTAGCAGGTGCTGTAAATCTAGAGGCAGATGTTAATTGATTCACACTGACGGCTTTGGCAAGTTCAGCTCGTTAGCCTACCCTGAATGTAACTGCGGTCAAGAGTATCTCCCATTGCGGAGGAATTGAGGGTTAAGTAGTCCTGGTGTGCTAATAAGACTCTGCCTTAGGAGGCAGATAAGCTTGTGCCTGCTGCTTGTTTGCAATTTTGGCTTATAGTGTAACTGGAGAAAGACCAAAGTTTGAGGAGTATGGGGGATGTTAAACCATGGGTGACTTTGAGATTATCCTTGCATGTACAGGCAACTAGATTTTTAGCTTTGCTTGCTAATCTGAGTTTTGATTTATCTTTTAGAGTGAAAGTGTTTTGAATTAGAGCTATGCTTTACTGCTAGATGTAGTGACTGATATTGACTTTGTCCTTTAGGAGTTGTAGTGAAGGGAGTTCCAGAATAGGTGTTTACTTCCAGTTTGATGGAATTAAGTCTCTGCTTATTGCTTTTCCATAACCAGTATCATTATAAAGTAAATAGTTGAAAAAGAGGTAAAGAATCTCCACCTATGAGATGCCAAGCACTCTGGTTGTCACTGAAAAGACTAGGATTCCCTTTGTGATAGGATCTAAGTTAGGAAATGATACTGTATTTTTTTCCTGATGTGAAAGCAAAAAAGATAGTTACATTTTCTGTATGCCTTTATAGGAAAGTGAAAATAACGCTAGGCTTCTTTTTCATGTCAGTCCTAAAATGCCTGTGGTATGCAATGGCTTGTTTTATCTTAGGCCAAATGTGGTTTGAAACTCTTGTCTATTAAAATGACTGAGGAAAAAAAATTCAGGTCTTACAGCTTTGTATTTTATTTTATAAAACAGTCTTCTCGTGAAGCTGAGAGGATATTTTTTTTTTTTTCTTTAAAGGTACATTGTAACCTCTAAGCTTATAAACAAATATTTCCCCAAGACACACAAAGGAACTATCTGTGTTTAGACCTAAGGAAAAAAAGCAGCTTAAGAACAGGTAGGATTCTTCCTCTGAGCAAAGACATTCGCAAAGGAGAGTCCTCTTGGTTAGTGAAGATGCAGCTATTGAATGTTATGAAGATTAGATTACTGTGAAAAAGAAGTAAGTTATTCTTAAGAAATAGCTCAAAATCCCTAGTTTCATTTTAAAATCTTGAAATAGTGAGAAAGCAGGTTGATTGTTTACTTTTGAAAGTAAGTATGGAGGAAACCTGATTTTTTCCAGTTTATACAAATGTTGTAGAAAACAGGCACGTCTTTGAGATTCTGACTGGAAACTCAGTAACAATGGAAATCTAAAACAAAGTATTGTCTTTTCCATCTCAGTTGTCTCTGCATAGTGATCTTCCACTGCCTATTCTCTCTCCAGCTCTAAAAAAGTCCACAGTGTCAACTATGTTATGTACTTGCGTTTTTTCCTGTTTATGTAAGACCCCAAACTTTATGCTCATTTTCTGGGTTAGTAAATGATGATCAGCTGAATTTCTACTCGTTCCCTCTAAATCCATAGCAGCAAATGTTTTTCTGTCTTTGTGGCTGGGGGAGAGGAGTGGGAAGAGATGCTAGGCTGTTTAAGTGATCTTGTACCATTGTTAAGCAAAGATAAGTTTTTAATCCACTACAGAGAGGAAAAGGAGCATTTGTGTGATGGGGAGATACTGGCATGGTGAGAGAGTGAGATAACTGTTGGAAAGGCTGCCTGCAGGGCCTTTTATGCTTCCAAGTCACCCAGAACTGGAGAAGTATTTGAAGTGTGTCCCTTAATTAATGCAACAGCATGTGATAATTTAGCCTCTGAGAAGCCTGGGTTTTAAATATTTTATTTTTTTTTAATCTGACAAATGAACCAAGAGAATTTGCTTTTGCTGTTTAGGGGGAAGTGGGGGGAATGGCTTGGGGAAGCACTGAATACTTGAAGAGATTTGAGCTATCCAGGATTGGAGTTATAAGTGACAGCTTATTTCACATGTTGTTTGCCTTGTATAATAAATGTGTGTCATTTTTACAGCTCAAAACTACTAGTAGTTTATGTAATATTAGTGAATCACAGCTTGGACTAAAAATAATTAAAATGTAGAAATCTTCTTGAAAATCAGCCATTCAGCTTTCTTTGAGGCATTTAGGCAGTGTGATAGCTGCTACCTTAAACCAGATATCTTCCAGTGTCTTAGTAGATATGCATTTTAGATGCACCAAGTGTGACCACCTAAATAACTTAAAAAAAAAAAAAGAAAAATTCTTCATGTCTCTCTACGATATGACTCTGCCTTGTTTAATTTACACCAGGCAAGAAATTTAGTTAGAAGTTTCAGTATATCAGGAAACATATTGCCACAGTCAACAAGTTTCTCCCCCTTATACTTCTAGTATAATTTCCCTTAAGGTCATGATAACTTCTAATACTTACAACTGCAGGCTGCTGAAAGTCAGCAGCCAAATGGACTCTGTTGCAAGTACATAGTCCTTACCACTTCCATTTGTGACATCCCCAGATACTGTTCTTTGTCTATAAGCCATTTCATTACACTGCAGTAAAAAATAGTTTTAGAGGAGGAGAAATTGTCCTTGCTGTTTAAAGGTGTGAGGTGACACAGAGTGTAGTTCAAGGAGTTCGTCTCTTGTCACAATTTTATTGGAAAAATTTACAGGAAAGAAAAGGTCATCTTCATGAGGCCTGTGATAAATATCTCCACAATAAACAGTGAGGTTGGAAATATTTATTTATTTTTTTTTCCTCTGCCCACCTCTACACTCCTACCCCTTGTATTTAAAGATTTGCTGCTGTCAGGTATGCTGTATTGCCATTGATTTAGTTGATGTTACTGAGCAGCATTATTTGCTGTAGAATTACTGACTTCTTGTTAACACTTCCAACTAAGAAATGACCTGCCACTGTGCTGATGTAAGTAGTTATTGCTCACTGTTGTCATTCTAAGTCTTATTGTACAATTTAGGTGCACTCTTCTGGTGCATCTGACTATTCTTTGACAAATAAAGACCAAAACTGTGATCTAATACAGTGACAATAGCCTTCATGTGTAGTCAGTAACATTCCTCAGCGTCATGCATGAAAGAAAACTTTGGTTGCCATAGTGATATCAGCATCATTTGTCTCTAAAAGCTGACAGCTTTTTCTCTCAAGCTCTTTAAATGTTTGATTGAAAGACTCTGACAACTATTTGATATTGATCAGTGAATGACTGAATGCCTATTGCCAGCTGTAGCATTGTATCATTCACTAAAATGTGCTTTTATTTTTCCTAACCTCTTTATCACTTGCTTTTTCTTTTTTTTTTTTTTAATAATAAATAATAATGCCTTTAGTAACTCAGCAGAACAATGATGCTACAACTTTCTTGTTTTGAGAGTACTGATGGAAACTGGCCACTCAGGTCATCCTGTGATGGTTGAAATAATCCTTCAAATAGAAGAAAATATTTCTTTGTGGTATGTCACATAGTGCACTGCCCTTTTTCCTTTTTTTTTTTTTNTTTTTTTTTTGCCCCTTGCACCCTGTCTCTTGTTCCAGAGTCCCAGCTGTTGACATTTGTGGAAAACTTTTGCTGGAGTCCTTTGCCCTACCCTCTTCAAAATAATATTTCATTCACACTCGGATTTCTCCTCCCCCACAAATGTTTCTCTCTCCCAGTGCCCAGCAGGACTATGATTAATCTGTCAAGAAATGCTCAGTTGAGATTCCAGCAAGTGAAAGAGGCAGGGTCTGTCCTGTACCTTTTGTCAGGAGTATAAAAGGATTGTTGCTCTGATGGTCTGATGATTCTTCAGCAGCTGTTTCTGAGGATGGTCATGTGTCAGCCATATGACATTAGGATTTCCCACTGCATGGAATTTCTTCCTTCTCAAGCATTTCAAAGTAAAACCATTATTTTTCTCCAGGGTTTATTCCAGTGCCTCGGATTTATTGGTGACTGCCAACTACTTCTTCACTTGTGATTAATTTATCAGAGATATATAGTTCATGTAAAATGGTAGTCTATGGTGCGAAGTAGTAGAGAAAGGAGATGCATCTAGCTAAGGAGAAGTATTATCTCAACTCTTTGTGCTGCTACTTGGGAGAAAAATCAGACTTTTCTTTGAGGGTATAATTGCACTTGACCAAAATAATTCCTGTTCCTTTACTGGTGAAAGACCTTCCCTCACACACAGTCCTTTTCTTCCCAGGTGGCTGAGTTTGTAAGGTTTATGGATGTGGTTAGGAGGTGGCTTTTTTTCTTGTTTGATCTAGAGCTCATACCTGGCTCATAGCAGCAAAAGTACCAAACTTGTGTCTGATCTTCTGGTATGTGCTACATTGAACTCTGCTGAGAGTTGATTAGCAGTAAGACGCAGCTGTTTGTCATTAAGCCTCCCATTTCTAATTGACTGTCTGAGTGTCTTTCTGGTCCAGAGTATGTTCACTTAGTGTGAAGTGCAAGTTCGTCTGGAAGCCCCGTTTGTCTTCCTTCCACTGTGCTCCTTTGCAAATGCTCGTGTTCCGCGTTAACAAGGGAGAAGCACCACAGGATGCACCACTTGGGTGGGGGATTTTGATGGGTGGTTCAGCTCTCTGTGCCTGTCTGTATGTCTCTGGCTGTTTCAGCAGGCTACTGACTGTTATACTGTTAGTGCTCTGCTACCTGTATAATTCCTGGTTCATCCTAGTTCTGTGTTTTTCATATAAATAGAAGTTTTATTTCAACAACCTTGAAGTATATTTATAGAGGGTTTCTGTATTACAGAAATAATGTATAAGGAAAAGATTGTCCACAGAGGCAGCTATCAACATAATACCTGGTGATGATAAAGTCTATCCATGAGCTCATGCTAAGGTGCAAGCCTATGTTAGCTGAAATAGGCCCGTGGCAAGACTTTGGAAATGTTATAGCTGATTTCATCAGTGTTTTATAGCTGCGACATCAGTGGAACTAGTTCTCAGTGACCTTTATTCACTGCTTCTTAAGTATGTACTAGGCTCATCAAAAGCAGTTTTTCAAAGACTGAGTTCCCCGTGATAAAACATGAGAAATAATAGAGAAACTAAATAGCAGTATGTCTGAAGTGACTAGAATTTACTTCCATTGTGTCCGTGGCATCCTCCATCTGAATTAGTCTAAGCTTTTTCAGCTATAGTTATAGGAAAAGAGGAGAGCCAAATATAGCAAGATTAATGCATTCTAAAACAAGATAATGCTCTTTCAGAGAACTGTTACAGAACACTATTTCATGTAGTAACAGGAAGTCTTAAAGATGCTCTCGAGTCTCTGCTATTTTATTTTTTGTAAGACTTTGCAAGCCAAAGGCAATGCATAGGTATTTTCTTGAGTCTTTTCTCTTAGATAGAATTTTTTTCTTTTCAGAATGTTTAGTATTTATAATATATGACAGAAGGGACTTTGTGTTTGTTTCTGGACTTCAAGTACTACTGCATTAATAATGTTTAATAAAAGAGGTCTGTCTAGACTCTTTTTGCTGTCCCTGGCCAAATCTCTCTCTCATGAGTTCACTCTTCCTTCTCTCAGAGACTCAGTATAACTTTTAGAAAATGCATCTTGGGCACTTACATAATAAGCAAAATAAGCTTTGTCATCTCACTCAAAACTTACAAAGAGTATGCAGGGTTCCATGAACAGACCTTCTACAGTCTGATACTTACTGCTTTAAATATGTCTGTGGCTACTCTTCTTGTCCCTTCCTTCTTTCCCGCCCCCCCCCCCAACTCAAAATAGAAGAAAATTACTTTGAACCTTCCCTTGATCTATGCTTTTTAATTTTTTATGTCTGGAGTCTTACATATTTGCAATATAATTTGCCTAGTCATGGAACATAAGATTACTAAGACATTTCAGAGTGATTTCACAGTCTGTGCAGTTTAAAAATAATTATTCCCAACTTAATAATCAATAATAGTAAGTGACCAGCCTTCAAGGTTGTTTGCTTTTTTTTTAAATTTCATAAAACATGATCTCAAAGTACAAAAGCTAAATTTATTGCAGATACAGAGAGACTAGTTTCTATAGAATTAAATCATCTATCTAACCCGACTGTATGATGCTACCTACTGTGTTTCTGAGGTATGTCCTTTACAGCACCCTCATGGGGCAAGGAAATATTACCATTTCTGCTGAAAAGGGGAGAGACAGTCAGTCTAAAAAGGCTACAGGTTTCACTGCACTAAAATTACCAGATGAACCAGGTAAGGACACGGAAATGCTAGCACAGATGACATCATGTTAAACTTAAAGCGCAATATTCTTTTTCAGAAGTAAACTAGACATAAATGGTTCTGATCTGATTTTTCTTCCTTTTCTTTTTTTTTTTTATTAAGGGTAATAGTAAAGTGTATTATCTCAACTGTCATAGCAGACTTGCTCAAATTTTGTCAAATAGCCCAATATGAACACGGCTTTAAGTATTTGTGAAAGGTCTAGATTGGAAGCCAGACTTGGCAAACTGATACTCAGGAGCAGCACTTCTGCCACTAAAACTAGTGCCACAGGTGACAGTGTTCTTATACAATCAAATTTTTTTTTTCTTATTAAAAAGCAATATATATTTTTACTGTTAATGTTGTTGCTAATCTGATATTAACAACATCTGGTGGTGATAACTTTTCAACAAAAACTGAAATAAGAAACAAGTGGTTCCTGCAGAGCAGTTGAACAAAAAGATGACTTGCACTATTCACATGGCATCCCTGTTTCTGCTTTATCTTGCATATATGCATCACATTTTCTAAATGTCATACTGAAAAAATCACAGAAGAAATACTGTAATTTAGTTTGCTTCTGATTTCCACTCAGTGATTTCCAGAACTATAAAAATGTTATCGTGTGTGTTCTATGGCTGTGTTTGAACACTGACAAATTCAATACAAATTCAGCACAGGGATGGTTTTAATATCCTGTTGTTTTAACTCTACTGTAATATAACATATTTAATTTCTGGAAGACTAAATGCATGACTTATTCTACAGCTGGTTGTTGGTTTTTTTTACTTATTCCAGAAGTAAAATGTGCTTTGTAACTGATACTTTATGAGTTAGGTTTGGGTTTTTTAACATGCTTTTGGTAACATGGCATTATTCTGAATGTGCACCTTTCTGTGAACAGAGAACTACAAGGAGGACTCAGGAAAGAACTGCTTAATTCAGTGATGCGTTTAGTTGCTTCATTCAGTTGCCTATTTGAAGCTTTTTTTTTCCTAATAATAATAATAATAATAATAATAAAAAAACTAAGAAAAAAAACTTAGTGATATATTGCCTTTCTAATTTTAATCTTATTTGTGCCTTAAGTTTATTCATTCTTGATTGAAGTAAAAAACAACAACAGAAAGTTTACCAGATATCACAATGGTTAATCCCACTAGTAAGTATTTAAAATTAAGATAACAGCAATTATTCAATCAGAATGACAAAAGTGTAGTAAATTCAGTTAAAAGATCTTAACATATTCTTTGCAGAATATCATTAGTGTTCGTATTATTAGCCAATAAAAATGTCATCTTAAATGCTAGATCTTTAGGGAAACAATTAAAATCTAATCTAATAAACAGCTCAGTGTGTTGTTTTTAATTCCTAAGTAATTTAATTTAGCTGACCATATAATATTACTGCAGCTTAGAACTGTGATTTCTAGGTAATTAAAGTAACACATAACACTTGTTCATTCCATCGGATAGCTGAAATATTTTTGAACACTTTAGTCTTTGATAAGTAACCTTGTATTTCTAAGTGTAAAAGGAAAGATGACTTGCAGTAAACATTATCAACAGAAAGAGTTGTCTATTACATATATCTATGTTCAATAAAAACTTTCAAAAATAATAAAAAAGAGTATTTCATTTCATGACATATGCTGGTGATTTTTTTTTCCTGTCACTTATTACCCTTCTAAGAGGAACTCAAATTTTTTTGAGTACGTGCTATTTTTATTGATGTTTTAAATTGTTTGCATTAAGGTCTTTCTTCAGCATGAGGAAATGCTATGCAATGTAGGCCTTTTCTTAATTAAATCATCTTAAAATAGCTAAATGTGCCAGATAATTTATATTTTTTTTCGCAATACTCTGTTGTTCACTTGTTCATCAGTGAATATTCTATGGATATTCCAGAGGTTCCAATTTCTCTTTGAGTTACCATCATACCATCGATTTAACAGAAAAGATTAACTTAATTAAAATACTCATCTTGTCTCTTCTATGCACTACTTATGAATCATAAGTCAATGTGCATAGCTGATAGGAAAATGTACTTATTGAATCAAGAGTATTCTGTATTACTTGCTAATACTGAAGAACTTGCAGGCTACAAAAGGAGCAATCAGTCCTTCCAGTTCTGGAAATCAGTGTTTTGGCATGTGGTTAAAAGCCATAGCTAGAAAGAAAGGTCTGGGGGAAGACTGGATAACCCTCATAAAGTTCAGGTGAAAATCTGTAGCATGGGCTGCCCAGATAAGTCTTTGTTGATACAGAGATAGTGTGTTGAGCTTGTGTGCAGTTCTTGCATCCAACCGAATTCCAGAAGTCATCCAGCTGTGGTCCCTCTCGCTGGTCTGGGCTTCAAAGCTATGTTTTGATGCAAATATTGTTATACATTCTTAAAGAACTAATATTAGATTGTAAACAATCAGTTCACCACTTTGCAATATAGCTGAGATGATGAACAGATTTGCAGCCTTACAGCAAAAATGGGTTTGTCAAACAACAGGCTGATAAAGGGCAGACAAATAAGGATTTGTTGCACAGCACTTCAACCCGTGTTAATAGGTAATTAACACAATGAACACAAATTTGTATCAGTAAATATAGCTATTGTGACTGAATTCTCACACTTATTTTCCTAAAATGCTATGATTAAAATCTATTAGCAGGCCACCCAGAAATAAAGGTTCAGTCTGGATCATATCAAGTGACTCGTTTCCAGTCTGGCACAATAGTTATGGAAATCCATATACATAAATATTTTAATTTATGTGGTCTGAACTAGGAATGAAATCTCCTGTTTTTCTCAGCAAAACAAGAAATCAAAATAACCAATATATTCAATCAGTACAAGAAGACATTTCTTATTTGGACATTGTAGTTCTAATTTTCTTAATGTTGGTTCCCTTTTTAGAATACTTTTTTTTGAAGGCTAATACTTTGTTTTGAAAATATTGGACTGGAAGATTTCGATCTCTCATAATTTTTATCTGAAAATACCCATCACTAGATGAATAATTAGGGCTCCGAAAAATTCATTTTTTTCCCAGTAAGGAGGCCTAAGTCTATTATTTGGAATACCACTTATGAATATTCTCTGCATACAATTTACCGGCAGCAGTGGTCTACAGCAGGTGGTTAAGACTGTACTGAGCTTAAACCACAAATGCTTCTCTGTGGATGCCCAGCACCTCCACCTTTTCTGTGTTTTCATTACTATTCTGGTGGGCAGTCCTTCGCTTCTTCCATACATAAGATTTTAAGCAGTTTGTGTGTAGGTAATACAACCCCAAAAACCATTTTGTTCTGGGTTTTTTTCAGTGATCTTTCTTCAAGAAAACTTAGAAAGTTTCTTATTTTGTTTCTAATAATTTGGTCTTTCTTGATTAAAGTCAACTGCCTTTCCCTTCCAAGATGATCTGGTTTTGGTGTTTTTTTCTTAATAGAAAATGGAAGATTATTCAGCTGATATTGTTGGTTTGGCCTTCATATATCAGTGTTATCAATTCTTTGAGGTTCCTGACGGTGCTTATGGATGATCAAATCTATATGGGTTCATGTTCTGCTCCTCAGACTTTCTTGCCCTTCTGAACGTTTTCTGACAAGAAAGAAGGCAGCTGTAAACTTGATATAAGTATGTCTCTATTATAGGCTTATCAATAGTTTACAGACCTGTTTGCTACTTGGACACCGGATAGTTGAGCATGTGCTGAAGTAACTTGTCTAGATGTTCAAGTCCTAGGTGTAAACACCTATTAGTGTTATTATCTTAGTTTTTCTCAGCAATTAAGGGGTAGGGGGTCTGCAGCTTTAGCCTTACTGGGAAGGCAGGAGTCACTGCAACAGCAATTCCAAACTGATTTTTGGATGGAATTCCTTTGAGCTGTTTTCCATCTTGTTCTGCAACATTGCAATTTAAGTAGTGTATAAATTACATTGGTATTGATCATACATTATTGAACCTTTGAAATGAGATACTTAATTATGCAGAACTTGAGTAGCTGCATTCAAACAACCCCAGGGATCTGCTGCTGCTCCCGCTGCCCCACTCCAGTTTAAGTAAATCTGAAGTCTTACAAGATTCACAACCTGGGTCTTAACTTCTGTATGACTCCTGCCTCAAAGCCCTCTCTGGCCTGTGTGTTAATGTTTCAGTAAAGATTTCAACTGCCTGAAAGGCTGTTTGCAAAGCTCCGTTGGTATGTATGAATGCTGCAGAGATGGCCTTTTAAGAAGGCAAGATTTTGACTGCATGAACTAAATGAAGTGCAAGTCGAGATGAACACGTCTGGGGGAAATACAAACAGAAATAATGAGAAATAGGTTTTTAGGAAATGCTCTTAACATAAACTAGCAACATTCTCCTATTCTCTCCCCTCGAAAGCGAGGCTCTCTTTGCATAGACACCATTCCCATAACAGTATATAAATATCACAATTTACAAACCAAAGTGGTCTTGGACACTCTGTTCCTCTGCCTCATGTTAGGGGCCTAACCTAAAGATTCAGATTTCTTTAGGTATTGGGCCGGATTACAGTCACTCAAATTCTTTCTCTCTGAGACCCAGACTACTTATTCTGGGCATTGCTAGAACATCGCTTTGGCTTACCAGATTTTGGATGTTACAGTTTCTTTGTGCAATGGTTACTCTACAATGATTAGTGCCTCACTGTTGGAAGCTTTTGTCACCTGTGGAGAAAGGATAGCTCAATCTAGGAAGCACAATGGCAGCTCTGGGTATGACTGCCCGACACCTGATGTCAAGAACTAGAAAATTTGGAAACCCTTGGTCAACTAATGATTCCTGATAACCAAGTGAATTAAAGCAATAAACAGTTGTATTCTAGGAAATCAGAGTTCTGGGAGAATTGTACCCTGAGAACAAATACTTCATAAGTCCTTTGCCCATGTAGGTTGTTTGTCACTTTACTTCCCTGTTTTTTCCTCCCTTCTGCTGTTTCTGTGCTTCATGTTATCTTTGATTGATCCATCTTGGTTGATAATTGATAAAAAGGTAAAATCAGAGTGAGAAACAAGTCTTGCTGGCATGTAAGGGCTTTGATAGAAGAATAAACCAGTCGGCATTTCTTGTTCAGCATTTGAACAACAGCCAGACTCCTGCCAAGTGGTGGGGTGAGAAGCCTGTAGCTCTCCTGTTGGCAATGCCAGGCGCAGCACATGTTCCCAGCCCAAGCACCAGAGGAGCATTTCTGCAGGACGCCGCCTTGTGCTCCCAGCAAGCGAGATGCACTGACTGGGTTCCTGAACAGATAATGGGGCTGAGCCGAAAGAATCATTGAGCTTTCACATGCCGCAGGCCAGCTGAAGAATAACCCTGTTCACCTAAATTTCTACTGGGTTTTTATAGGTTGTTTTATTTTTTTAATCAGAAAACAGTGAACATACTGTTGCATGCAGGTGTAAGTGTTTCTTTGTGACGTTCCTACCATTTTTACTTATTTTCCTTTTACCTACTTGGGGGAATTGCACCAGTGTTACTAATGCCGAAGACAGACTTCATTCCAGTTGAAGGGTTGCATCCATGTTCAGATCTGTCTTGTCAAAAATTTGTACCAAAGAATAAACATGTGTGTGTCTGCAAAAGCGCACGTGTGCAACTAGGGAATAGTTTACAAATCACCCCTAAAGATTTAACTTATGGAAGAGAATATTTTATCTCTGAGTTAGTAAGATCTATTAAGTGTTATAGAGCCTTGAGTGTTGAATTGCTCATAGTAACCCCATATTAGTGATAAAATTATCTCAGTTACAGATTTTAGTTCACTCTGAACCTTCAGCATGTGCTGCACAAAACTCTGTGCATGCAATAGTCAACTGCATGAGCAAGTAAGTTCATTATGGACAAGGCCCTGGCAACTGCAGGATATTGTAAAACAAGCATTTTCAGGTTCACATACTAGCTGTTTTTCGTGTGCAATTGTTTTGCAAAGACAATGCTGATGAGAAGCACTTGCTGTTTACTCCTACTGTATCACATTCTGTAATGATAAATGTGTTTTGAACAAAATTATATTGGGTCCATAAAAAGAAATTAGTCATGTGTAAATGGTAGTGGAAGCCCTGCCAAGGGAATAATGAGACTCTAGGAGTGTAGTCATTGGTTTTCAAATACGGGAAAATGCTGAAGGCAATGGTGTCAGCTTAATTTTCTTCTCCGGTCTAAACCTCAAATGCTGGTGTAGTCTTTGTAGCTTGCAGAGAATACTCACAGACTAATTCCATAGGAGTTCCATATATTGCTTCAGGACAACATATTTCTTGAGTAAATTCAACTTCTGTAGCACAAGACTCATCACTAGTTATATTTTAATTTGGTATATTCATCCCAGAAAATTAATTACTGAATTGATCAATAAGAAACCTCCTTATATGGGTGATCTCTGGACAGACAAACTGCTCTTATGAGCTAGGACGAAAACATACATGCAGATGAGGATGGAAGTTTTGTCTTTATACCAGTGCTATTTTCATGGAGTCAAGTTTTTTGTGTCCACCTTCTCTGCTTTGCCAACTTTTCAGACCAAGCTGTGGGCTGTTGGATTTTTCAGCTGTTTTTGTGGGGTTTAAAGAAAAGTCTGTTGTTCAGCTGCTATGTGAGAGAGGGGGAAGAAACATACGGCTGTTCTTATATATGTCAAATGATATGTACAGCATTCTGCAGATTAACATGATGAAAAAAACTCAAAACTCTTACAGAATGAATTATTTATTTGCTGGGTACCTCATTATTCTAAGCAAACCTTTGCCTCCATGCAGAAGGAGACATTGACTAGTTGGGGTTGGGTTTTGGGGGTTGGGGGATTGGTTTGGGGAGGTTTGTTTGGGGGGATGTGTTTTGCTTTTTTTGGGAGGAGAGGTTTAACACAGCAGAAGCTACCTCCTCTCGAGGTATTTTCCAGAGGGGGTATACTTTTAAATGTATTACTTGGTTTTTTTTCTTTGGTTGTTGGGTTTTTTTTTTTCTTCTTCTTCACTTAGTCACCTATAAACATGTAAATATTGCAAAGCATCTAAAGTTTATCACTTCCAAGCCTTGGGATGAAATAATAAACTTTTTCTCAAGCACTCAAAGACCAGAAAAATATAGTATACTGGTGTTTTGTTTTTAAATAAAGATTTTATAGCCATATATACCAAGCACCTAGTTTGGTGTATGTTTGGGGGGATGTTTGTTTTGGTTTTCATTTGGTTTTTGTTTGTTTATTTGGGTTTTTTAAGTTTCCTCCTTTTGCTTGAGGAGGACAGCAAAAGCACAAAAACTATTCCAAATGCCCAAAACTGTTTTTGATCTCTTGGTTAGTTTCCTGACAAACAACCTTGCAGTCTAGATCAAAACTCTAAAGAAAAAAAACCATCAAGTATAATGACAAGGCTCAATTGTACCTTATGCTGGCTGCCATGGAAACTTTCCTATGATAAGTTGTCAGATGGCAGAGAAGCAGGGTGGAGAAAATAGCTTAACTTAGCCAGAAGCAAAATCCCAGGCTCAGGTGGTGAGTGCTCAGAAGAGCTGAGTGTTTGGTTATAAGCTGAAGTGGTTGCTTTCAGATTAGAAAATCAAGTAGCAGGTACAACAACTGAAGATATGAAATCTTATTAATGTCCTGAGTTCATGACTGTGGAGTTGTCGCTTTGTGTTTGAGAAACAATTCAGGTTGATATGTGGGTAGTGTATAACACTGTTCCTTCAACGGGAACTAAATCACACCAGTTAATCTAGTAATTTCTCAGAGTTTTTCTGGTTTTTCTTGAACGCAGTTTTCCAACATGTGGTCTGTGGAGAAATGGTATGCTTTTGAATTTTTAACAATGGAACATGGACAAGAGTGGTTTATTCTATAATGATCTTCTTCCTTTTTCCCCTCTATTATATAACATTAAAATTATACTATTATGTTTTTTAGCTCTTTCCATCATATTAAGGATCATATCATTAAACTTTAACCAATGTGCATTGAAAGGATTTTTTTAAAAATGGTTAGATGAGCATTCTAGTAGGCTTTGATATGAAGACTGTGATAGCATTTCATTTCTGGTGTTGTACATGACAAACCTTTCCTTTTAGGTAGTGAAATTATTAATTCGGGAAATGGTTCCTAATAAGAAGGTAGTGATATGGGAGAGGAAATATCACAACCCACCAAAGTGCATCACAACGGCTACCAACCAGGTAAAATTCTTATCAGTACTGCATTCTGTTGTATTACTTGGGTTTTGCTTTGACTTGTTTATAATTTGCCTCAGCACTGGTGTTTGTTAGTATTTTTACCACAGTAGTATTTAAAATATTTCTGGTTTAATTACAAAATTCTTATACTAGAACAACTTTTCAAATGCTTTTAAAGATTAAAGAGACACTAAAATGGATTAAGGAGACAAATAATACATTTGTAAAGTGAAGATAAATAAAAATATTCTCATTTTGTCTTATTCTTGTGAAATGGAAATGGTTTCTACTGGTATGAGTCTGTGTCCCACCTTCTCTTTAATACAGTTTTTTAATGTCCTCTGTCTTGCCACAACAAACCTAACATATTAAAAATTAAACTAATTTTCATGAACATGACCTATGTCTTCCTTCCCAATTTACATATTGAAGTAACAAGGGCAGACTTCAAATCGAGTGTTTATATATTTCTGCTCTTTTGATTAGTGGTTTTGTTTAACTGTATTCAGTTTGCATGGCAAGGTTTGGGGGGGTGGTGGGGGGGTGGTGGTGTTACATGGGTGGCTTCTGTGAGAAGCTGCTAGAAGCTTCCCTCATGTCTGGTAGAGCTAGTGCCCGCCAGCTCCAAGACAGACCCGCCACTGGCCAAGGCTGAGCCCATCAGCGATGGTGGTAGCGCCTCTGTGATAACATAATTAAGAAGAGAGGGGAAGAAAAAACAATGGAGCAATTTCAGATGGAGAGAGGAGTGAGAATATGTGAGAGAAACACCTCTGCAGACACCAAGGTCAGTGAAGAAGGAGGGGGCAGAGGTGCTCCAGGTGCCAGAGCAGAGATTCCCCTGCAGCTCGAGTCGAAGACCATGGTGAGGCAGGCTGTCCCCCTGCAGCCCATGGAGGTTAACAGTGGAGCAGGTATCCACCTGCAGCCCACGGAGGACCCCACGCTGGAGCAGGTGGATGTGCCCGAAGGAGGCTGTGACCCCATGGGAATCCCACGCTGGAGCAGACTCCTGGCAGGACCTGATGACCAATGAAGATAACGGAACCCACGCTGGAGCAGCTTTGCTGGCAGGACTTGTGACCTCGTGAGGCACCCACACTGGAGCAGTCTGTTCCTGAAGGACTACACCCTGTGGAA
>RSEF01000001.1:122031475-122077569 GCA_003993805.1 Himantopus leucocephalus | reverse complement strand
TACTCTGATTTGATTGGTAATAAATTAAATTAATTTCCCCAAGCCAAGTCTGTTTTGCCTGTGACAGTAATTGCTGAGTGATTTCCCTGTCCTTATCTCAACCCACACGAGCCTTTCATTGTATCTTGTCTCCCCTGTCCAGCTGAGGAGGGGAGTGATAAAGTGGCTTTGGTGGGCACCAGGCATCCAGCCAGGGTCAACTCATCACATTAACCTTTCCAAATCACATGTCAAGGTGAACAAGAAGTTTTGATTTGCCAACATTGTACTATTCATTTCTTAACAGAAAGGTGCTGTATTGAAGCTAGACTAAAATTGCAAAATACTGGAAAACAATCATCCAAACTACAAGACTTGGCCAAAAATTGCTAAGAAACAACATTTGTCTGACACATAATTATTCAAAGCCTATGAGCTGTTGTAAATGATGTGATGAAATCCTCCATGCATTAGCCAAATTACTTATTCCCTTCCATGATAAACTAGAAATCTGTAGCCCTATAAATGGATCACCAAACCTCAAGCCATCAACACACCAGCTTTACTTGTATCTCATTCTCCACTGGTGCTACTGTTTTGGTTTTTTTTGTTTTAATGAAACTGGTTGGCTGGCAGTGTAAAATAACAGGTGCATGTCTATCATTATTATAATAGTTCTTTCTTACAATTATTTTTTCCTTGTAGTGCTGTTGGCAGGTCATTTATGTTGTAAAACTAGTACTTCTGCCAGGATATTGCAATTAAAGTGCACACTTCTACCAAATCCTGTCCTTTGGAGCACTTGTATATACTACCTGTGTACTTAAGATTTTACATTCATAAATGAAAGGGAATTCCCCATGGCTGCATTATCTCCTCTTTAGATGTACTGTTATTTTTCAGAAACACTAGCCTGAACGAATTTGTATCAAATGCTTTTTTTATGGCATAAAGGAACCATTAAAACTGTGGTATAAATCAGAGCTAAACTTAGTTTTGCATGAACCCTATTTGCCTTTGTGTATTCTTGTTATAATGACTTGGGGGGAAGATATACTTCCACAGTAGGAGCTACTCAACTCACTAATGCAATCTGAATTTGTATATCAACACATTAATGGTTAGGTCACAAAGTTAATGATGTTTGTAACTGTATTGTAAAATTTGCCTTAGCAACCTCATAAGAAGTAGCAACTAATGAAGTACCTTTGATTTGTGGTAATACTAACCTTTTTTCTTCAGCCTCAAAGTGCTAGGTTCATAATCGTAGCTGCAACACTGCTTTGATTTTTACTTTATTTTTTTCTGACTATTATTTTCACACCTATTTTAATGGCCCAAAGAGAACTTGTACACAGAGAAAGAGCTTCTCTCCTTCCAAAAGTTTCAGTGCTGTAGGCAGTCCTCAGAGCTTTCATTGGAGCTCTGCACATGGTGCCTCATTTCACATAAGCACCTTGACATCGTTAAATCTAATAACGCTGTTACAGTTTGCACTTTGTAAGAAAGAAAAACTTGGATTTCTAATTATAAAACTACTGTTTGTATTGTTTAGAATTCCTGTTACACTGAACTGGGATACACTCAACAGGGAACATGGGTAGAGTTTAAGAATTTACTGTTAGTCCAATGAATTTTAACAACTCTAATAATCCAAACTGAATAACAAGTACAGAAAAGCCTCATGAATTGTATGTTTAAAGTCATTGTATGAAAAAAAATATATATATATAGTACCTACCCCTTTATTCTGATGTTCTTATCACTTTCTTAATGTTCCCCTGGGCTCTAAAAGTAATACCACAGTCTTCCCTGGGCAAAACCAGGGAGAGGGAAGTTAAAGTGAGCTCTTTGGTATCCTGAGGTTTTCACTAGGAGGACAAAGAGGATGCTCAAGGTGAGAGTGGCGGCAGAAACATGATGATGATGCTTTCTTCCTCATGAATTTTGGGTCTCCTTAGAGCTATTGTTACTTCTTACCATCCCTGCTTGCTGCTTTTCCCCTGTTCCCAGGGAAGGGGTGAAAGCTGCCCCACGGTCTCCCAATATTCCCGGGGGCCATTTGTCCACCTCAGGGACTGCCTGGGGCCGTCAGCCCCTTCCCTGGTGGCACTCACAGAGCTGGAGCTCAGACAGGCTGGGCAATGGGCACTGGGCCATGGGGCGACTGGTAAACCCAGCTCAGCCCTGCTCAGGCCAAGGGCAGCCCAGATCAGAGCAATTCAAATCCTGTAACCTCTTAGTAACAACAGTGAAATCGTATTTACTGGATTACATACTTTTTTTTGGAGAAGTGGCTAAAGGGTAAAGAGGTCTTGACACCAATACATTGATATATTAAAATTTATTTTTTTTTTTAATACGTGTATACATACATATTTTGGGTGGTATGTAAATAACAAGATGGAGACAGTGGTTTTGAATACTGAATGCATCTTCCATCTTGTATAGAGGTAGTTGCAACTATCCAAGGATGAACTGCCGGGAAACTATCAGGTTTCGGAGCTACAGCTCTCCTACCTTTAAGCAAAGGAAGCCTTTCGGTTATTAAATACTTCCTCCTTATATTCCTCCTGCTAGGGTTTAGCCAGTCCTGTTCAAGGCCTCTAAGTTGTATCCTTCTTGCTCTAACTTCACCCTTGTGCTATAAATCAGAAATCTCTCAATTTGGAGCAACTCAGAAACTGGAAGGATGTAGGCAAAGCTTCCCTTTAAAAATATTTTTTTTAAAAAGCTTCTTAGAAAATAACAGTATTTATAGGGATTTAGGTGAAATCCTGTAATTTTTCTCTATTATAACTTCATTTGAAATCAATGAGTTATTGGATGAATAAGGATTAAACAGTCTGGAAAGCAAAATTAATAGCTATTTATAAACAGATTTTAATTTTCTCCTTTAGATTTATATCAGCCACATTCCATCACACTTTACTCATGGATCGGTTAATGTAGGATTGTTCTCATAAAGAGTTATGTCCATAATAAAAAGTGCATTAATATACTGTATGTACTCAGTAAGCTGCCTTAATTTTTTTTTCTCCTCTTTTTTCTATTGCTGTACCAATTCCTCTTAAATTGTGGCAAAGCTAAGCCCAAGAGTATAATTAAATTTTTCTTGAAACCTAGTTAGTTCAGCTGTGATGTCTTTTTCATTTTGGTAATAGTTACAAAATATGGTGCATATATATATATGTATAAGGAAAGCATTTAGGACATGCCAAAACAGAGGCATATAGCTACATAAAAATATGACCACAGAGAGGGTCTTCTGGGTAGCTCATCAAAATACTTTGGATTTCACAGCAGCAGTGTCTTCAGATAATTATCATCCTTCTTATGCTATCCTTAAATCCAACAGAAAATTTCTGTTAGACCAGCTCCCAGCAAGCAGCTCAGGTAGGGTGGCAACAGCTTCAGAGACAGAAGACAAGAAGATCACCTCCAGCAATCTGTCTGTATCTCCATTTTGCTTTAGGCTACAACCAGTAATTCTTCTGTCTGCAAACAAAAACAGGTCTAGGGCTGCCCTGTAATAATGTTACTGATGGAGTATGTTGCTTACAGAGACTATTTTTTATTATTCTTTTTATTGTTTGGCAACTCAACCACCTATCAATGCTGAGACAATTGAGAGCAAATAGACGATACCCACATTTCCTAGTCACCTTCCAGCTGAGGGCTGAACTCTGAAGACAAAATGAACCTAAAGGGTTGCTTATGGGATACAGAGGAAAATTCTCTCCAGAAATGCTATCAACAAGTATCTCGTGGATATGACTGGAGATTCGATGATGGAAACCTAATGTTTCAGTTTAAGATCCTCTGCTTTCTCTGTGGTGCTTTGTTCTTAGAATTTCAATAAAAGGTTGGTTTTAGAAAGAATTGGAAACATTCAGTTCTGTTTCAAGGTAGAAGTACCTTGAAGTAGTAACCACTACCTTTACTGGTTAGTAAAGTTAACAGAGGAAGAATGAAGATTTTTTTTTCTATGGCTGCACCCATTCATGTAGGCACACAATTTAGTAAAGTTTGCAGCTGTGGTGGTGGTTAATGCTTTAAATTATCTTACATTTATCAGCAGTCACCATGTCAATGCTGTCTAACACATGCTGCATCAATCAGTGCAACTGATCCTTTATCCTCTGTTCCAAACACTTGAACCCTTATTGAAGGCTGCTTGCTTTTTTGTTTTTTAATTCTACCTCCTTTTCTCCCCCAGCTTCTCTCATTTAGATCCTTATTACTTCCCATTTAAACTTCTTTAGACTCCTTTTAAAATCTGAGGCCTATAAAACTGTTCTGCACACCCTGTAGATGCTGTTCTCCTGTGCTGAGTCTATAAATCCCAGTTTCTCCCTGCTTTTAAGTGCTTTGGTTTACCTTGTGCAGCATATTCAAGGTGCATGATCAGGACATCTTTCAGATTAAACTGGACAGAAAGATGCACCTAATGCAATTCAGATGCCAAGGGGCTTTAAGTCCATGGGACCAGACTCTAATTAGTCTGAAGTGTTGCCCCTAGACCCCAACTGTTTTGAGTTTTGGGTCTCCACCATCAGAGGTGTTGCTATATAGGTCTGGCCCAATTGGTCTGCGCTTTATGCTGACATAGATGTATGCATTATTGCATGGTCTTGGTTTCATCTTTTTTAAAGAAAAAACACCTCCCTATTGACATTTTCTGTGCTGTTGCGCTAGCTTCCAACTTCTTGTAAAAGACTTCAAAAAGTCAGCTCAGCTCCCCCAGGTTGTACAGAGATGATTTCTGGTGACTTTATTCATCATTACTGAATCACTATTTTGCTAAGATAGAGCCAAACTATCCCCTTTCTTTCTGTTATTACTTTTCTAACTGTAGATTGACAATTCACAAGGCAATGAAGGAGTGCAAAATTCAAAAGGGAAAAATTCAGCCTCTTTTCATAGCATCTCTACAGAAAGTGCTGTTTTGTTCTCAAGAACCTGAGGTTACAATTTCGTGTCAGTTCTAAAGCTCTCAGGCTAGGATTTGGTTGAGATTCCCAGAAAAGACAATCCACAATCATAACCTTGTTCTGGGCAAAAGTGAAAACATTGTGCATATGTTTGGAGCTAAAAAGTCATTGTTAGTTCAGGGAATGCTTTAGCAATCTAAAGTTGGAATTAATTAATATAGAAAAGCTTAATGAATTATACAAACTTATTATATAATATATTTTTATTTAGTTATTAAAATATAAATATAAATAATCTCCTTTCTCTTATCTGTCCCTGTGTTCACCCTTCCAATATTTCCCTTAGTCTTAGGTTCCTGCATTTCTCAATCAAAAATGGTGTATTAACCATTTCCAAGAATTACCAGCAAATTTTCTTCTTTATGGAAGAATTAGTGTGAACAAAGAAAATAAGAAATAGTCCTATAGTCCTGATTTTGATGCTTAGATGTACTTCCCCTTTCATGCACTTGTTGTGGGGGTTTTTGAGTGAATTTGGACAAGTGGTCAATGTTGTTAATTAAAAGCTCCTTAAGAAGGAGACAAGACAATAAAAGCAACTATTGTTGAATCAGTGAAATGAAGTATTCAGATAAAACTGTACCAAAAGTGCTATTGGGAAATACCATAAAAACTGAAGTAAAAACATATGCCTTTGTGACTATCTTTACATCTGCTTCTACCGTGTATGCATGGCTGCAAATGTGTGTGTACTTTTTTCAGTGTCAAGTGATTGTGTCCTTGTAATGGCAATGCAGATACAGCACTAGCTAAGAACTTGCAATCATTTATGTGTCCCCTCCTCTGAGGTGGCACTTTCTTCTAACAAGTACTGATTTTAAGCCCCTTTCCTCCTTGATCTTTCTGTATTTAAAACCTAAATCCTGAAAGACAGGAATCAGCACCTTACACTTGTTGTTGAAACGAGGTAAGTGGTCGGGGTTTTTTTAGTACAGTTATAAGGCACAGAAGCTCAAAACGGTCGATAAAACTTCCACTGGAGAGATGTTACAATAAAATTAACATACTTTGAGAATTAACTCTATGGAACGAAGATAACCTGAAAATAAAAATGTTCAGAATCATAGAAAAACTTAAAGTTGCATGGAGTGTATGCATACATCGTATTTCTTATGTGACATCTTTTTATACTTTTCAATTTTGATTGATCTAAGTTGCTGAGTGACCTTAAATATGCAAGAAGGCATATATTTTTAGTTTCATCTTGACTATACCCTTTCAAAATAAACCGTAACACTATAATCTTGGGTCATATTCTGCTAGAATTTGACAAGAACACCACAGCTTCTGTCATTACACTATACAATGAAGAACAGTGTGTTGTATTATTTCATTGTACTATTGTTGGTGTCAACATTGTGCAGTCTCAAGAAGTGATATTATCTGAAAAATCTCAGCTGTTCACTTCAACACTTGCATCATTTAAGCTGACGTTTATAATAAGGAAGATCAAAAAAAAATTTGAAATATGCCAGCTATCAGTGAAAAATGGAGAGTAATAAACTATCGTGGTCTAAATGCAGCAATAGATCAGAAAAACTATCTAACCGTAACAGCTGCTGAAGATCTTAAAATGTCTTTTCTATTTAAACATAGCCCAAGGTTTGCTCTAAACATACCTATGAATACATCTAAAAGAAAATGTCTATGAGAATCATATTCACTTTGACCTCAAAAATCCATTATGCAGAACTTTTGTTGCATCCAGGAACTCCACAACAATTCAATAAGAAGTTTGGATGACTGATAAACTCTTTGCCTTAAGTCTTCATATGACTTTACTTCGTGCAATCTCCAAAATAATGGCCTTTTTTTTCTAAGTTTTGCATTAAAAGGAGGAAGGATTGTGTGAAAGGATATGGGAAAGAGATTTCTTATTTTGTGCTACATGAGCTCATATATAATGATAGATCATAGCTCCAGGAGCAGTTGTTACACAGAACTTATCTGAACAATTGGGATGAGACAGCTTCATATTTGCTCTAGCTGCAGCACAATAAGTACAGTCAGCAGGGTAGGTGAGCAGTCAGTTCCTGCAGTAAAATATATGTACTAGAAGATATGTCAAACTGGTGATGTAAAATCCAGACCTAGTCTGGGAACTGCATGGGTAAGCCTATCCTATGATTGTGTTCAGGCTGGTAAATGTGGGCAGAATGCAGCCTCTGATGGCATGAATGGATTTTTCTGCCCATCTGTGCTCATAGAGAAAAACAATTTTGAGGAATATTACATTGCATGAGTGCTGAGGTGAACAACTGGCTTTATGGAGCTGTTTTGGAGCTGCACAAGCTTATAGGTGCATGAGTCACAAGGGTTTGCTCTTACCTGGTTTTCTGAGAGGATTTGATTTCAAAGGCAAAATTACCATGCAGGAGCCAGGGTTTGATATTAACGTATGTGAAAGAACATGCACCTTAGGAGAGTATGGATAGGTAGAATAAAACTTCCCTTTGTCAGCATCAAACATAATATTTGATAAGTGGGAACACAGTGAGATGATTGATTAGATTGCCAGGTTAATTCTTGTTGCTAGAAAGAAATAATTGCACAAAATTGAAAGTAGTTATCATCTTGTTCATCTACTAAAACCATGATGACTACATTTTTTTTAATAGTGTAAGTGATTGAAGTATATCTCCCTTTGCTATTCAGTGCCATTACTAAAAATGCAAAAAACATTTAGATGTTACTAATAAGTAAAAAAAAAAATACAGTATCCTCATGAGTTCCACTAAGAACATCTTAAATTAATGGAACAAACTTTTTGCTTTGTTTGGGGTTTTTTGTGTTTGTTTGGTGGTTTATTTTCCTTGCTTTCTAATATCTAGTATACAGAGAATTGTACTGTGGAAAAAGATTGGTTGGCATAGTCCCTTTGGGAACATGGAGACCTGAAATGAATCCTGAAGTTGAAATTCCATTCAGCAGTTATGTTTTACACTTCTCATGAAAATGACTTTAAGTATTTTTTTCATAGTTAGACAAAATTTTAGTTAGTTAATTATAGGAAAATCTATTAAAAATATTTTGAATAGACTATTGTGATAATGGAATAGAAAAATGAATGGAGATAGAGAGTTAAAGAAACAGAGGCAGGAAAGAAGAACAAAAAAGCTGAAAATCCATTGAAAAGAATTTCCACATTATCAGACTCGTTTGTCATATTTCATAATGTTTTTAAGAACTGTTAAATAGCATTCTGCAAATAGCATCTAAAATTATGCATTTCTCTATGGAGGCGGAAGTCCTTGGAAGTACTTATTCATGGGTATTTGGGGACTATGACTTCTCAGCATTTGTGAGTATTAGCCAGGTAATAACTTTCAAAGATATCCCAGCATTTCCAAGGTGGTAATGCTCAGCTTTACTGCATACTACCATCATTCTTACAAGCATCTAAAACAGCTGTTAAACCATCAGTCTTTGCAAAAGAGTAATTGCTGTAGTTCTGCTTCTGCATATGAGCTCTCAAATATTTTCTAGGATGATTACTTAAGATCATGTGGCAGTATGCAGCTCCTTAAACATCCAGTATCTAAAATTTTGTTCATACTTGATGGCAATATGTTTAAGAACACTGAAAGAGATGTTTTAAGAGAGAGATCATCTAAATCACTGAAATTCTAGGTAGCAATATTTCAAATTGAAGAAAGATAAGAAGAGTTTCATGCTTTCTCATCACGTGTACAAGCCCGAAGGCAGGACTGCTGCTGATATGGAAACCAGTTACAGATAAAATATTCTCTTGTTCATCTCAATGTACAACTTATGTATGACCTATCATGACCATCAGACTTTATAGATACGAGGTTCTGTGAACATATAACTATGGAGTAGCTAAGAAAATTATTGACAAGAATCAAAGTAAACAGGAAAAGATTCCATTCAATGTCTTGAGACTTGCATTGCCTGGGTCTGCTATGCTGGTGCTTTCTAACATCAATAACTGGCTTAATAATTTTTTTTTTTTTTTTTTTANTTTTTTTTAAGTGATGAGGTAGAATCAAGAGAAAATGCTAACACCTGATATGTTTGTAAGGGGCTTTTCTATAATTTTTTTCTCTCCCTTTCCCATCATTAATTCATTGAGATATTAACAGTTATGAAAGTAAGTACGCGAAGAAGCAGTGGTGTTTAAGATCTCTTAATACTGATGTAGTTAGAGACGGACACTACATCAGTGCTGTAGAATGTGGAAAACAAAAGGGTACATGTGAACTTTAGAAATATTTTGCTATATAGGCAAAGCACTAGAAACTTCTCCTGCATGAGAGATTCTCTTCTCTAAAGTGGTGTGAATGGGCTTCAGTCAGGGTTCCCCCATGTCTCACAGGAAGTTATCCATCCTCCTAAGTCTACAATTGAAAGACAGCATCCTTGGGCACAGCACGTTCTCAGCCTTGTTTGTTCTCTGAACCCAGAGGAAATTAAATGTAAACTAAGAAATGTGGAAAAGGAATACAAATCCATCCATAAGTTATAGTAGTCAGAGCTGCTAGTAGCTCTTTGTTGATTTTAGTCATGAGAGGTCTGTGGTTTTGACCTGAGGCATGTGGAGCTATGGTATTCCTACAGATACAGAAAGCCCTTCAATTTGTGTTTCTTTTTCCTACCAGGCTTTGGCTAAAAGCACTTTCACCCTTGAGAATGCATCTTGCAAAAGGAAGACGTTGTTGATTCTGGTACTTTTTTAATAAAAGCAGCCCTTTGATGTGTTTTAACTTTAAAACTGGATTATCCAGTCTAATGCTCATGCCCCCAAATCAAATGTTGAATAATGCCATTCATGTCAGTTTGATATCTGTCAACAAAGATGTGTGTGTGCGCATGCTTGTAGCAGCTGGCTCAAACACTAAACTCAAGCCCACATCATTTTTCTGAACACCTTGATTATTTTTCTCTAATGTAGAAACAGTTAAATTGCTATCAGTGTATTTAACCTTAGAAAAACAAAACGTTGTGCATTCCACAGAATTTTTATTAAACATTTGTTTTAACTCAATTGTGTAAAAGAAGAGTGTTCAGACACACTGGATCCAAAGAAGAGAGACATTTGCCTGGCTAGAGTACAACACTAATTATTTAGGCTTAGAAATCGCAGCATGAAAATACAGCATTAACTATATTTGCTACTTTACAATACATTAATAAAAAGCCTTCCTTTTACTCTAAGTCTGGGGTAAGAGTATGTGCATTCAATATGAAAATGAAATTGAGTTTGTTTTCCTCAATTTAGTGAAAATCTGCAATGCACTAGTTTTACTTATAAAGGACTGAAGCTTAATTTCCCTTTGCATCTCTAAGATCTATGTAAAAGTCATTAGTTATTAATTATGGAAAGACTGTAATGAAAGATTTATTTCTGTATTAAGTAGCACCATACAAATGTTTGCAAATGTCTTTTCAGTTGAGTGTATCTCAACTGGCATGAGTTTGTATATCTGTTCTTTTTCTTTTTGGTGATATAAAAACTGCATTTGCCCTTTCTGATCTTTTTTTTTAGAATATTCTCTATGGCCCAATTGAATTCTCAGCATCCTCTCTCTTTAGAAGAATATGTCAGCTCTCAAGTGTCCAGTAGTTCTTTTTATCTGATGTGGACTCTTTAAAACCCACAAGCATGTCTAGGTTATCAGATTCGCTTTAAAACGCTGTCATTCATCTGTTCAGTTTAATGCATTCTCAGTCGGGAGTTGCTATATTGGCTAAAGGCTATGCCACACTGCAGCTTAGAAAATGAGAAAAGAAAGGCAGCCAGGCTCAGGCTAACTATACCATTAACTTTCCTTCAGCCTGCAATATATCAACAGCGCATCAGACCTAATCATGTTTTTTATAGCTGTTCTACCACAGCAAATAATGATCAGAGATATTTATTCAGAAAGGAACACTGTTTGGTCCTTTGGAAATTTGCTGTTCTCTTAAACATGATATGCAGTGATTGCCCATTAATCTTATCATGCATTTTGCTCTCTACTTATAAAAAACTGTTCACGCTTTGAATTCTAAAGGAAAGGGGAGAGGTGAAGCCTTTACCTGTAAATGGCAAGATAATGTACTCGACTAACCCCACAGAACATCTAACAAAAATGGTGTTATGTTGATTTTCCTGCCAGTGAATATTGCAGAGCCATGTATATTGATTAACTAGTGATGCAAACCAGCTCTCTTCTGTGTCCTATTGACTGGATCTATTTCGTACTTATAAATACCTAATTGTGTCTCAGGGCAGTAATGCTTTGAGTTTATAGGCAGTTTACTTTCATTCCATGTTGACAAGATTGGGTTCTAAATATCATGGGACCACAAGATCCAAAGCTAATCACCTGTAAACCTTAAGGAAAATCAGTTTTAGGCAGGATCTCTGCAGAATGTTTAACTACTGGAAGGAAGGAGGATGTGTCAGTAATAGCAGAAATACCAGTCTACCATGGAATTTGTCTGTGTGTGACTTGTGAAAGACATTGGGTAAATTCAGTAAAAATAACAACAGTGGTCTGCAAATGAGTTTCAGCTGGAACATACCTTTTCATGGATTTCTGCTTAACAGAACTATATACTTAGATACTACCTGCAAAATAGATATTAGCTATCAGAGGCTGAAATTTGTATTTTAGTTTAGATTTCTACTTTTCATTTTACTTCAGAAAGTAGAAAGTCAACTGACTTAGAGTAAAATGTAAGGATTTTCCTTTTTATTTTGTTAGAATAAATGTGCGAATAACTATCACTTACCATAATTTGTATAAAATAGATCAACAAGCAATATTCTAATTTCTTGCTTTTCAAATGTATGCCTACAAATCATCCGTCTCTGTAATGAATTACTTGAAAGGTTGTACAAAACTTGGTATATGGCCAGATGTGTTCTGCTTCAGCTGATTGCAGGTGTAAGTGGCATCACTTGAGGCATGGTCCCTCATCTCCTGAAACAAAAACAAAAACAAAGAAACAAAACCAAACACCTTGTGGCCACCAACCTGCAGGGTAGTTATTCCTCAAGCAGCTTCCATGCTACTCTGTGTGTAACAGCAGTGGGGGACACAGTAACCCCCAGGGACACGGAGAAAGGTCGCTGAGCAACAACATGAGACCCATTAAGGATCAGTCAACCTCCAGCTGCTGCTGCTTCATGATACAAAAGCTGCAGCTGGCTCTTGAGGCAGTGTCCTGGTGCTGCTGGCCAACCTGACCACAGTGACCAAAAGCACTACAGCACTTTCTCTCTTTCCACCTGGGTGACAGAAAGTCACATCACGGTATCTCACAGGACTTTCATGAGGATCAGTACTTAGTGGTGCTAACAGAACGTGAAGAACAAATTACAGAGGTGCCAAAATTATGCACAAACACATCATGCATGTTCCATAACTCATTTACTTTTTCTGCATTTGTGGTGTAAGAAGAAAAAGCAAGGAACTAATCTGACTAAACTTCAGTCTTGATATCTGTGTGAGAAACGAGCAAGCTAATACAGATAATTGTCCGTATAAGAGCCTTGAGACTGAAAAACATATTGAGGTGAAAAGGAATGTATGGGTTTTTTTGAGGTAGCAGAGTTGTCTTTTTACTACTAATAACTATAGCTCAGTCTTCTGTTTCTGAATATGCTCAGAAAGATTCCTATATTTTTGAGGGTTTCCTGTTGTTTACACACACACACAGTGTGCAATCATTGTTTGTTCTCAGTTTGATAAGCATATACATAGCTGTGGCTCATTTTGTCTCCTAGGAAAGGGATCCTCTCTTCCATGGCTAGAGAGTACTGACACACTGCTGACAGAAAAACACTTTCCCCCCCTCCCCCCTNCCCCCCCCCCCCATTCTCCTTGATTTTTAGTACACGCTTTGTCACTGCAGACCTTCTTACCCTTTTGGATCAGTTCTACTGCTGAGCTGACACCTGACTTCTTTTGGTTATGGTTCCCATTAGGTGTTTGAGCATGCCTGGTCTCTATTACATAGCCTATATACAGCTATTAATTTTGCACTAATAACTCCTGACCATGTACAACTTTTGACCTCTTTTGACTCTTCCCTCTACCGTTTTTTTCTGTTTGTACTGATAAAACAATTTCAAGGAGACCTCATATCTTCTTACAGCTGAACAGTCAGAAAAAGTGTTTCTCCCGACTGAAGCATTTTGTTTGCTTTCAGCATGTGTAAACTTGGTAGCATTTCTCCTCCTTCTTTTTTTGTACTGCTAGTGTGTTAAAAGGAAATTAGAGGAGCTGGGAAGGGTCAGTTGTCGAATGTTTAAAAAAATAATGGTGTGATGAAGCTGCAGGAAAATGCCAGATCTTAAAAACCAAGTAGAGAGATGTCAGAGTGATGGTGAATGTCTGACTGTTGGCATAGCATTGAGAGTGGCAGCTCAGGAGCCAGATCTTAGTCCCTTTTATACTCTTCGTCAAAATCAGAAATGAGGCATGATTCAGGCAGGAGACCTTCAAAGAGCTGTACAGCCAAATTCCTCCATTTTTTCCTTGATAACTCTCCAGAACTGGGAGCCATGCAATCAAGGGTGCAAAAGTTTCCACCTTAACAACAGCTTCAAACATCCTAGCATTCTCTGTTGAACTGTTTCCCCCAACCCTGACCAATTCCCAAGAACACATGGATCTAAGACTCTATTTACTTACTGTAGGAGATCTAATAACACTTCCACGCTGTTCCCCAAGATGGACAGGAAATGAGACTGGGATGGGGGAATAGGGACATCAATATGGCTCGTGCCATGCTGAAGTGGAGGTATCTTCTGTTTCTGTGCTTTTTTTGTGGTAGCCACTGTTCTGAAGATCCTTATTATCTCTCTGCTCAGTATCTGCTCATCTTGTTCTTAGCTGGGGGCTGTCACTGCTACTGGAATGAAAATAATAAATACCTGCTTTACTGTGTATTCCCACCGAGCTGCTTCTGTGAGATTACTCGCTGTAGCCAGTGCCATGGCTATGTGTTTGGAGATTTGATCTTTAACTATTTGCCTGATCTTTAACTATTTGCCTGCCCACTGTGCAGCTGGAACACATGCTGATTTGAAGGGGGCTTTTGCTGGAGGCCCAAGATAAGTAATGTAACCAAAGAATGAGAATCAAAACCATGCCTGTGTTTGTTGCATGCATTACGTAAAGTCTATTTCTCAAATCTCCGCAGAACCTCTTGTTTTCAGAGAAATTCTGATTCCAAACTGAAATCTGTCTTCTCACTTCAATGGATTCACTTTTAAAGCTATTAAAATTTCTAAATGGAAGTAAATACCTATATATGAAGTTAGATCTCTCTAGGTTTTTAAACAGTTGGCTCTTTTTATTTATTGTACTAAACTATGCTTAAAGGAAAAATGTTTTATTCATGCAGATCACTTATGTATTACGATATGTTTCAAATAAATATTGAATATTTAATATTCCTCACTATGGAATGTAATTCATGCTGGAAACCTTTTCCTGAAAGCAATTAGATAGTTATTAGAAAGCTTAAAGAAGAAAACAAAGCATCTAGTTGATTGTTTATTTTTAACGGCTTGCTCAAAGTAGTATTTTGCTGAGCTTAATAAGAAACACTGTTGTGTCTTCATTTCCTCTATATAGCCTCTAGTAAAAGTGTGTTTTAAAAACGTCCGCTGAGAAGATCTTGAGAAAAGAACTTTTTTGTACTTTACGTATATGCAAATGTATCCTTTTGTACATGTGGGAACGGATAGCTAGAAAGTAGGTAATTACAGTAATGAGAAAACACACAAAATAGCACATATACATTTTCTATATGATTCTTCAACTTGTCAGAATAACCTTGTGGCTCATTCATGTTCAGAGTTTTCATTATACAAGAGATACCTAAAGATTTTCAATGGCACACACTATTATCTTCTAATAGAAATGGAGTCAATACTGCATATGCAGACTGTATCTTATCAGACAGGCTAGCAGGGAGTAAAAGATATTGATTTGAAGAAATGCTGGAGGGAGTGACATTTGCAATACGTATGTTTAATGAGAAGGCTTATGACTTGCCAATAAAAAACTTAACCATACCCTGAGGTTACTTGGGCATTATCGTTCAAAATAAGTTAGATTAAATGATTTATTGACTCCCTTTAAGTGTCTTTAAAGAAAATAAATTTTTCTGTATTCCTCATGTACAACAACAGTCAATATATTTAATAAGTGTTTCTTATTGCTAAAGAAGATGTTTCTTCTTTAGTCGCTTAATGAAGATTTTAAACAAAAGATTCCACAACAGTCTTGCCACAGTTAAACACTGACAAAAAGCTACAATTTCAAAGGGAGAATACGTACCTCTAAATCCACTCTATATGACGCATTAGGAGTTTAGTGATCCTGAGAAAGATAGGCTTGCTAACTTCACAGTTCTTAAACATGGTCATTACTCCTACAATAGTGGGTAAATTTAAGAAACTGCTGAGAAATTGAATCGTAAGAGGTATATTCTCTGCTCCATAGCCATGTCAACTTGGGAGCCTTACCTTTTTTTTGCATAAAGCCTAATCACTGCTGGAAATGAAGTGAGCACTAGTCTTGGAATCGGTATAATTGAAAGCCAACTCCTCTTACCTTGGCACATGTGTTACTCATGGAAAACACATTCCAACCCTACCCTTAATTAAATTTCCACGTGGCCAAATGTTCTTTAAAGATGTTTACATTTCTTCTTGGAGCATCTGTATTGTGAAACTTCCATATAGTGTTGGAGTTGCTATATGAGATGTGGTTCTGCCATCAGTACCTTTGCTGTATTTTATAAGGGTAGGAATAGCAGAATGTGGAAAACAGGAACGATACCTATTTGGATGCTCCATTTCCTTCCTTTGGGAAGCCATGTGTTTTTCAGGCTCTGCTTTCAATTCCCAGAAATTAATGAGATGGGTTCTTCTGGCTAATGCTGCGTAGAGCAAAAGCTCTGTTACTGCTGCTAACTTTGCTGAGAACAAGGGAGTAATAGTGTGTCAAACCCACAAAACTGAAAAAAAAAAGAAACTGTGTTTTATTTCAGTAAGTCTATTGTTTAAGACAAACACTTTTTTAGCCATTGTTGAAGGCTCCTAATGCTATCAACCTAACTTAACTATGGGGCCACAATGCATTTTTCATTTAGTAAACATTTTCCCAAGCCAACAGAACTATAAATTATGAATAAGCCTTTAATGAAAGCACATGAATAGGTAATACAAGCTACAATCTCATATTATTAGCAGCACGAGATATTGCCTAATGTTATATTTAAATTATGCAGTTCAGAATAATTTGGTATATCTCAAGTGATAAATTATATTGTTCTGTGCCACCTTAATTATATCTTTTGACATGAAAGAAGCTATTTGAATGCTTTTCTAATTAATCTTGCCACTCTTGACCCAGAAACATACTGTGTGTGGGTTGTTTCAAATTGCTGTGGTTAAAAATACTAAATATATAATTTAATTAATATTTATCTAAAAGTAGTGTAAATCCATCCTGCTGTCAGGGAAGGTTTGAAAGCTGATTGTTTCTACACCCTTGTGCAAATTATAGGGGGGCAGAATTTATTTACTTCCTATATAAGGTTATTTACTTTATTGTTGCCTACACTTTCTGTTGCACTGACTGGTCATTCTTTTTCTCCTCTCAGTGTCTAAGATGATCAGGCAGTTTTGCATGTTGCAACCATTTGTTCGTGCCAGTATATCACATCTCTTCTAACAAATCAACAGCTCTACAACAACTCTTCCTTCCTGTATCACATTTGTTTAAAAAATATAGTTTAGGCAGGTTATCCTTAAAGACATGATACTTTTCCAAACAAAGAAGCTAAAATATATGTGTTTGAGACATAAAACAAAAGCTGTATCTTTTCTCAAGCTCAGTAGAGAAAGTAAGTGGGAAAGCATCTTCAACTCTAAGCACTCATTATACTGTCAATAGATCTAACCATTTTTAACACCTTAGTTCCATAAAACAAAAAGATTGTACTTAATGTATTCAGGGCTCCCTTAGCTATGAATTATCCCTCAAGAACCTCTGGATATGAAGCAGATCCTTTTTGCTTTTATCTCCTTAATGCAGAGAATATGTTTATTCTTTCACTGAGGTCAATATCTCTTCCAGTGTCATAAGGATTCATTTATGCATTCTAACAATATATATAAATACACATTTAAATGTAAATGCACTGTTACAAATGGCTTCCTTGCCAGAACAGGGGATTTTAAGATTCCTCAGACAAATTCTAGGGAAGATGGTGATTCAGGCATTTAAATGTGTCTCTCCTTGCTACACAGTGGTGTCTGTGCTCCACTGCAATGCGGGCAGCCCCAAAAACATTTAGTATATGACAGCACAATATATTGAAGATGTTTCTGGTTAATATCTTTGTTGTTCTCTACTGTCAAAGTTCAAAACTATTATTTTTTTCATCTTGCACATGCTGCAGAGACTGTCTAACTTAAAATTAACTTGCTTTAGAAATAAGTGGAGAAGGGATTTTAATTTGTCTGTGGAAATAGTCAAAACTTTTTATGGTAGTCTAAGAACTTGCAGTAAAAAATCAAAACAATTAGTAGATCACGTGGAATTATATTCGACTATTTTCTTCCTGGTTACAAAACCTAGTTAACAGCTTGGTGCACTCTGGATTGGTCGTACTACTTTTGCTCTTTTTCAAACACCTCCAAGTGTTTGAGTGAGAAACATTTTCAAATGCAAAGACAGAAAAATTATTCCAGGTGCCCATGAGACAGCTGTTGTGGCAGCACCTATTTGGCCATTAGCAGACTAGGTCAACTAAAATCAATGATATAGAGGTCTTCCCACGTTCTTATTTTTGTGTCAGCATGGTCTTTTTTCTGAGACACTCCTTCAGGAAAATGACAGAAAGATACAAGTCTGCTAAACACACGGATGTTGTAGAAAACACCTAGGACTGTGTGGTCTCCTTGACAACTTGGAAGGAATTCGAAGCAGTATAACAGCAGTCTGCACTGTTTGGAGAAATTTTCCCAGTTCACCACTTCTGTTCATTTGGAATTAATAGGTAAGATAAATGCCAAGATCTGAAAGATTACTGTATCACGACATTAAACTCTCAAAACAGGGTGCAGACTTTTTAATACTAAGGTCTTAACTTCTTTAATCTTAGGGCCGGTGTTATTTGACTCTTTTCAGCCCCTCAGCAAATTTACAAGGTGCTCTCCCAGCTGTGAGATGCCTGTGCCTAGGTCATACAGAGCACACGGGCACATTTATGTAAAGAACAGTAACAATCCTCCAAGCAAGAGAGGAGAGAAAAAAGAATTTGGATTATATCAGTTGTAACTATTCCTCCTGGAGTTCGATCTTGCCTTCCTATACACAAATACTTTGATTTGAAAAAAGTATGAACAATTGATATGGAAAATCTGAATTCTAGTACAGTTTCTGATGTTTTTCATCAATTTCCTTGCCAAATACAGCAAAACCAGACAGTTTAGTAAAGTCACAAAATGGCTGGTAAACTTGTGCTATCAGTTCTCTAAGGCACTGTCTTTACATTTTTTTCTCCCTTAGTTAGCAGTAGTTTTCTAAAAGACTTCAGTATTGATTAGCTATGCTAGGTTCATATCAGACCAGAGGAAAGATTGCAAAGAGAAGATAAAGAATCTTGAAAAGCAGATATGTGAGAAGACCCTTAAATGGAACTTACAACCATTTTGAGGGATGTCCAGAGTTTTTTGGTTTAAAACCTGTAGCACTACTAGCACCTCGGGGCGTTTCTCACTGTCTTTCATCCCTGTTACGGTATCTCTCAAGGTCAGGATGATGATGAAGGTCAAGATCCCAAGGCTTTACTGGTAGTGATGCAGATGTGATAGGAATGTCTAAATTTTTGACTGCTTGCTTTTATCAATCTCAAATTAAGTGCTGAAAAGAAGGAAACTTTCTCGTTCCCCCTTTTGCCTGCCTATTAGACCTACTTCCATGTATTTCGATTTTATGATCAATGAACACAAAAGAGCACTAGACATTTGTATTTTGAACTGTTGGGTTTTTTTTTTTTCCATTCCACTTTTAAAATTTGACTTCAGAGAAGAAAAGGAAAGAATTACCTCTAAGCTTAGCAGTACCTGTGTTATCTTGGACAATGAGGCTTCTCCACAAGATTTATACCACATCCTGGAGCTGTACAGACTGTACAAGAGATATGGGCATGTTTTTTCCAGCACTTAACTAGATGAGCTAGGTGGTGCGGGGGAACCGTCGCTCCAGAGTACAGTTTGTACCTTTTACTGTTTCAAAAAGTAATGTATGAACGGACAGAAAAGATAATGAGGAAGCTGTGACTTTTCTCAGAGTAGCTGGCTTCTACACAAAAAATGAAAGGAGGGGAAGCAGGGGGAGGTGCGTAGGGAGGATTGTCCCCTCCCTCAGGAGTTCTGCTTTGGAAATGGCCATAATACATAGAGTAGTAACCAAAATGAAACCAGCAACAGCTCTGTCTGTGTGTAGAGTGAATAATTTCCTAATTCAACTTTTTGTTCTTTTGCATCTCTTCCTTTTCTCTTATGTGTTTGATAAGATCTGTGCCCAGGTGTGTTCATTGTTGATTATGACAACAAGTGTATAAAAGAGTATTGTATTATATTGCAGTAGTTGCAACTTAAATGTTTCTTTTGGAGTAAACTTAAGGTTAACAGACAACTGTGGGCATTTTACCAAGAAGTGCAAGGGATGCACAAGAAGTCCTGTATTTTTTGTGCTTTGATTTTCTAGAACCAGTTTTAATTCCATACATAAGCTGCCAGAAGCTCTTAATTAAGGATTGACTTCTGCAAATTCATCAAGTATCTCCCTCTGATTTAACAAGGAAATGACTCTATAGTTTTGCATAGATCACCTTCTGCACAATAAGCCTCCAAGTAGATTCAAATGTATCATGATCTGAACCGAGCTAAGACATCGTTATGTCCAAATTCACCAGGTTTCTTTTTTTTTTTTTTTGGTATTTCATATAAGCTTGTCTCTTAAATGGGGCAAAAAAAACCTGTCTAGTAGGAAAGGGTTTTTTAAAAAATATTTTAAAAGGTATTTAAAATAGTTTCTTATTTCCCAACATTAAAAAAATATACCTTCTTACTTGAATCATCATTAGGTACCCAAATGAGTCAAATATTTTTAGTCAAACACAGTGAAATAAAAAGGAAATAGTGAAATAATAATAATTAAGTTAATAAAATGAATACATAAAAGTTCAACATTTTATGATCTAAAATATCCCCATGTGTTGATAATACACACCATTTAAAAATATGGAAATCACAGAGTATATTTACCACCTATAGGACTTTTGCATAAGTAGTGTGCTCATACTCTCACTTTTTGGTTGTCTCTATGCTTTTCTGTCTTTAGATCAGCTGCTTGATTCCAAATTTTATGTGTTGATAAGGGGAATATTAGTTCCTTCACAGGTTCAAGGAAAAATGATCTTGCTGGAAAAATTAAAAAAAAAGACCCACCACCAATAACTGTTCTAAATATTTCACTAACTGCTTGATGTTTATGTTAAAACTGCATAATATTTTATAAATGTCATTAAAAAAAAACCAATATTGTATTCAACAAAATTTTAGCCAAACCAGGTTCTCACTGCAGCTAAAAACCTATGAAACCCAGCTATGTAAATTTTATGAATCATATTGGACTTGGCATATAACTCAGTAATAATATTGGTCACACTTTTACATTTCATTATATTTCATTACATGATAAAATTGGTTTATAAAGATGTCTTAAAAAGCATTACTATCAAGATGTAATTATTATATAAAACTAATTTTCTCTTAATAAATGAATAAAGATTCCCTAATTTTTAGTGGTCACAAAAAAATTGTTAGCCATAGTCAGAGTTTATTTCAGTTCAATAACACAGTAGCCAATCTTAGCATACAACAGATTACAACGAAATCTAGTTTTTACAGGGAAATATTGTAAAATAGAGACATTAGTACTGAAATGGCACTGCTAAAATCAAAATCATATATATATATAATGAAATTAAATGAAGCTCAATGGGGAGATTTTGATAATCAAAATGAGTGTGGCCAGTGTTTTCAGAAATGCTGGTTTGTAAGTGAGCAATAATTATTCAGTTTATAATTGCTGGAGGGACTATTCAATTTTGCTTAAAGGTAACGTATAGGTTTAATTTTCATTAGTTGACAATTTTTAAGACCTAACTGGTGATTCTAAGTTTTTCCCAATCTAAGTGGAAGTGTTGATTTTTTCCTCCTCCTCCAAATATAATACATCTTATTACTGGGTTTGTTGGACATACTTCATCACAAAATAGGATGTGCATTGCTTTTTTTTGCTTAGATACTGCAGCTGATCTGTTTTTTTTAGCGTTCCATTATATATAGACAGTGCAAATGAGAAAAAACACTTATCTAACAAAAGGCACCTCTCTATGCACGTTTATTTATATATCTAGAAAGCAAGTACAATTGCCCTGCAGTAATAATGTCTGTCTAATTACCTCATTAAGAAAAGCATGCAAGAGGATGCTACAAACACTTTTTCCATTAGTGCCAAGTAGATGAAATTGGAGAGATATTTTGAATGTCCAAATGTAATCTCCTTGTCAGAGAAATTGTTAGCCAGGAGCCATAGTATACCTCTTCCTAGAACAAGATTAAAATATACTCCAAACCAAGCAAAAAAAAAATCATCTTCACTCAAGAGTCAATGTTAGAGTGACATTTTAGTCAAGGGGTGCCAGGGATGTCATGGGACCCAGAAAATAGGTCAGAACTGGGTCAGTCTTTGCCTACCTTCCTCTTACCAACACTCAGAATATGTGGAGGAAGGTAAAATCTAATGCTCCAAATAAAAGTAAGTGATAAAATATTGCCCTGAAGACTTCCTTCATGATACCAGAACTGTCAACTATATTAAGGGAACATTGATAGACTGTCCTGGAAGCCTGGTCATCTACACTTCTTATAGAGCAAAATCTCATTATTATTCTGCCTTGGCACAATTTTATTAGGAACTCTGGGCATCCTTGCAACTAAGTGCTTTGTTGGTTGTACTATCCTAAGGTGTGCAATGGCATCTTCTTGGTATAGTTCTCCATAGCAATATAGATTTTGTTAGCTAAAAAAAAAATTACACCAATCAAATTACTAGTTGGAATAGAGCAGTCAGATAGAATGCAGTTCTGTGTAAGCTCGGTCTAAACTAATTTAATGGCATTAGAAGGTTCACAAAATATCCTTTGTCAATTGGTTTGAGGTCATCAGTGTTTTTACCTCTTAAAGGAACAATTTATTCCTTCCTTAATGGTCAATTAAAAAAAAAAAAAGGGGCTGAAAAAATAATATATACTTGTAATCAAGGAAAAATCTGATTGTGTTTTAAGGACATGATCTGGTCTTCTTTCCTTCTTTCCTCCTAGAAATGTTCTCTTAACAGAAATTGATTTTTCTGTAGCCTCATTTGTTTAATTAATGATGCTATGTGTGCTATTGAATGGTATATAGTTTAATTGGAATAATTTTTTGTAGCATGATGCAGTGTTTTAGTGCCAGGAGTGTCACTTTTTTCTATCAGAAATCAGGGTTAGAATCTTCCTTAGGGTAGAAGCTCAACAGGTAGAAATTGTATCCTGTAGAAGATATTTATCTTAAATTTTCATTACCTGTTATCTGTCACTCCCAGTTTCTCTGTCTCTGTTTTCACCCCTCAAATACACTAATACTCTTTATTCTTCATATAATTTGGTTGTCATCTTGTTTTTCGCAGTTTCTCCAAAATAGATGGCAGTAAAACTTTCAAAGTCCTCAAATCTTTCAGATCCGGTCCTGTCATAACTTTGATTATGACATAAATAAACATAAATTTTGATCCCTGGTATTTGATCTGACAATAGGTGAGGCAATATCACCCATCCCTGTCTTTTGGTCATATTATTTTAAAACATAAAAGTCAAAACTTCTTAAAAGTTATGAAGTATCGTCTCTTTCTTTCTTTGTTATAAATCAGATGTTCACAAATCAGAATGTGTATAAAAAGACTTTCCCTAAAACATAAGATAAAGGCTGAAATAGAATTTGGAGTTTTAGAAGGTTGGTTTTTTTTACTAAAGCAGAAGGTAACCTGGTGGGCTTGGTGATAATAAGCAAGGATTATGTGGCTTCAGGCTTTTCTCATGCTGTATTAGTTAAAATAATTCAGAGTGGTACACGTATGACTTGTTAAATAAAATTTCCCTCCCATGACAAATTTAAACAATTTCAAATCTGCTATAAATGAAGGTAGTTGCATTTTCAGAACTTTTAGAAAGAAAACAGCTTATGTATAATATTATGCAAACAACAAAATAATCAGATTTAATTTCTCTGATACATAAATTATTATGAAATGACCTGACCAAAATTGTTATAAAAATATTGTTTTAACGTGTATTCCATGTATGATGTACTAGATATGCTGACATTATTCTTAGTTGATTTCACTGGAAAATGTGGTTTCCAAGGGAAAATTTCATGCTCAAGAATTTCCAGCAGTTCAAATTTTACCGCCATGTTTTAAATTAAAACATCCTGGTTCTAGGTATATGTGGAAGAAAATAGCCATTTTTAAAAGGAAACATAGTTATTTAAATGTGATTTTTTTTTGCGGGGGGGGGGGGGGGGGGGGGGGGGGGGGGTGNCATGACACAAGACTGAAACTGTCAAGATGTCATTCTGGATATTACATTTTGCTTTTTCATTTCTGTAATCTTTAGTTAATGACATAGTTAATATTGATTCAGATGAAGTGGCATAAGTGCCTTTTACCTGGACATTTACACTAACTTTAAAATAGTTACATAATCTTGAAAACATTACAAATTATAATACAATGCAATGAAATCTCAGTAACCCAGAATTCTATAATTATATAGAAACATCCAGAAGATTCATAGAGTTGAGGACCACAATTCATAAATGTGACAGAATTATTTTTGGAAAAATAAAGATTTTTATTATAGAGTTAGCTTCCTAAGTTGTCTGCAGACTTATCAGGATTTCAATAAATATGTACTCTAATGAAAAATTGCATTAAGCACCTTTTTCTCCTTTTAGGCATCCCCAAAGTTTCCATTACAAACATGTATGACATTTTGATCTACATTTATCCCAATAGAATTTGAGTATTAGTTTCACTATTTAATCTGAAAAAGCTAATTCACATTAATAGCATGTTAATCTATATGGTTAACACTTGTCTTTGGTAATAATTGCTGTTTAGTTTTATAAAGCATTCATTAAATGTCTTGCTAAATTCCATAAAGATCATAATAGGCATTTAATGGATGCTTTTTAAAGTGAAGTAGAAATTACTTTAGATTATGAGTAACTGTAGGTTTATAAAGCCATCATTATATGTCTATTAAGACCATTTAACTTAAGTGTTCCATAATTAGAGAAGAGCCAGAATTTTAATTGCCCATTTGCAAACTGCTAGCTAGGACTTCTGAAAACAGCTCTCCTTTTATCCTAGCCACTGTTGAAGAGAGTTTGCACTTTCTGCAGGTTTTATTTCTGAAAGTTTTTTTTTTTAATTTGTAAGTAATATCCTACTATACCATAATCAATGATATGGGTCAGAAATAAGAACACATCTAGTGTGCTAATAGTTCCTTAGAAATATTTCTAATAATTGAGAAAAAATTATAAGATTTATTTTTTTTTGTTAACTGTTAAACTTAATGGGAACTGTTTGGCCCAAAGTATTGACAAGGGGATGCAGAGTACTTTTACTTCTGGATGATTAGCTGAAATCAGTCAAGAATAATAATTTTGCCCAAATCTAGGCCTTTTGCCCTAAATCTACCTTTTACATAGCTGCCTAAATAATAAAAATATACTTGTTGTTGGTGCTATTCTATTCAGTATCACTGGAGATGCTAAATAGCTTTTTCTTTTAATCATGGGGAAATTCAAGTGTGTTCAGCTCGCAGATATACTTCAGTGTGGAAACAACGTTCTTGAGGACACCAACATTGTCCAAGAGAGATCTTTGTGTGAGACGGTCTCCCATGTGAAATACTACATGACCTGCTTCTGTTTATATTGTTTTGAATTTCCCAGCTGTTTATTGATGTTCATATTTTCTCTTCAATGTGGGCTCAAAGCAGAAGCAAAGTATTTGTATTTGAGTAGCAGAATGTTAGAAAAGGAAAAAGGGCAGAAAGTTAACCTTCGTCTCACACCCATCAGTGCTCCCTGTTCCATTGCATCCGTATTCTTTCCATTACCCTCAGCTCAAGGCTGGCAAAATTACATTTTCTCTGTTCAGTTTTGTTATGCTTAGTTTTTAAGTCTTGCATCAAATACACCATGTTAGTGTCTATTGGCCCCCAACAGTGAATTAAATGATGTGACTAACATTCCTGAAGGCCATTTTCTATTAAAATCCAGTTCTAGTTTTCTTTCAAAATTCGTTTATTTGAATAGGTCCTTCCCACAAATACATTTAGCTTGCTAGCAATTTTATCGAGTATACAAACATTACACTCAGATAACTGTATGCTTTTCTAGTCTGAAGTTCATCTAATATTGCATAGGTGGGGAAACCACAGTGAGCTCCTTTTTTTAAGAAACTTAGTCTTTGAGACTAACAAAGAAGATTGACAAGAAATTCAAATGCAAACTGACTGTATTTCCTTCACCTCTAAGCTGAGGTTATTTAAATATGAGCCCTGGCCAAGTAGTTCTCCCGTTTTTGCTGTCAAGGGTCAGTTCCCTCTTTTAGCTCAGTCACAGACACAGAGGCTTATTGCAGGAAGTAAGTCCCAAATAATATTCTACTGATGTAGTCTCGAGTACTTACCTTGCCAAAAATTTTGCAGTTTATTTATTTATTTATCCTGGTAAGGGAAAGAGGCATTAAACAATGTAAGGAACTAGAAAAAGAGAGTGATATATACGAAAACAAGATGGCAAACTCGTTAATGACTAAAGATGAAAATGAAAAAGAAATAATAGCAGAGAAATAAACATCTGTAAAATGACCTGATACTAGGAGAAAAGGACGGTAAAAGCAGAAGATGGATCAACAAGGAGAAAATAGGGAAGAAAAAAAAGGAGTAATACATGAAGTCCTTATAAAAAAAAAAGAAAAAACAAACAAACAAACAAAAACACAAACAAAAAAAAAACCCAAACAAACAGGAGTTGGAGTAATCAGTTGGAGATTTAATCAGGTAGCTGCACTGGAACACATTTAACAGCAAACCTGGCAAAGAAAGCGGCCAGACTAGGTTAAATCCTCCGAAATGAAATAACATCATCAGTTAACAGTTGCACTTTGGACAGGGCATACTTTGCCCTGGGAAGCAGTGCAACGGAATGACTGTGTTCTAGTAGAGATACCGGTATTATACACTCATATGGGGTCATGTATTGCTATAAAAAAGCAGCTATAAAGACTTTAATTTTTCTGCTTAAAACATTAGAAGGTCTGTGCCTGCTGGAGTTGGCATTCAAAAGGAAAATGCTCACAGGCAGTGCCTGGGATCTGTCTTGCTAAGAGAAAGCTTTGAGTCTGAGTTGCTTTTTCCTTTGTGCTCAGAACAATATAGAGTTTTGTATTATCATATATATCTCAGTTCTGTATTTCGAGTCTGTTCCTCCAATAGCTGAATTCTTAGGCTTGGTTTGAGTAATAACTGTAGAAGAAACCCCTTTGTTTTCTGAATTCCATATTTAGTTCCTGGTTGCTTGACATTCTAAGCACATAACTATTTATCCTACTGTAATATCTCGGTGGCACAGGAGTGTTCCAACTTTATTAACTGGTGAAATATTAAAGCAGGATCCTCCTTGTATAACTATACCAAAGCTTTGAGGTACATTAGTGATTATGCTTTTTGTCTTCTAAAATCACCAATAATACTCTGTCTGTGCAAATGTACAAGTAAAACTTTTAGTGCTGGCCAAAATAACAGTATTACACTGACAACCACAAGTGAATGGCTACAGAAATCAAGAGGTGCAGACAGCCTCATAATCATGGCACCAAAAATTGTTGTTATGGAAACTGAGTTTCCCAGGACACATCTGCAGATCTTAAAATATTTCATCTTAGCTTGTAGCTAGAAGTTTGCAGCTGCTCTCTACTTACAGTATGAGAACTTACTAACACCTTTTCAGCCATCTGTGGTACCACAAAATACACTGCAAACTATTCAGAAATTGCTTTCCTCTGAGAGTCCAGCAGTATTTTCCCCAGAATGTTCAGTTTTGCTACCTTCTTCAAGACATTGTTGCTGAACAGAAGCATAGCTTTTTGACAGGTATTCTTAAATGCAGCAAGGAACTACTGATGTGATACTACCATAATAAACCCTGAAGTCTATGACATTTTCTTTTAAAACTGCAGTTCATCAACTGGGACGTGTTTCTAAAGCTCCATAATTTTCACTTGCACGAGACGGCTACCATACTGCATTAAACTATTTGGATTAATTTAGCTCTTAATTTGTCAACTAGATGCATATTTATTCTTTCTCAAAAGGCAGTACAATGAAAAACTTAGAAAAAGATAGTCAGCAGCTGACCATATACAGTGATTTCTTTTCCTGGAAAGGATTTGACAGTCAATATTTGTTCCCTTTAATTACAATGCCAGAATTCGGTTGGTTTGGGTGCTTTTTTTCTCTTCAAAATTCCTCTAGAAATAAAAACTGCATTGTATGTACAAGCCTACAATGGATGTTAATATCTTGTCTTGGAATACATGATTATTCATCAGGCTGTATGTGTTAGCTGATATTTATGTGATGTGTTATAGTAAAGAAATAATAAATATATGATGCGAGAGAAAATGCCCTGAGCTGAAATCTTGGCTTCATTAAAAATCAATGGCAAAACTTCTATTGCCCATCAGTGGGACAAAGACTTTGCTGTCCACGTGAGAATTGACATAGAATTTAATTTCTCCACTTGTGAGAACTTGTATTATGTGATTATTTTATTTGGGTTTAATTCTCTGTTATTTCTTCAGGCAAAGCTCCAATTGAAATCTCTTGTCTCTTGCAATCAGTGGCAATTTTTCCTAAGGAGAACATTTTGCCAGCACTGCACAATTTGTTCTTTTTCGTTGTTTATCTTTTGTCCATTTTATTGTTTATCTTGTGGGAGAATAAGGGAAATAGGCAGCTTTTTAGAACTGAGTAAAATGAAATGGAAAAACAGACCATGAAAAAGAAGTAAAGATTAAATAGGGTTAATCAAGCTTAAATTTATATTGTGGGTGTGGAATTAGGGCTGCCTCACTTGCATAAAGGTTCTGTCACTCCTTTATTCTTTTTCAAAGGACTGTAAGAAGATACCATAGCGAAAGGCTTGAAGGAGTTGGCCCTTCAGTCTATGTGGTCCTCAGAGCCATTTTTCCCTGTTTTCTCTGTGTCTTCCTGCCACACCAACTCCTCAGGATGCTGTCTGGCAACCTGGTCCCAGGTAGCTGCCTCTCCTGCTGGTGCCTGGGGAAGGGGCTGGATACCCGACCCGTCCCCTCTTACCTGTCCTGTTTTGCAGCTCTGGCTGTTTTGCAGCTTTGTTTTACACCAGCCTGCCTTTCCTGCATCAGTGAAGGTCCTGCTAGTGGCTGCCACCGCTAATGGACCCTTGTTGTCTCTCAGATGCCTTTCCATATCCCTTGCCTGTGGCAGTGGGTAGCAGCTTGCAGGGCTTCAAGGATGCCATCCTTCAAGGGGAAAGGCCACTGCAGGTGGTCTGCAGGGAAGCACCAGCAGTGGCAGCGTCTGAGAGGAGGAGTGGGGAAGGACAGGCACAGGGAGAGGAAGGGAGAGGTCAGCATGGTTTGCAGGGGTGGGTATTCACCCTCACCTGCCTGTGGGGGAGGTGTCTGACAGACAGACAGACAAACACCATGCTTGGGGGAAAATTAATGGGGTGAAACCATTTTCTCTTGCTCTCTGGAGCATTCACCTTTTATTTTTACATTACATGGAGCTTAAGGACAGAGCTGGGCTGTCCTGTGTGGCACAGGTGTGACCTGCCCGCCCTGAACTTCTGCTGCCCTTCAGGAACCTGTGCTACAGAGCCTTCTGGAAGTCATCTAATCTTCCTTTCAACACTTAACAGGGAAAGAGCCTATTCCTTGGTGGCTAGTGGAGTAGTTGAATTGTCTCTGTCATTAGTGTATCTAGTTTCTAATATTAGCTTGCCTTTACCTGCTGGACTCAAAACCCACCTATTAATTTTTTTTCATGTATAAATACTTGTAGGTTAAGATCAACTCATATTACCTTTTCTTGTGCACTTTAAATATAGATTGAGCTAAGGTTTGTAAGTATAGGCAGGTTTTAAAAATTCAAGTCACTTGTATACAATTACTTTTAAAGTCTGAACACTCTATTGATGTGTATTGTATTGTGTCCATCAGACAAAGATGCTGTATTTCAGTAATAGCCTCACTATGATATAGGTAATAAAACCTATCTATTCAGGATTCATCCAATCTAAGGCCTATGTCAACTTTATCTACATCACTGCAAAGAAAGGTACAGTTGTGTTAGTCATTGAATAATTTCTTACAAACTCAACAGAATATGCTTGCCAATGTCAGGTTGTGTTGGCTATAACTGAAAGCCATAAAGAAAAATTGGAATAGAATTTTCCCTCAAATTACTATAAGACATTGAAATTTGTTAGCTTTTTCCTTCGTCTCAGAAAGCAGTCCGTATTTGTGCTATTGATTTAATAAATATCAACAAAAATGCATTTCTAACAAAATACTTGGATGTTTCGAAGCCATGTAATTATGTAGATACTCTACAAATTACAGTTTTCTATTTTTTTCCTATGGTTCATCTTTTTGGTCAACTTTGCAGCACGTGTCAGAAGTTTAAATCATTATAGACTTTTAACCGCCAAGATTTTACAGCTTCTGGCAAAATAAGGGTAAGAAGTTTTGTCTTTGCATTTCCTAAATATTTCAGCCATTTAAAGGTTTCAGTATTGTACTTTTTTAAGACTAATTTAAATGTATAGTCTAATTAGTGTCACATCTCCTCCCATGGAAAAATGGAAAATGGTGATATTCATTTTAAATAACAAATCCTTCCTTTTCTTATACAGTTAAGACAGGCAAGATCCTGAAGAACGGGGAGGGACAAGCACTTTTCTTTCTATGTTGCATAATTATTAAGTAAATCTTCCACTATTTGTTTGACTCTGGTGTGAAGAACTGGGTCTAGGATGGTGCCACGTGTCCTGAGGGCTAGCTGCAGGTATTAAAATAAATAGTAAAAGCTGTTTCACTCTTTGTACACTGTTAGAAGCAACTGGGGTGAAAAAACAGCTTCAAAAAGTGAAGAGGGAAAAAAAAAAGGGTTCCCTGTAGTCTCCATATATTTTTCAGCACAAAATGATACAACTCTTCAATTTTTTTCTTTTGTTTCCATGAAAGAAATTTGAGAAGGCTCTTGAAAAGAATAACTTCACCTGAAAAAAACCACAAATATCCTACTATTATAAAGAGAAAGCAGTTTAAAACAAAATTTATAACTAAACCCATACAAGATTTCCAAATTGCATATTAGTAGGAAGATATACATAAGCATTATAAACAAATTTAAAATTTGATATAAATATAGCTGTATAATACATCATATACAGCTGACATCAGTCATATGATAAAAACAGATCATTCATTTTCAGGTTCTCAGTGCTGATCCATTTTATATGTATGATCTTGGGTTATATGATGATTTTCTGCTAAGCTTTTCCATTGTTGATGGTAAGACTCCGATACCTAATCCGTGTCTGTCAGGCATAGTCATTATTAACTGCCCTTCAAATGAAATTACAAAATAGGACAATAAAATATCATCAGGAGAGAGCTGCAGAAAACAAAGTACGGGTGCTCAGTTTCCATATGTAATATATACATTATTTGTATGAATAAGAGATATATACTAGCTTTTTATTGGATGTGTCGGACAAATGCCCAAATAATTCTGTGTGAAAATTAATACAGGAGAATTCCACTGCATTTTATTTAATACTAATTATTTTTCTTTTAATGAGATTGGTACTATTCCGAAATAGTTGTAAAATTAGGAAATTTGCCTCTTATCACAAGTACTTTAAAGCTAGTTTTAATGCTGGAGGAACAGAACAGGTTGACAGCTTTGGGTTTTGGCTAGTATACACTAACACATCAATGGAAAATATTTACAAAACATTTTTCAGTAGAATAGCTGAAGTCCATGCCAAAACCAGCTAATGAAGGGATGAGGGAATAGGACAAGCTAAATAAATGATATGGCTGGTGTTTGATTAAAAAAAACCCCATGTATTTAATGATTCAGACTCAACTCTTTATAGTCAGTACTGTTTATAACTTTAATATTATGCAAATTACACCAAATATTTTAAGAAATTACAATTATTTACCTGTTTGAAAAATTTGTTGTGTCATTGAATTACTGCTTGTTATTACAGGGTTTTCGTGTTTTATCAGTGTCATTGTAAAAACCTACGTTTGATATGAATGAAGCCAAGTGTTTCCAATTCCTATAGGTTTTCTTCTTTCTTTCTTTACTTGATATCAGATGGCCTTAAGACATTGTTCTTTTTTTTTTTTAATTATTTCTTTTTCCTCTCTGCTAAACCACTGAAAAGAAAAAAAGGACATGTCCCCATCGGATGCACTGTGAAAACCGAGGGGAGGACTGTAACATGACAACAAAGACGTAGTGAATCCAGGTGCAAGCCAGACTGTTCCCAGTGTGCCTTGCCGTTGTATACACCAGAAGAGCAGAGGAGAAAACAGATGTCCAGATATGACTTCTAAGACTTGTAAGGCGAGTGGAGACAATGTGACTCTCCATTTAAATTAGCTTTGAAAATATACCAGTGTTTCAGTTTAGAAGTTTTATCAAATGTCAGCATACACACTCAGTGCAACACTACAGTAGTTTTAGCAAGCCAGGCTGCAACCTGTCATGGTATCTAAGAATTAAGTTTAGTCAGGTTGAAGAGACAGGTTATATACCAAGCCCAGATTACCCTTTTTTCCATGAAGTCTTACACACATTTTAATTCATTAACTAGTTCGCAGATGTCTGTTTCAGTATGGTTCAAAAATTTGCTAAAAATGCATTTTACAAATCTGAATGTAATAAGGACTGAAGTGCATTTTGTAGACCAAGCCTTGTGTAATACCTTTGCTTGAATTTAGAGCTGTGTTAACTAAATTATTAAGCACCAGTTTACAATAAAAACCACAATATCTAAAAGGATGTTCTTCCTTTTGGCCAGATTGAACAGGCCAGCTGATTCTTATTCTACTGGGAACACTCAGCACTTGATAGGAATTTTTATATCTCGGAGTCAGTCCAGCAGGAATATTTTTGACATATCTTCAGAAAAATTCTAAACCCCGTTCCTCACTCACAGGTGACCAGTGAAAAGCAGAAGCCATTTCTGGTGCCTTGGATATTGTTTGCAGGATCAAAAGGTCACTTCTGGTTGTGAAATTCTGGAGAATGAAATGTTACTTTATATTTCAGGACATGAGGTTATGCTTCGCTAAAACTTCATCTTGAAAGTAAATATTCAGAACTTGACAGAAAAATGGGTCACTACTAATAAAAGTGACCTAGATTATTTTAAATTACCATTATTATTAATATTTTTAATTCCCACAAATATTAGTCCTCATATGTTCCCGATTTAACTTCCTTGATTTAGCATGACCATACCCATTTAATAAGCAGGTTACACTGTAAAAGTGAAGTGCAAGCGTAAAAACCTCCTGTAATCTCTTTTTGCTCTCACTTTTAGAATATATTTCTCTTAATTGCTTTCAATGTATTTTCTCGTTCAGCACAAGAGAGGACTCATCAGTGAAACTGAGAGCAGAGCTTGGCCTTAGGTATTGATTTCACAGAGGTATCTTAGCTTCTTTTAGCTTTTGCATTTGGGATCAAAATGATACAATATCCTTTTATTCGAACATTTTTCATAGTTGCTTTTCTTCCTGTCAGTTCTCAACCCCTAATCATCACAGTTCAAGCAATTAGTAATGTTGTGAGAAAGTACTACAATAAGACCTTTTAGAAGTAAACTTCAAATAAAACAATCTTTTATTGTCAGAAAAGCCCTTCTAACCACACATGTAATTATCCTGCATAATAGCCTTGCAAATATTGTGTGTCAAGCCACAGAATCTGAAAAATTCAGAGTAGCCCAATATTCTGAGCCTTTGTATTAGAATTTGAGTTTCATAATCTTCACCTGTTCCTCTCTTGCACCCTCACCTGCTCACACTCTCATTCACACTCACATATGCACTGTATTACTTTACAATCAAAGAGCAAATGTTCTTTAAAAATGTTCTTTTCCTGAAATACAGGTGGAATAGTCAAATCGTTCACCTTTTGAAATGACTGAAGAATGTTGGTAAACCTCTTAATGCTCTTTGTTTTCTGGCCTCAGATGTTGAGAAGAGGTGTTTTGTTAATGTGATTGCTTTTGATTTTATTTTTTTTTAATTTCTGAATCTGAGTTGTTCTTTGAGGTGTACAGTCAAAGACTTAATTCAAAACAGAATTCAGCTTCTGTCCCATAATCAAGCTATGGCCCCCACTGTCACTAGTACCAGATCCGTGGACCACAGGATCTCTCGCTACCAAACATCTGATTGGAATCAAACGTAGACATGCAAGTCCATTTTTATTGGTTAACCCTAGTAATTCAGAATGCACTTCAGAGTTTATGCTAGATTTCTGTTTGTTTTTTTGTTTTTCTATTTCTACACCTCTTGCAGAGGACCAGGTGACTGTTTCTGTGTGGGTTTTTTATGGTGCTTGTTGGTAAAAGAATGGCATGAGACCACCATTGACATCTTTGAGGGGCAAGATGATTATATAGAAAGGAAGTTCTCTGCCAGGTTTTTAAAGAAGGAACCTTGGAGCCATATCTGTTGTCAAACAACAATCTAACAATTCTATGTCTGTGAAACAAGAGAGACAAGCAAGATAGTTCCTGGTTTGATGTCCTGTACTTTTGATTTTTTACCCCTGAGTCATTGAGTTCTATTAGAGGACATCATTGTGTCAGGTATTGTACAATGAAAAAAAAGATGGTTTTGTTTTGTAAGAGAACTCAATATGTGGCTGTCTTCATTCTGTAGAAATCACCTACCAATGATTTTTTTCATGCTTCATGAGTGACCAGAGTTCTAAATAACTCTCTGCTTTCACCTGACTGTATTTCTCTTTTCCAAATCCTACCTGAGCCTTCTAATTAGTAGTATCCTGACCACCCTTCGTTATCTTTCTCTATAGATGTTGCCCTCATTCTTCCTTTTCTTTGCTCCTTGTCTTCCCCCAGTTTCAGAAAGCTCCAGTCGAGTTGAATTTTTGAACAGATTAATATACCAGATAACTGAAATACTTAAACATTAAAATAGTTAAATATCAAATTAATTAAAATATTGTGTGACTTTAAAAAAGTGATTACTTCTTTTCTGTTATAATTTTACCATATGTACCTACCCACCAAGTTTTGATAAATATATTTTATAAAGCTAGTGTCAGATTGATATAGAAACTTCAGCATTGTTAATGGCAAAACATGCATTTCTCTGAATTGCAAATATGTTCTTTCACTAAACTACAGCAAATAATGTAAATACATGCATATTCTTTGTGCGTCAGCAGAGATATCATTTGCTCCACTGATGGGGTGGTGAACACAACCTGGTTATATATGCCATAGTGTAACCCCAAGTCTACTACAGGTAAGGGCAGGAGGATTAGAATGCAATGGCCAGAAATACTGGGGATTCGAGTTTACTGCCTAGTAAATGCAATCATTTCTGAAACTTCGATTTTCCTAGTTTCACACATACACAGGATTGCCTTTTTTTTCTTGATCAAATCTTTGCTATAACTCAAACACTTGTAAGAACTCACTTATCCAGCTTCTGACTGGATAGATATTTGAGAAGAATCATACAAATTGCTTTTTTCCAGTAAGTTGTAGAACAGTGTAGAAAGGTGCTGCTTCAGACTATTGTAACTTTTCCCACAGCAAACTAAAAGTATTATCAGGTAGATTAGGTGTCACAAAGTAAAGGAGAATGGATAACTTGCTTTTTTTAAGATGCAAAATTGCTATTAAATCTTGCTGTGCATATAAACAAAAGCAAATATAGGGAAAGGAATAGGAAAAATTAGAAAAGAATTGTACAAAAAAGGGTTTCTAAAGTATATTCAAAGACTTTTCTTTCTCCCAAGACAGACCCACAGGCTGTGTGAATCTTCACAACTGCAGTAGAATTAATGGAGTGATGAATGTTTACCACAAAGAAAGACTCTGGTCCAAGAAGCCAAGTGAATATAGTTATTCTTTGAAGAATTAAGCACTTAACAAAATCATGCAAATTCCTAACTTAATGATATGGTGTAGAGTACAGGCTTGGTATGACAGGTCTCAAAAGTGGAGGCACAGGATGCAGTGTAAAGGAGGGCATGGGATGGTAAAAGATGGGGCAGAGACAGGCACTGGAGGACACGAGACTATAAACGGCCCTCCAGGGACCAGTTAAAGAAGCACAGGCCTGGAGATGGGAAAAGCTAGTTTTAAGGAACAAAGAGAACAAAAATAAAGTGTTCAACATGAGTAAAAACTCTCCATATGTAGCAAGTTCGGATGTTACACGGAGTTGCAGACTGCAGAGAAAGATCACAGTGAAAAGCATGTTAGCAAACATAAAAACAACCCAAAGCTTCTTCCTCATTCTGGGATATCAAAGCATTAACTTCAACACCATATTCCTCCCAGGGGAAGACTCCAGATGTTAGCATCTCACCAGACCCATCCATAGCCTGAAGTCGTTGACTTTGGGACCCGGGGGGCAGGGGAACAGTTAGTGTAAAATCTGAGGAAGGGGCAAATGCTAGGAGGTTTTTGTACAGTAATTTTAACTATATTATTGTGGTATTTTGTTTCTTACCTGTTTTTCTGTGTAATGCTAATTACACAGAAAATCTGAACTAATTCTGTTATTAAATTGTTAAGATCACAAGTACACTAACAAACCTTTGGCTTTATGTTTAAGATGTCTCATTTTTGCCTATAACAAGACTTCCAGCATAAAAGATGGAATGTTATCAGTTTCCTAGACACAAATTAATGGAAACTGTTACCTTGGAAACAAATTTCCAAGAAAAACAGTGGGTTCTCCACCTCTTCAGTATTTTCAGATCACAACAGTTTGCCTTTCCAGAAGACAGTTTGGTCCAATGCAATATATAAAGGAATTAAACATAAATTATTGGGTTCACTACAGAAGTGATTCCTATTATTGCTACATTTTATGGAATCACCTCTGTAGTAAACAATACAATAGCAATAATAATAATATAATAGCAATAACAATAATAATAAAATAGTAGCAAAGTGTAGAAATAATAGACAGGATACAAGACTGCATGATCTACTGGTTTCATATGACCTTAAACTGTGTAAATTTTATATGGAATGGTATGTGTTTCTGTAATGGGAACTTCTCTATCTCCTTCTTCCATGAACTGCTGTTCTCTCCCAGGCTCCTGTAATGCAATCAATTCAGCTTGAGTAACACTTGTGACTGCTGGAGTTCCACTGACTATTCCGGGACTTGATGGCACCATAAGACTTTGGGCTTTGGTCCACAGATTGTATTCTTGTAAGAAGAATTTTATAATACCATTAATAGAATTATTTAAAAAAAAAAAAAAAGGAAATTAGTTTGAAAAAAAAATTATTTTAAACTGTATTTTTGCATAGATTTCCCTGGTTTACTCAGAAGTAAACATAGGTAAAGGGGAAGTATGTGCAAGGTCAGGTGTTACCGCAAAAGTTTATTATTCATTGCATTCTCATCCTTTTAGCATATTCATTTATTATCTTATGGGTCAACTTTTTCTTTTTTTTGTTACAGGGTTAAAAATCCATATGCAAAGCAATGATAAACAAGCTGGCACAAGGTTTTGTTGGTTTTTTGTGGGTTTTTTTTCCGTTAGAGAGATCTTTTCAGACTACTCCTTGATGTTTAGAAAACAGATGGTATTTAATAAGTTAAACTCTAATTGCAATCAAGAGTGAATGATGATTTTAAATTAAATTATGTTCACAGAAGTATCCTGATATCTTGTTTTGCAAAAGATTGTATTTCTTCCTTGTTAAAATCCCAGCATTAATCAACGATGGTTAATGTGTATGCTATTAAGTTTTACATTCTTTTTGAATTCTCCTCAGCTGAAAAAACTATATTGTGGAATAAGAATTGAGAAAGAAGGTTAATCTATAAATTGTGCATCGACTCTAAGTGTAGTTTTCATGTGGCTGTAAAATTGCATATGGAATTTAGAGGCATTGTTCTGAGATCAGTATCATGATGGTGGTAGTTGACCCAGGCTCATCTGTTCTCAGTCTAATAAAAAAGAGAAGAGTGAATCTGAGTTAATACATGCAGTCTAAAAGGGTGTTGCTGACAAAACTAATAGGGATAATATCCAAGCTAGCTGTGACACAGAATTAAATTTAATGTTTATAGGAAAACTTCGTAGGTCATACTTTTTGCCAGCTACAATGGGTTGTTTATTTTCCAAAGAATGTCACAAAAATAACTATTGAACTAGAGAATCCTCTGCTATGTTACCTAGGCTATCTTCTGTCCATAGCTGTTTCATTTCATTATTTCTAAATCATCTGTGATGGATGTTCATATCCAGCCTGCGTAGCCTCTGAATATTTCTAGCAGGGGCAACTCTGTGATTTTCTGCTAGAACCTAATTATTTGACTGTCTATTTTGAAAACTTATTGGCTGTTTCATTCTGTTAAATTGAATCTTTTTTCAGCTGTATTTCTTTTTGTTCTTCTTACCTCCCTTCTGACATTCAAAGCAGCATAGGAAAATGCTATGTTAACTGTAAAGATCAGCAAATGGAAGAGAGAAAATTGAGCATGAGCTTCTTTTTTCTCATGATGTATAAAGGAGGTTTGGAGAGCAGAACATACAGGTCAATTTAAGAAAGAAGAGCATAAGAAAGATCAGGAAATGGAGGCAAAACATACCTGAAGACTTGGTGAACAGATAGGCAACAGGTAGGCTTACACATTAGAAATACCGATCAAGTGAAATCTGAGTAAATGTGAATAGAGAGGTTCAAACTGTTAAAATCCACATTTTGGTGTCCCTTTTTGATGAAACAATTTATAAATCCTAAAAAACACTGCGAGAAAAAAAACCTCTCTTATCCAACTGAAGAATGTATTTGACTGATACCTCTGAGTAATTATTCCTGGTTTAAGGAGTGGGATGCATAGCTGTGTGGGAACACACAATAGTTAAGCTGCCTTGCATAGAAATCCTGCATACTTATTAGAAAGAGAGCTTTGGAAAAGTTCAAGGATGACTTCCTGTCAACATCCCCAGCAAAGGCACGTGGCTTGGGCCGAGGGACGCCTGTGAGTCACGCTGCTTCTGAGTCTGGCAAAAACAAATACGTTAGGAGGTGGCGGTGGAGAGGCGCCAAGTAACACGCAGAGGTGCGGTGGGTTAGCCTTGGCCGGCAGCCAGAAGCCCACCCAGCTGCTCACCCGCTCCCCCTCCTCAAACAGGACAGGAGGAGGAAACAGGATGGAAAAAGCTCATGGGTGGAGATAAAGACAGGGAGACCGCTAACCAGTTACAGTTATGGGCAAAACAGGCTCACCTTGGGCAAAATTACATTTATTGCCAATTAAATAGATTTGGGCAGTGAGGAAAAAAAAAAAAAAAACACCAACCAAAAAAAACAACACTTCCCCACAAACACTTTTTTCCAGGCTCAACTTCTCTCCTTCATTCCTGACAGTTCTACCTCCTCCCTGCCAAGGGCGAATGGGGAACTGAGGGTTGTGGTCAGTCCTCTCACAGCTCTTCTCTGACGCTCCTTCCTTCTCACGCTTTTCCCCTTCTCCTGCATGGGGTCCCCTCCATGGGCTTCAGTCCTGCTGGATAAACCTGCTCCAGCCTGGTCTCTGCAAGGGCTGCAGGGGATCCCTGCTGGGGCGCCTGGAGCACCGCCCCCCGTCCCCCGGGGGCTGGCAGGGCTGCTTCTCACACTGTTCCCCTCAGCCCCGGCTGCCGGGCAGCGTTTTGCCCTTTCTGACAGAGGCTTTCCCCGCGGCGCCGCCATGGTGGCTGCGGGGCTCAGCCGTGCCCTGCGGTGGGTCGGTTGGAGCCGGCTGGAACCGGCTGTGTCCGGCTCGGGGCAGCCCCCCCCGACAGCCCAGCCTGGGAACTCACACCCAGCGCAAGGAGTCCGGGTTTAACTGGAGGTTAAACCTTTTTTACTCTACCCATGAGAAGAGGCAGTACTGCCAAGGCTTCTGGTGAGCCATCCCGAGAAGCAGTGCTAAGCAGCAAACCTCCCGGTAGCAGCTTCGCTTCCAGATCCCAAATGGTGAGTTTAGGTTTTTAATTAAATATTCATAAAGGATAGGGTGGAATAAAAAAATATGAGCAGGCTAACTAAATACAGACAGAAATGAGGAGGAATAACTCTGAAAGAAATGCTCTCCCGCTGGGTATTCTGACTCCAGGGACAACGAAGGAAGCTGCTTTGCCGCTGTTGGAAACATGAGGAATACATCATCGTAATAAAGTAGAAAAAAATGATGAAATAGGGCTGTTGTATGACTGTTCATTAATTTTTACTGTCGTTATGAACACAGAATAAGTACTTTTGAAGATCTTCATATCTTAAACCATCTTTTAATTTTAACGTTGTTGATATTTGGTTTTATAGTGAAATTTTCATCTATGTTCCCAAAATGCATATCTTAAAAAAGAAATTTTAAAACATTTTAAAACCCTAGCTACTGTAAAGTAAGTGGCTAGGGAGTTAACCACCTGTTTTGATAGTCAGAGGCTCCTTTATTGTGCGCCTGCAGATGCAAGAGTGACTTTGAAGGTAGCTGGCACCGGGGCGGGAATGAAGACAAAGAAGTTTTTCCCACGGTGCCCATTGGCCATTACCTCTCTTTGATTTGAGGTCAGGTAGGGACTTTTCTGCTCAGTCAAAGTATCTGTCAAGAAGATCTACGCTTTACGCAGCGTGAGAGAAGAGCTGGCCAGCATACTGATGTAAATCTAGTGTACCGTACCTTGCCCGTGGCTGCAAAATGTAAACTCTCCTTTGTTTCAGTTGCGACATTTTCCAAGTGTTTTGCAGCACTTTTGGGAGGGACACAGATTATGAGCTCTGCTAACTTCCAGAACTGTTATGAAAATGCATATAATAAAGGCAGGATAAGGCTACTCCTGTTAAAAGGCCAGGACTATTTAAAGCTGATGTTGCATTGCCATCTGCTCCACAGTTATGGTTCCTGTGTGAAATCAGAGGCAAAGTAAACTTGCGCTTTAAATTCTGCTTCACTAGAAGCCCTTTTAGTGACAAGACTTGGAGCTTAAATTGCAAATAACTCTTTTGCCATTTCTGAAGCTGTAACCCAGTGAATAAGGAACTTGGCTATTCTCGACCTTGTCCACAGTGAAGAATGTGTTATTCAAAATGAAGCTGAGACCCACTTGTAAGACATAAAAATAGTTACTGCTGTGCTCATGCAAATAGAGGCAGTACGCACCTGTACTTTTGTGAACCTTTGACTTAAAATGTACACATTATTGTCTACTCATTTATATTTGTATAATTGTGCCTTTATTTCAAGAAATCATAGTCTTGAGCCATAAGGATTGGTATTTTTCAGTAGAAGAAGCAGAGATGGCTGAAAATTTCAGGTAGAACTCTGTCCAGTTTGAAAACATGAAGTATTCAAAATAAAAACATTTTTACAGGGAAGTGTGGAAATTTTGCAACCCAGAGAATGTTATTGAGTTAAATGAGAATATTAAGAGAAGAAGAAAATAGCTTAATTTTTCATACCCATACCTAGAAATCACTCAGTTAATTTTAAATATTCAGAATGCAAACCTTAAAATTTTTACTTTAAAATGTTAATAGAACTCACCAATCTAGATTGGAGAACTTTGTGAACATAACTACAGAAAATAGATACTAGTGATACACTAAAACAAAGGAATGGGAAAAATCTCTACAGTGGAAGAGAATTATGCTCAATAAAAAAATTTTCAAAAAATTATTAATTACTCAGGAGAACACTGCTCCAAGAGGTCTGTCATGATTACAGAGGGGTTTTTTTTCAGATGTAGATTATAATATTCTAGAATTACATGGCTTCTCTATAATAAATGGTTAATACTTGTTATACTAATCAATGAAATTGTCAGAGATGCAATACACCTGCTCTTTGTATCATTCTTTTTCATTAGGGAATATATAGCCATCTAAAATGCTAAGCACAGTCTCTGGGTCATGTTTTCTGCAACAGCTAGGCTTTAAAAAATTGATCAAATTATTTCATTACAGATGGACCAGGACAGCAAACAGTTTCTAATTATTGATAAAGTTGCAAATATAATCTAGTATTATGGCTGTAAACTTGTGTAATATACACGGTTAAATGTTTTTTCCTTAGTTGGTCACACGTTACATTTCCTTTATGAATGCTTTTTTGATATTTGCCGAGTCAGTATCTCCCATAGTTTCTTCTAATATTTGTTTTACTTTGTTTAGCTGATGCAGAACAGATGCACTGGTCAGCCATGGAGACACTTTAATTTAATCAAAAAAATGTTCACAATGATGCAATCAATACTGGGATATTGTAAACCTAAGAATTACATGCTTCAGATTAAAGCTTTGATTCAGATATTTCTGGGGCAAATTTATTAATTTCACAGAAGTACAGGTAAATGGAGACTAACCGCTTATGAGATGTATAAAAATAAAATAAAATAAAAGGTGCCCAGATGTTTCATGGGTGAAAAAAAAGCTTGCGGAAAGAAACATAAGAGAGAGAAGAGAGACACTGTACATGCAAATATCTTGTCTCTGCATGCAAATACCTTCTACTGAACTGTTCTGAAATTAAAAAAAAAAAATAAAGTCTGAGTAAGCTGAATTAAAGTATGTATCATGGCCTGTTCAATATTTTACTTCCTCTGAAACTGCTTCTGCTGTCTAAAGAGGATTAGAGAATGTATCACATTTCTGTTTTCATGATTGCTGGATGGAGTACCTCATGATTCCCATCTCTTTTCCAGCCATTTGAATCTGTGTGGTACATTATGAGAATTATATGACTATGGCATATCCCAAGGTCACATAAAATAAGATTACACTGGAGCTCAGTTTATGTCATCTACCCTCTTCCCTGATACAGGCTCATCAGTCTCGTGAGCAGGTCTTGATGGACATCCCTCAGAGACAGCTGAGCTCAGGTAAATAGGCACAGGTTACAATGTAGCTGCTCGAGCTATATCGACATTCATGTGAGAGATGGTGGTAGTTTAGATGAACAAAGATTGACATGAAGCTAGTACTTAAATCAATGAATGCATAAACAAGTGCTTTTGATAAGAAATATTGTGGGTTCTCATCATGTGAAACTCCTGGTGCTTCAGTTTCTGTCTTGATTTGTGGCTGAAGCAAACCTGAGAACAGGAGGCATTCCCGGAGGAGGTGATTCCCAATCCAAGCTGTACAGGCACAGCAGTTCTTCAAAATGTTATAGCCAGGATTTACCTAACTGATCACTCCTGTGTTAGGATTCTCAATATGAATTAAATAAGCTTGGTTTTTAGCAGGAAATAAATATGCATACCTGAAGAACTCTCCCCTTTGAGCCAGCTGTTGATCAGAATCAGCTTTGGAAAAGCCTGTTCTAAAACTCCTTTAAGCAAAATTCCAAAGATGAAAACTGAAATCCTGTAGCTATGATTTTTCTCTTATTTATTGGGTTGAAGGTCGGCCTCAGAATACTAATAAACATTGCAAATGGAATTTTTCAATAAACTACGTACTACAGTAACGAGTATGCATCCTGCTGATAAAACCTTGTGAAAAGCTGCATTACATGGACCTATTTATAATTTATTGCTTTGGAAGCCATTGTTCTAGAGAAGGTCACTAACAGCTGGCTGTATTAACGTGTGCATATTACTTGTCGTTAATCGTGTCAATGATGTATAACCTCATATTTTATTTTTCTGACAAAGTATATTTATAATTAAGGCCTCAGTTTCTATTACAACCTTACCAGGATAATGATCAGAACACAAGTCAACAGCAATACAAGTAACATTAAAACCAGCAGTTTCTCACATTTCTCACATAAACTAATTAATTTAGTCTAATGTTTGATTCTGCAGCCACCAGATTGTGGCTCCAAGGATATTCAAATGCAATCTTAGACTGAGGTTCCTGCACATCACCAGCAATAGGACTGCAGTGGAAAGTTTTCTGGGCAAGCTCAATCATCAGTTATTGGCCAAAGAGTTACATCTGTACTACTAAGGATGATTTTGCTAGGTTGTCTTGAGACCAATCTGAGCCCCACCTTGCTGTGCCTGCATGCCTGCTGTGCCTTAGTTGTCTACTGGCCTAGAGTTCCCACCTGAGGAACTCCTTCTTCATCTGGGAGTTTGAAGCCTTCTTTCTGTGACTTTTTCCAGATATTCAAAGATTTTATTTGGTTTTATATGAAGCTCAGGGATAAGAGACTTTGGCTAGCCCTGTGTTGCAGAAAGGTTATATAAGAAACCTAGTATGATTGATAGCGCAAAGCATGCATGTTTTGCAGGTCTAAAATTTTTCACAACACAAATATGCTGTCAAACAAGGACAAAACTTTCAGTCTTTACATTTCATAAATCTTTTATAGCTTCAGCATCATAAAATGAGAATAACAAACCTATGCAAATGAAAATAACCGTGCAAACTTAGTTATTTTAGCTGTTCACTGAAATCTAATTTATTTATGTGCAGATGCAGTGTCTGATTAGGCTGTAGGCAGAGGTGCTCAGACACATCTAGTGTTTTCTGGTTCTGAATTATATCTTGAAAGTAGTATTTTGAATATATGCTTATATGCAACTCTAAGTTCACACTCAGCACATAGTAGCCTTTCTGCCTGTGTCATGGTCTCTTGCACTGTGTACCTTATCAGATGAATTCCAATTGGCCAGGGATTACTCATGTTAAATGGCCTATAAAAGAGTCTGCAATGTAACTCAGAGTCCTGCAACATTTATAAGGCAGCAGGAAAGTTTTATGTACAGGGTGATAAAATGAATCTGTTTGCTGGAACATCTCATTATTTTATTCAGATGTAATTCTAATCTACTTCTGCAGTATATTCCCAATAGCATAGAGCTGGCATTAAAGCCAATTCTTGAAATCTTATTTCTCCCACCTGAACAAAGAGCAAACTAGCCAGAATTAAGGCATTCTCAGTGGAGCAAAATGCGTGGATAAAAAAAAAAAAAAGATAACTTTCTAACATTTTCTATTACAAATTAAAGCTAAGATAACTGGAGTACATTTTCTTTTTTATTCAACTGTGCAGTAACAGCAACTAATGATATATGTCTATGTACATGTGCGTACGCTCTCCCTCAAAATTCTCAAGCAGATTTTCTAAAAATGTTCACTTGTACATAATTCAGGGATGATTTCTTCTACTGCTAAAGTTACTGACTGAAACTTCAGGTTCAGCACTACACAGCCTATGATCATGACAATCCATTTCAGCCTAAGACTCTCCAGCTTGTCTGGCACTGATATGCCATCATTGTTGTATTGTGCGTGCATCAGCATCTTTGAGTTGACTGGTACTGTAACACTGTACACATTTAGTGCATTATGTTTTAAAGACTTTAGCCGTTGGTGGATTTCTGATAAAATGCTGATAGTCAACATTGATACTGTCTTATACTGTTAGAAAGGGCTGAGACAGCACATTTAAATCCAAAGGTACAACTCAGTTGTAGCCTAGGAGCATTCTTTTTATTGAATCACAGTTTTATGTTTATTTCCTTTTCTTTCCTTTTTCAAGTCTACGTGAGTTAGTTTGTGTTGTGCTGAGAACCCACCTCTTCCCTCTTGGTATTCTAGACTAGATTTAGAGTCACTGATACAGCTTCCCTATGAGAAAGTACAATTGGAAATCATATACCTGGGGATCTAATTAAAATAATTTGAGGACTGTTAAAGCCAGCCAAGTATTTCAGCTCTTATGAGTCACAGCAAGATTCATTTTCCAAGATCTATTACCAAACGGGTATTAATGGTTCCTTGTGCTGCTGAAGCTTGATCACTTGACAGGCTTAATAGTCTGCTGGAAGCAATTGGGTGTCGTTCCAAGTCCCTGCCCATCAGATAAATATATTTGTCCGTGTATGTCCTTTTCCAAGAACTGAACAATAATATAGAAATGCGAAGAGGGACAGTTGGATGCTGGGTCACCTAATACCTTTCTGTAACAGGATATTTCATTCAAATCTGGAAAGCAATTTATCTCTAGAAATTATGTTCAGGTATCATTTGGTATGTGTTCAGGATGATTTAGGCTTACCCTTTTCATAAGTATTCACTAGTGGAGCCTGAAGCTCTATATTCTTGGCAACAGCAGTTGCAGTTTGCCTTGGTTTGCAGATCTCTTTACTTATTTTCCCTCCTGCTTGCTATCATCTCACATCACTTTTATTCAGTCGTCTTAGATAAGCTATCAGCAGGTACCAGGGCCACGTAGGAAACATGACCTGCTTACAAATTACATCTCGTCCTGTGTAGATGTATTCTTTTGACACCACGGAGTACACAGACTAAGACCTTTCTATTTACCTCGGGGACCAGCAACTTCTGCTGAGAAAACAAGTGTAAAGAAATGAAAGGATTCAAATCCTTTGTAGAAATGCCTCATGCCTGGTTTGAAGCCAGGGAATCTCTAATGCTGCAGGCTTGACAAATCTCTGCCGCCATCACAGCGCTCTAGCGGTGTACACCTAATCTCAGGTGACGGGTGATCTCTCCCTTCAAAATTACTAACCCAGATGCAGGAGAAAAGCCTAGCAGTTCCCCAGCAGACAGAAGTGAGGGTGCGGGGCCCTGTCTTGCAGGGCGAAGGGGTATATGATAAAGATAATAACACATTTTGTACTGATTGA
>RSEF01000001.1:122010820-122031375 GCA_003993805.1 Himantopus leucocephalus | reverse complement strand
ATCTGGGGTCCCCCATGTCCCTAGTGGCCGATTTGGCCTAAACTGCAACACACTCTTTAGAGATGGGGATTTTTTTCTCCATAGAGTAGAGAGTGGAACCAGAACAACTAGCTTTTAATTTAATGCTTTAACTTAATTGGGATAAATCTGGACCAGAGGTAATGATTGACTAGATTGCTGCTTTAACCTGACCTACTTCCATTATCTTCTAATCTCGAGAGAAACATTTCCTTTATCGATTAATCCTTAGGGATGGCAATGGGCATCCAGTTTTGATCTATGACACAATTTAGAGCAGCCTCTGGAATCTCTGAAGATTACTAATGAAAATTTTTGTTTATAAACACTGTGACCTAGTCACATCCTCTCTTGCATCTCATATGGTTGTGATGCTATAAGAGCTGTTATAGCCTAGAGAAGATGTCTGTAGTGAATGGCCTGTGTGCCTTTCTTGTTCATTCTTATCATCTCTTTCATTGTGACTGTTGAGATCACCCTATCAGACGAGCTTGGGAACCTAGCAGATTTCTCCTCCTTTGTCTCCTGGACCTCCTACAGTGGTCTCTAGGGGCCAGGTTCCTCCTAGTCCAGCTCTGTCCCTGGTTTCTCCAATAGCAAGGCTGAGCACATATTTCCGACAGGGACTTTATGCTATATACAATATACATACACATACACATACACATGTAGATGGCCACACAAATAAGATACACAGAGCACTCACAAGAACAGTGACAGCACCAGTTGTCTCCTAATGCTCCCCTGTCTAACCAGTCAGGATGGATTTCTACGAGTAAAAATAAATATATATGTGCATATATGTAGAAGGGGGATCTCTCCAGCGGCAAGGCTCAGACACTCAGTCTGCCCTATCACTGGCCCCTGGACCCCAGTCTCTCCAGTTGCTCGCACCTGGACATACAAACCCCTGCAGCCACAGCCCCGCTGCAGTTGCTGGTACAAACACCCCCACCCACCCATCTCTCTCACACACACACAAACGCCAGGACGCCCCCGGTCCTGATATCGGACTGCCTGCGCTCTTCTCTGTAGACATACACAGGCGCTCTCACAACTCAGAGCTGCATCTTGGAGATCCATATATCCCCTTGGCTTCCAGACCACTATACCTGCTTGCCAGTTCATCCTGCTTGATCTTTGCTAGTCATCACACACTCACTTGCACACCCACGCTTACTCCAGTTATTGACACCACAGACACCCATACACACAAATGCATGTGAAGCAGAGATCCTCTCACTGGAAAATAGCTGAAGGTAGAGCTTAATAAGGAAATAGGACAGACTGTGGTGGTCAGGTGCTGGGTATTTATACATGACCATCCTTTTTATCCCCTTACCCCTCTGTATTCCCACACTTAAACCTCCTCAAATTTTGGGTTCACCCTGAAACATCCCATAAATCATGTGTAATCCCAAAACGCTTTTCCCCTGCATCCCATGGGGGTGATGGGTTTCTGCTGGCACAGCCCTGGGAGGGGCCCAGACAAGGTGTTTGTTCCTCCAGAATCTGCAATTTGGGTTCCATTGTGCCATTGTGCCTCTGTGCTTTTCTGGGTTTGTGGTGATGAGCTGGTGTCACTCCTGTGATGGGCCTGGGAGCAGCTGAGGCAGGTTATTAATCTGCCGTTGTTCATCTGTGCTCTCTTTGAGTGCAGATTAATTTCCTATCACTGAACCTAAACTAACCTCACAATGCAGTACTTGCCAGATAGGAATTCCAAATATCATATTCCATTGGCAAATGTATTCTACCAAGCAGTTAGACACCTAATTGTATTCATTTTGCTGATTTGAAAGATTAGAAATGTTCATAAATTGACGAACTAGTGTTGCGGGAAATAGAAAATTTTGATGATAAAGTGAGATTTCACTCATTTCCCTTGAGACTGTTCATGATCTGAATCAATACCTATTTCTACTACAATAGTCTGAACGCTATCAGTATTTGTTACTAAAATGATCGAGAGCAATATTTCTGAGCAAAATATACAAGTATTTAAATATACGTTCTCAGTATCACTGAAAGCACGCAAGCAAAAGCCATTGTCTAGAGAAGAATAAAAGAAAAATAGAACAGACGTATACACAAAGTAACAACAAAAATATAACTTGTTTTAAACTGGGGAATGAACTTCTAGTCATTCTGTTTAACATTTGAAGATAAAGCGTCTACAAATCAGGAGCATGCATGGCACACGTTTTTCAAAGCGACTAATATTTTGTGAATCTAGAATACTTATTTGTTCATATTCCTTGATTATAAATATATTTTTGAGCCTATTGTGTTTTCATTTTAAAAAAGAAAAGGTAAACCAAACAAAAAAAATCCAACACTAGTGAGAAGGTCTCATGATAGTAAAGGCAGCTATTATTATATATGTAAACAACAGAGCAAAATTATTAAGAAAGAATTATGAAAAGGATAGCATACTCCATAATGCTACTTCTTCATACCCTGCAAAACTGAATTTTTCACTCTAATGTGATCCATATAGTCTCATAAATGACTGACTGACTGAATGACTTTGGATGTCAGATGATGTCACATGTCACCCACAGAAGAATAGCTAGGAGGGTCAGTCTCACCTCTGTGCCCGGCAAGATCATGGAGAAGATCCGCCTGGAAAGTCTGCTAAGGCACATGGAAAATAAGGAGGTGATTGGTGACAGCCAACATGGCTTCACTAAGGGCAAATCGTGCCTGACAAATTTGGTGGACTTCTATGACAGAGTTACAGCATTGGTGGATAAGAGGAGATCAACAAATGTCATCAACCTGGACGCGTGCAAAGCATTTGACACCATTCCACATGACATCCTGGACTCTAAATTGCAGAGACACGGATTTGACCAATGGACCACTCAGTCGATAAGGGACTGGCTGGACGGTCGCACTCAAAGAGTTGCAGTCAATGGCTCCATGTCCAAGTGGCGACCAGTGACAAGTGGTGTTCCTGAGGGGTTGGTACTGGGACCGGTGCTGCTAAACATCTTTGTTGGTGACATGCATGTTGGGATGGAGTGCACACTCAGCACGTTTGCGAACGACACCAAGCTGTGTGGAGTGCTTGACATGCTGGAGGGGAGGGATGCCATCCGGAGGGAACTGGACAGGCTTGAGAGGTGGGCCTGTGTGAACCTTATGATGTTCCATCAATGCCAAGTGCAAAGTCCTGCATGCGAGCTGCAGCAATCCCATGCACAAATACAGGCTGGGCAGAGAATGGATTGAGAGTAGCCCTGAGAAGAAGGACTTGGGGGTGTCAGTTGTTGAGAAGTTCAACATGAGCCGGCAACGTGCACTTGCAGCCCAGAAGGCCAACCATATCCTGGGCTGCATCAAAAGGAGTGTGGCCAGCAGGACAAGGGAGGTAATTCTGCCCCTGTACTCTGCTCTTGTGAGACCACTACCTGGAATATTGTGTCCAGCTCTGGAACTCCCAACATAAGAAGGACATGGACCTGTTGGAGCTGGTCCAGAGGAGGGCCATGAAGATGATTGGAGGGCTGGACCCCCTCTCCTATGAAGATAGCCTGAGAGAGTTGGGGTTGTTCAGCCTGGAGAAGAGAATACTCCCGGGAGACCTTGTAGCAGCCTTCCAGTATCTGAAGGGTGCCTACAAGAAGGCTGTAGAGGGACTTTTTTACAAGGGAATGTAGTGAAAGGACGAGGGGTAGTGGCTTCAAATTAGATGAGGGTAGATTTGGAATAGATATTAGGAAAAAAATTTCACTATGAGGGAGTGAGGCACTGGAACAGGTTGCCCAGGGAACTTGTGGAGGTTCCATCCCTGGAAGTGTTCAAGGCCAGGTTGGATGGGGCTTTGAGCAACCTGGTTTGGTGGAAGGTGTCCCTGCCCATGGCAGGGGGGTTAGAACTAGATAGATCATCAAGGTCCTTTCCAACTCTAACCATTCTATGATTTTATGATTGTACTCAGATTATACATCACCTCTTCATGTAAACTTCTTGTATTTTATACCTGTCTTATTGCCTAATGACAGTTTTCCATTTAGCTTTACATTAAAAAGTGTTCCTTAAGTGGTTTTTTGAATATGCAAGACAGTTGAACAATGTGGTTTATATATGTATTTAATTTAAAATCAATATTTCTGTCAAATAATGATGCAGTTGTCATCTTCTGACTTGCTTTAAGCTTCCCAGCTTTATTCAAAAAACATACTATATCAAAATCTTTTTTCTACCAAGCTCTCACTAGCAAAAAGTGATAAGTTTTCTCAAGATGCAGACCGCAGTTGAGCCTCCAAATCGTGCTGTGGCGGTGAAAAGAATTCGCAGCCTTTTGTTCCATTCCTCTTTGTCTGGAGGATCAAGATATGACAATTCATGCTGACTCTGATGTGGTACTTATTTTCCTGTACACATATAAACATCCAAGGGAGCAGAAGGTTTAAAAAAAGAACCAAATTGAAAGCATCTCCCTTCTTCATACAGAAATAGGATATGAATTCAGTCTTGGCTGACTGATTACACTCAAACACATGTGTGTATTAGGCAGATTCACTCCTCATACCTACAATGTGTGTGGTTTAGCTCATAACTGTATAAATTTTAGCTAACAGATGATTCTGATTTGGGCTGAATTTACTAAAAAGAGTCTAGTTAGGAGATTGAACTTCAATCTAGTACTTACCACAGTAATTTTTAACAGCACATAAAGCCATTGGAAAACATCTCATCAGACAGTTTATGAAGACTCAAGAATGCATTCTGCCCTATTTATTTTTATCCTTACAAGATATTATGTTTTTTATGTTTTCTATATGCAGTTATGGGTTTTATGTTTATGTTTATTTACACAGCTGTATCTTACCTGTAGAGGTTCACATGAAAGTTTAAACAACCTATAAAAATTAAATAATTTTATAGTAAATACAAGAGCAGCTAATGAATACCTGATTTTATCTGTTTTCCCTGCAATCCTCTTAATCTTTCTTTTAGCTGCACAAGTAAATTATTATATTCCTCAGTGACTTTAAGGCCACCCAGGTAAGCCTATCCAAACTTTCAGCCTCCATCTGACAACTTAGGTAAGTTCAGCTTTTGACCCACTCTTTTGCCACTGTCAAAGGGTGAACTTGAGAGAACTGAGCCACTGAGTCCATACAGGCAAAGAATGAGAGAAAAAACATTCCAAGGGATACCAAAAGCATATTGTAGGCGATAAAACCTTCCACATTCCTCCATGTGGTTTAGGTCCATAGGGCTACAGTGATGGCAGCTGCTCAGCCAGGAAAAATGCTAAATAAAACACTTCCAAGTGAAAGTATACTTTGCAAAGTAAAATGGCATTTAATAAAAACTTAAAAAGTGGTCAGGCCTTTTCTTAAAGCAAAATGTTTGAACAACCCTATAGCTGAGAGCGTCATGGACTTTGTGCTGTAGAGAGGAGAGCTCTGCTGGGTGTTCTATGGCTGCAGTTTGTACAGACAGCTGGGCACAGATCACTCCCACTGGGTCCCATTCATCCTTCTTTCCCTGCCAGGAAGAGAGCTACAGCTGTAGTCTGACCTCTGGCTTGGGCTGTACGAGACCCATCACCTGAAGGGGTAAAACGCACTAGTCCTCATGTCGCAGGCTTAATTTTTGAAGCCAAGACTTTAACAAGGTTCTAAAAGAAGCTGGCAATTCATATGGGTATTCAGGCTATCGTTTCACTTCAAGATTTAAGATGGAAGATTAATCCATGTTCCCATGGGGGTCGTACGCAGACTTCTGAAGCACTTGAGCTACTCTCAGCATCATGCACAGGATACAGTGTTCAGTGAACCCTGACTTTGATGCAGTACAGCAATTACATATTCCTAACTCTTCCCTGAGGAATCAAGGTGGTTCAGTGTGACCCTTACAGTGAGACAGACTCACTGGTAGATCATATCCTGGTCTGAAAGCATCCTGTATGATTAACGAGATTACTTCAGGGTAACAATTAAGCATCTTTTTTGCATGTTCAGATTGCAGAACCATGACAGAATGGCTCCAGGGACCTGCTCTGACAAAAAGTAACTCCAATCCTTAGGCCGGTCAGAGGCTGTTCCACAAACACAGCAGTGATTGGGAGAAGAAGAAACAGAAAATGTACTCTCTAACTGTAATAAATGAGTATTTCCAGACCTGACAATTTCATTAAAAAAAAAAAAAAGTGTTAGTACATGATCAAACACTTTTGTTCCATTAAAATCACAGTTAGTCCTGCATCTAGAGCTGCACATTTGAAAGTTGACAGTACTCTGTTCTTAAAAAGAAAGAATTTAGAACAGGTGCAGCGTTATGGTCTTTAGAATGTTATTATGGACACATGAATAATGTCATTCAGAAGGTTAGCCATCTGCTTTCGGAATATCTGTCACTGATGCAGCAGCAGCAATGTAAAAGTGATACACAGGGGTGTTTCTGCAATGGATTTAACAGAAAGCTTGTGCTTTTTATGGAGAAAAATACGTTCCATTTTCAGTTTGTTTTTAATAAGCATATGTAGAGTATGTGTTTTGTAAATATTACTAAGACGACTATAGTGTGATGCATTTTACTTCTGTAATTTGCATCCTATTTTACTGACTTTTAACATAACCTTTTGTGCAAGATTAAAAATAAAACCAAGCATTTTTGTGATTTAGGATAATTTTGCTGAAATGTGAGTATTTGCAAAATATAAAATGTCAGAAACAATGAAGTTTCTATCTCAAATACTAACTACAGATAGGATACTTCTAGAACATCAGCTGTGACATTAGCACTAAGTTAACATCTGAGACTTGGGGCAAGTGTCGTCTGACAAAGAAAGGAAATGTGAGAGGGCAAGCTAACTTCAAAAAGCAGCAGAGTCTATCAGTTGGACTCAGCATTTACAGGAGCACTGTTATGCCAGATTTATTAACAAGCTTTTTGAAAATGACAGAAATACCACCTCTTCATGTTGTGAATGACAAGTAAAACTATCTTTACAGGCACAAAACGTTTTCATTATGGCACAGAGAATGAAAGCTTCCTAGAAACTGACAGGAAACAAGGAAAATTAAATAACTGCTTAGAGACATGCAGCAGAAAAATAAATTTTAACAAGGCCAGGACAGAATTCATGTTGTGCTGTAAACACCACAACAAAAAACTGCAGACACACTGCTGGCTGCCAGGGAGACAGCAGTCACAGCTGCCCTAAACTGCGTGTTTACAACACAGAAACTTCTAGAGGTATTTAGTGAGTGGTAACGAGGGTCCATTTATATCAGAGGGATTCAAAACTTACATCAAACAGAATGTCATTAAGCACTGGAGTGATGGTAGAGGAAACAAGCCAACTGTGAGTGCAGAAGATAGAAATCAGACTACACAAAGCTATTTTCCTTGCTCAGCTGGAGCAGAAACACTTCAGGGGGGGAAAAGGTTAAATTCTTTTTAGGTGCCTGATGAAGTGCTCTGCACACAGTCCGAGCACAGAGATCAGCTCCCCAAACGGAGGGCTTACCTGTTTTCATGTTGTACAGAGAGGGCAATCAGGGGAGGGAGTTCATCATTTGCACCATCAGGGCCCCAATTACTACAAGAAATACCAAACGTGCCTTCTGCAAGGAGCTCCCCCTGAGAGCCGTGGTGGCAAAAGTACAGACCTGGGCGCCCAGAAGCATGATGCGGCCTCCCTGGTTGTATGGGAAGAAGCCACTTGCTATGAAGGTAGGTACTTATCTGTTGCCAGGAGGGAAGTGATCAAAACATCTGACCAGGGCACTACACATGCATCCCGGGGCTTCAGGCAGAATGACAGGAAAAAAGAATAAATCCAGCTACAGGTGCAAAGTGGATGATCTTCACTATATGAAGCAAAATGAGGGCAGTGCAGGGACTGCGTAGTTAACCAAAACATCATATTGGTTATGCATGAGAGAATTCAATTAAGGTTGATAAGAATACAACAATCTGACTGTTCCTTGTTACGGAGTGTTTGGCTGTTCAACTTTAACGCTCCTTTAATGCAGGGGTTTGTTTGCATAATTTTTTTTGGTTGCATTTCTTTATTTCTACTGCAGATAAAAATGCTACCGATCTCTAATTCACCTCAGTACTGAAGAATGAGGAGGTCAGTCATGATGAAAATTAAGACATTGCACAAGTAAATAATTAACAGACAGATAGGAAAACTACTGCTTAGCAGTTTGAAACAGGCAAGGAAAGGAATCCACTATGATGTGCCTTTGAATTTCCCTTTCCTTGGATGAGAAAGGACTCCCACCAAGGGTGCCTCATAAATTTCACCATACACATCAGCACTCCTCTTCTGTACAAAATATTGGATAAAAAATAAATAAAGAACATATTATTTAATTAGGAATTAGAAAACCACAGATCCTTTACTAAGATTCACAAATCCTATCCTTACCAGCATTTTCTTTCTGTAGTTCCATGGTAGTGAGGCAATATTTTTTTGAGGCTTACAGTTGAAAAGTGAGAGCAACGTATGTGTGAGGCTTCTAAACTGCAGAGGAGAAAATATGTAGAGTAGAACTATCACACAGGAGGAAAAACAACCCCATCCACAATAACTGGGGGAACATTTAGGTCAACTCCAGCAGCAGTACAAGTCCCTTGTGCAAGTAGTGACTGATGCCTGCTTCTGCCTGGGCTTCACGAGAAGCCAGGACTCACACCGTATATAGAAAAACTAATCAACAAGGGTCCTACTTACTGAGATGTGTGAAATGGAATGAAAGAGGCCAAGTAAATGCAGTATTTTTTGTGAAGCATGGCTCTACATTTCTTTTTTTTTCCATTTTGAAAAAAAAAAGGAAATTCCTTTGATTCTGGCATTCAAGTAATATTCTTTTTGCATGCCCACAGATACTAATCTCCTAATTTCTGTGTCCTTGGGCCATTCAGTCAGTTTAAATTTTAGCTCATTTCTCAATTCATTTGCATGTTACAAATTGACCATGATTACATTGCACAGTAATTATTCACAGATTTACTAGAAACATGCCCATAATTGTCATGCTCTCTATAGAAATTAAATAGCTGAAGACAGAACAAATAGAGTTTTTAAATAAAATCCTAAATAAATCAAACCTAGAGTAAGTAGATGGGTTCATGAGATTAAACCTAGGATGGAACTCACCAGACCAAATATCCACCTTGAGCTACCTGTATGGACTCCTGTAGTCACTCTTCAATGTAGTTCACTCTAAGGCAAATATTTAGAAGGAGTCAATGTGAACAGTATTTTAAAAGTGCATTTATACTGACTACATAAATAGTATTTTCTTATCAGTATCATTATTATTATTATTATTATTATTATTATTATTATTAGCTAGCAGTGTATCAGCTGCCTAGTTTCTTTAAACCAAGAGGTAACTATGGCCTCTGACTGTCTTTCGTCATGGAAACCATTTGTATGCAAATGCAATAATGATGATCGGATAAGGAGCATTCTGACCTATCATGTAGAATAGAGAACTCGATAAGAAATTGAATTTTATAAAGAGAAGGCTAGGAGGTAGGAGAAGTTTTCAAAGGGAAGGAATGCAAGTTTCAAAATCCCAGGTGAAACTTTTAAAATTTGGTGAAAAGGAAGCAAAAAGGGTAGGGGAAATGGTAAGATTTAAATCATACTTTCATGGTAATTTAGTGAATTTTGCCAATCTCTGTTGTCCTCCCTCTCAACTATGTTCATGCAAAAGAATGTTAGTAGAGAGACAACCATCACCATTATATCCTGAATCTTAAATCACGGCAAATGGTCATTGTACATCATAGTTTGTCAACATAAAAACTCTACAGGTTTTGACCAATATATTGTGTCCATGCAGGATCAAATGCATACCGTTAGGACAGTAAATACAGTGCTGTGAAACTGAGCAGTCTTTTTTAGTAATTATTTGTATCCCAAATGTAGAATCATAAAATTTGGGAACACTTTCTGACCTTACTCCAGGGTCAGTCTGACACCATTAATAAAAGTTATGTCATAGATTATCTGTAAATATATGCATGAAGGACTTAAAGATACAGAGTATTTGTCTGATGGATCATATTTCATAATTTTATAGTATGTTTTTTTTTTTAAGTCCAGTCTAATTTGCACAAATGCAACTGTGAGATGAACTATCCTCGTTTACAAGAAAATATGTATCTTTGCTTTTCAGATAATTTTTTTTTCTTTCCACAGAAATTCTTAGTGGAGGGTGTATTTGGTTTATACTGCCCCTATGCCCGACAGAACCAGTTTCAGTCAGCTCCAAGACAGACTTGCCACTGGCCAAAGCTGAGCCCATCAGTGATGTTGGTAGTGCGTCTATGATAACATATTGAAGAAAGGGTAAGAAACACTGCATTAACAGCAGCTAAGAGAAAGGAGTGAGAAAATGTGAGAGAAACAACCATGCAGACACCAATGTGAGAGAAGAAGGAGGGGGAGGAGGTGCTCCAGGCACCAGAGCAGAGATTCCTCTGCAGCCCTTGGTGAAGACCACGGTGAGGCAGGTTGTCCCCTTGCAGCCCATGGAGGTTAATGGTGGAGCAGATATCCACACTGTATCCTGTGGAGGACCCCACGCCGGAGCATGTGGATATGGTCTGAAGGCAGCTGCAGCCTGTAGAGAGCCCACGCTGGAGCATGCTGAGGAAAAAGCAGCAGAGAATAAGCATTATAGACTGACCACGGCACCCAATTCCCTATCCTCCTGCACCACTATGGAGTTAGGAGTGAAGTTGAACCTGGGAAGAAGAGAGGGGTTGGGGAAGGTGTTCTTGGTTTTGTTCTTATTTCTCACTATCCGACTGTTACAATTAATTGGCAATACATTAAATTCAGTTCCCCAGATCGACCCTGTTTTGCCCATGATGGTAATTCATAAGTAATCTCCCGTCCCTGTCTCAACTCTAGAGCTTTTCATTGGATTTTGTCCCCCTGTCCAGTTGGAGAGGGGCAGTCTTGGTGGGCCAGCCAAGGTCAACCCACCACAGAGGCTTTTAAGTGTTATTCTGCACAGTAATACTGAAATATTTATTTTTATCTTGGGTGATCCAGAATAGCTGACTACCACTTTAGGGTGGCTATCTAAATTTCTGTCAGAAATAGGTTTTAAATCCCAGAACAGTAGGGAGTCTCTTTTTTTCCTTACTGGGAGAGGAATTCAAACACAGTGAATTAGATTATTCTTAAATAAAAAAACGAAAGAAATCACAGCCCAGTTCTCTCCACTCCTCTACATTTTCTTGCAAAGGGAAACATTTTGTCTGTTTGTTTATGAGTATTTCAGTGATTCTTATTTTTATTTCTCTTAAAAGATGCTGAAAGGTAAAGGCCTAATCCTACATTTCTAAAATACTTTAAATTATGGGCAGACCCATCTAGTTGTTGATTATGCTTGAAGATACTGTTCTAAGGTATGCTTTCACCATCAACAAGACCAGTTTAAGAAGCTTTTCACTTTCTAGCTTTCCCATTCCTGCTGAAAAATATATATCCCCTTCAGTTGAATCAGTGCAGCTCTCTCTGTAGCACCTTCTGCACAGGAACTTGTCACTTATTCATTTTACAGAGTATTATCTAGTGTGTGATAAACTCACTGGGAAAAGGCAAGGTCTGGAAAAAAAGTGGTCAGAAATCTTTTAAACAAGATTTGCCACCAGAGAAACTGTGACATGAAGTTCCACCCTGGGGTCTCCTGCTCGCCCTCAGTTACAATCCACCATGAGAGCAATTGGTGCTCAGCTTTATTAATGAGTAGGGTATGCTGTCAAAGGGAAGGGACAGGAATCTTCTCTGTGGCTTTTTATTAAATGACCACAAAGGACACACATTCCAAAGCTGCTGTCAAATTTGTGTCACATGCAGCTACATATTCACTTATATTTACTTATATCTAAATGACTGACTGTTTATGAATCCCCTCTACATGGAGAACTAGATAGTTAAAGGGTAGCATAGGAACACAACAGTGTGTATGTCAGAAAAGAAAAACATATACATTGTTGCATAGCTATGCTTGTTTTAAAATTAGTCAATTTTTTCTGCTTCATTACACATATTTTGCTTAGCAGATAGTTGTTCAGCTGTCTGAATGCAGTCACTCTTGTTAGTAACACAATTTAAATTAGAATTAACCTTGTTCCAGCCCATAGTCTTTTATAAAGAATGATCTTCGTGTCTGTAGACTAATTGCACTGAGAAAGTTCACTGCAAAGACATAATTAATAGTCCATAATGTTTGGGAAGGTGACACTTCCTACTTTCTTTGAACTCTCAGTTTGGTATTTGAAAGCCAGTATAAGGTATTGAATCTAGGATATTTAATCTGGAGCGGTGTCTAGTTGGTAGTTAACTGAAACTGCTTCCTTTCCCCTAACAGCAATAAACCAGAAAGGACTAATTACCCCTTTTTATAGGTGCAATTTGAACTTAAAACTCTAGAGAGAGCATGAGTAGTAAACCACTGTTATAGTCGATTTCACCATCTGCACCTTAAAATTGGGACTATGGAACTAGCAAAAGAATACACATAGCATTCAGCACTGAAATCTCCCGAAGAAACTTTGGTTTGGTTGTAGGGAAAATTTTCAGAAGGCGGTGATAATTCAGCAGTATTTTCTGATTCCTTTTAAAATCAGTTTCTTTAAATAAATACATATTCCATTTAATCCATCGTTAGTACTTAATTGAAACTCGTTCATCTAAAGATGATGATGTATTGATATTTTTGTGAGTTTAATGAATGCTGCATTAATATATTTTTTGCTTCAGCCTTTCTGAAGAAAGAAGCCTTAGGAGACTCCTCTAGCAATAATGGCAACCATCACTTTTCTAAATCTAGCAGAACTTATTACTATATTTTTGTTTTCTTTTGGTGTTTTTTTTTTCCTATGGATAGGCAAGATTTATTAACTTCAATATAATTCCTTAGGCTGAATAGTATTTATTACTTTGGTTTTACTGTTAAATTGTGAAGTTCTGTATGTTTCTGTATCTTCATAGTTGTTTACATAAATAAAAAACTATTAAATTTGTTTGTGGTTTCTTAAACATGATTTTTTGTGAGGCTGGACTTGTCAGAAAAAGAGTAAGTTTTATGAATGCCAGCTGAAGGGTTGTCCACTTTCACCATGTTACCACTCATACTCTTCCTCTGCTGCATATTTTGGAGTCTTGAATGGGATGAACTCTGCATTCATTATTTTCAAGATTTCTCTCTCTCACTCACAGATTTTGTTGTGATTGTGGACTGTTAATGTTACCAAGCCACCTCATCAGCATTTCGTGAAACGGTGCACACTTCTACACATGGTAGGGTTGTGGCCCCTTGATTGTATAAACATCCACTTGAATTGTCTTAGTCTCTAGAAGAACTTCCTGTCCTGATTCTGAACTGCTTAAAAAGCAGGAAAACTTCATGATGGTCAGTATTTTTCCTCTCCCATCCACACCCCCCACCCCCACCCCCCACCCCCAGTTATTTTTTGTCTTTCCACACTTCCCTGAAATAAATAGAAAATGAGGAACTACATCAAAAGAGAAAAGTCGGAGTTTGGTACCATTTGCCTTGACACAAACTCTTGGGCATTTGGGGAAGAGAGTCATTTTGCTTTTGGGTGTGGTTTTCTTTCAGCGAAAAATCTCTGAAATTTCAGGAAAAAATATAAGTAATAGCTGTAATGTTTTAGAGGAACAGTTTCCAAGGAGCTCTTGCTTTACTTTCTCTGAAAGTATGTGGATGGCACTATTTTGTTCTATCCATTGGCTTAATACAAAGTCCGAGAAACGCTTCTGACTGTGTGTTTTTCTCAAGTATGCCTGGAAATGAAACTAAGTTTCAAAGGGGTTTTAGCCTGCAAATGGAAAGATTGGCTCCTGATTTTTGAGATACAAGAAAAAGGTTCAAAGTAATTTTGCCAGAGAAGCAAAAAATAATGTAAATTTATTGCTAGTGCAGGGTAAACTTTGGAACAGACAAAATGCAATTCGATTTTGAGCTGTTTCTGCAAAGCATAGCTTGGTTGATTTTGGGGGAGAGAGGACTTACTGGTACTTCATGAAGTCATATATTTGCACATGTAGCTGTTGCTGTCCATAAAGTTGAATGCACGTCCTTAATTCACATTGAATTTTTTTATATATAGTGTTTCATATATATATATAAGTATAAAAGCCATAGAGGTAGTCTTAGATGGTTGACAATACTTGACAAATGTCAATTTTACTAGAATTCCTCTGATATGTACATGCAAGGATTCATTTCTCCTTTTTTTGAAAAGAGGTCTCACTGTTCTGCCTCAAATGATCTCTCAAACCTGAGCATACATATAGAGCTTGAAGTCTATTTCGCCCATGTGTTTAAATCACTAGACCAGTCAGTTTAAATACGTGGTGTCTTACCACTCCATGTAGTAACCATAACATACAAACATATATGAAAGTTCTCTGAAAAATAAAATAAAATTAAAAATTGGTAAATTTGCAAAGTGCTTGAAAAACTTTCTTTAAATATTATGTTGTTAGAATAATACCTTTAGATTTCTTTCTATGAAATCTTTTTTTTGACTATAATTGCTTAGTCAAACAAATAAGGCACAAAAGTAGAAAATATGTAATTTTGTTTACAAAATTCTTTGTATTGATCCATCAATCCATTGTTTGTGACTTTGCAGTAATCAATAAGTTCTGACAATGTCTGATTGGGAATGACTGCCATCTCTGAATTTGTTAGAGGACAAATTGTCTAAGAATAAGATAGGTTTGTGAACATTAAACCAAGATGATAACAGGAAGTCTTGACAAAACTGTATATATTAATTGATACTTGAGTGTAGAGAAGTCTTTTTACGTAATAAGAGAGACAGTATTCTTTTTAAATTCATTTGAAAGCAATCAAAATGTGAAAACTGGAATCAACCCCATTTTTTAGCTAAAGAATTTATGAAAAATTGTCAGAATTTTTTTTTCTAGTGGATTTTTAAAAAACACCACAGAGGTTCCTGAACCAGGAGGCAATATCTTGTTAAAACCAGAAAGAAAATAAACAACTGAGAAAATGCAACTCCTTAAATCAGTGTTTTTCATCAGATTTTGGCAGGGCTGGGGGCAATAAATGACAGACAGCAGAAAAGGTGGCACTGGAGATGATAAATTTTTCCAGGCCCAACAATGTTCTTTTCTCTTTTCTGTTGCAACTCTAGACCTTCCAGTTTATTCCTAACATCTGCCCTGAGACAAAGCTGTGTTTCTGTTGATTTACATTGCCTCAGAGCGCTCTGCTTGCCAATACTGTTGGCTGATGCTTCCTGCCATGAGCTGTAGTTCTAATGTGAGGATATGTCAGGAGACAGGAAAAGAAAATTGGGAAGTTAGACAAGGAAAGGGTAAATTGATCAGAAACTTTGGCCTGAACTGTGTTTCTCTCCTCACACACGCATTCTGCATCTGTGGAGAGATTCTCTTATGCTTAAGTTTCATGACAACACAGAAGGAGACTTAGAAGCCTGTTTGGTATAATTCTCCACTTTCTCAATGTTTGAGTTTTGGGGTCTGCAAGAGCAAGAGTGAATTGAAATTGCAGCCATCTCAGCTGGAGATTGGATTTGTTATGTGTGAGGGAACATAAGATTCCCCTTCAGTCAAACATAGAGATGCAATAGCATAGCCCCAACTCACGTAATCTTCTCTGTGGTGCCTCTCATTTGGCTAACCACCATTGAGCTGGCTCAGCGGGAAGGCTTTGCCGCTACAAATTCATCTTCAGTGGCCAGAGACAGTGCAAATGCAATCATCCTTTATAACAACTATTTTTGAGACTGTCTGGTTTCTCCTGTCAAAGGTCAAGGAGATACTTGGAGTATCTAAGATGTCTCTGGTGCAGGAGGGTTGTCCTGGGAATTTGTGTCCTGGGAACTCTGTTACTGTTCCTCCAGTGTCACAGGAAGGGACTGAGTTATCTGGAAATGAAGACATGAGCTGACAGAGCGGAAAATAAAAAATGTTCTTTGAATTTTCCAGTGCCTAATAAGGTAGGAGCTGGGATCAAGGTTTTTCCACAGCTGAGCCATTTGCAGCACGTCCTGAGGGGGGTGTCTCTGATTTGTAATAGGAGGCAAGCCCATGTTGCAGGTTTTCTTGTGCTGGAAACCAAGACAGACCCACCGCAGGGCACAGCTGAGCCCCGCAGCCACCATGGCGGCGCCGCGGGGAAAGCCTCTGTCAGAAAGGGCAAAACGCTGCCCGGCAGCCGGGGCTGAGGGGAACAGTGTGAGAAGCAGCCCTGCCAGCCCCCGGGGAGGGGGGGAGGAGGGGAGGAGGCGCTCCAGGTGCCTGAGCAGGTATCTCCTGGAGAGACCATGGCAGAGCAGAAGAAATGAGTGAGAAGAAAGGAGCAGCAGAGAGAAATCGCTGTGTACTGACCAGAACTGCCTTCCTGCACTGGAAGGGACTGAGTGTAACCTGTGGCAATAACACGGTGGGGAGGAGAGATGCTTGGGGTGAAGCTCACCCAGGGGCTTTTCATCTTATTTCCCACTCCCATCCTGTTGAGGCAAGGGAGTGAGAGAGCATCTGGGTGGGCTTCTGACAACCAATCAAGTTCACCCAACAAGAAGATAAACTGTATCATTCTGACTTGATCTGAGATAAGTCCAGTTAGTAGGCTCTGCAGAGGGGTGTATAACCTTTCCAGTCAAGACCCAGATGCAGATTCTGTAATAGTTATTGTTGTCATTATAATTATTATGATTATTATTGTTATTATTATTACATATTTCTGTAATAGAAATCACTAAGAAATTTGTGTTACACTTTTTCATATAGAAATTTGTATTACATTATATCAGGCTGTAAAGAAAACAGCATAGCCATGTGGTTTTGATTTAAAATTGAAAAAAAGAAAAGTAGACCAGAACAGAGTTCATCTCTTCCTAAAACCAAATCACAATAGGTACATATGCACGCATAAACTAAAATAAAAAGAAAATATTTTAAAAAACACTGAATTATTGCAGAAATATGAGCAATGACGTATAGATTCAGTATGTCCTGTGTTTTTCTTCAAGGTAATATGCTCTTGGGACGACCTAGTGTCATCACAAAAGTAATTATGTTTGATTATCTAATCATAATATTACATATTTAAATTAAATTATAACAATAGAATCATAGAAACATGTAGGTTGGAAGGGACTTTTAAGATCATTGAGTCCATCCAATAACCAAACACTGCCGAAACCACTACTATACCATGTCCCTAAGCACCATGTCCACTCATCCTTTAAATACCTCCAGGGATGGTAACGCAACCACCTTCCTGGGCAGCCTGTTCCAATGTTTGATAACCCTTTCAGTGAAGAAATTTTTCCCAATATCCAATCTAAACCTACCCTGGCACAACTTGAGGCCATTTCCTCTTGTCCTATATCTTGTTGCTGGGGAGAAGAGATCAACGCCCACCTTGCTACAACCTCCTTTCAGGTAGTTGTAGGGAGTGATAAGGTTTTCCCTCAGCCTCCTCTTCTCCAGGCTAAACAATCCCAGTTCCCTCAGCCGCTCCTTGTAAGACTTGTGCTCTAGACCCCTCACCAGCATCGTTGCCCTTCTCTGGACATGCTCCAGAATCTCAATGTCTTTCTCGTTGAGTGGCCCAGAACAGAACACAGTATTTGAGGTGTGTTCTCACCAGTGCCAAGTACAGGGGAACAATCACTTCCCTAGTCTTGCTGGCCATGCCATTTCTGATACAGGCCAGGATGCCGTTGGCCTTCTTGGCCATCTGGGCACACTGCCAGCTCATATTCAGCTGGCTGTTGACCAACACCCCCAGGTCCTTTTCTTTCAGGCAGCTTTCCAGCCACTCTTCCCCAAGCCTGTAGCACTGCATAGGTTGTTGTGACCTAAGTGCAGGACCTTGCACTTGGACTTGTTGAATCTCATACAGTTGACCCTAGCACATCGGTCCAGCCTGTCCAGATACCTCTGTAGAGCCTTCCTACCCTCAAGCAGATCGACACTCCTGCCCAACTTGGTGTCATCTACAGACTTACTGAGGGTGCTCTTGGTCCCCTTGTCCAGGTCGTTGATAAAGATATTAAAGGGAACCGGACCCAGTACTGAGCCTGGAGGAACACCACTTGTGACCAGCCACCAACTGCATTTAACTCCATTCACCACAATTCTTTGGGCTCAGCCTTCCAGCTAGTTTTCAACCCAGCAAAGTGTATGCCCATTCAAGCCACAAGCAGCCAGTTTCTCCAGGAGAATGTTGTGGGAAACAGTGTCAAAGGCTTTACTAAAGCACAGGTAAACAATATCCACAACCTTTCCCTCATTCACTAAGCAGGTCACCTTATCATAGAACGAGATCAGGTTTATCAAACAGGACCTGCCTTTCATGAAACCATGCTGACTGGGCCTGATCACCTGATTGTCCTGCATATACCGTCTAATGACACTCAGGATGATCTGTTCCATAACCTTCCCAGGCACTGAGGTCAGACTGACAGGCCTGTAGTTCCCAGGATCCTCCCCCTGGACCTTCTTGTGGATGGGCATCACATTTGCTATCTTCCACTCAACTGGAACCATCCCGGTTACACAGGACTGCTGATAAATGATGGAAAGTGGCTTAGTGAGCGTACCTGCCAGCTCCCTCAGTACCCTAATGCATATAATTTTGTTTCAATAAAAGTCAAAGTTAAAGAATAGTTGCAATTCCTAACTTTAAGTATCTCAAAGATTAGCTTTTTAAAGTTTACCGAATATTAAAGCTATCAAAATATTAAATTTAAGGGGGAAAATATTTTTTTTCTTTGAAGCAAAAGGTAGGTCTTTAACGAATTTTCTAATCAGGCAGTGGCACTAGTGGCAAGCATATTACCAGACATTCTCTGATGAATGTGTCTTACTGGAGAATGTTAGTTCATCTCAATTGAAATTATGGACAGGAACATGCTTGCTTAAATGACCTTCCTAATTGGAATTTTGCTTGAAAATATTAATGTTGTATGTTGATTTTTTTCTAAGAATGCTCATTTGTTGTTTCAAATAACATCCAAAACCAATTTTACTTCATTTATTGTGAAGTTTATGTATTGAAATGAATGAACAATTTGATTACCTGACAAGTAAATAGAAAAACATTTGTATTTCCACATTCCCTAAAATATGAGAAAAATAAGATTGATTTAAAAAGCAGGTGAATATTCAATTCTCCTGAAAACAATGTTTCACAGTACTGATAGTTAATCACATCAGGACTTTGAAATCTTACTTTTAGCATAATTTAACATAAGTAGAAAATAATAATAGTAATAGCAATAGCAATAGCAATAGCAATGGTAGCAGCCTACACTTGCACCACTGTAATTTTGACATTTTAAACTTGCTGGTAGATGAACTTCCTCTAGCCTTGGTGTTATAAGAAATAGTGAATAATTGTTACCTTTCCACCTTTTATTGTTTATTTTCCTCATACCTTCTCATCTCTTTGCTAAGCTCAAGAATCTCAGTGTATTTTGATCTTCATTCTATGTAAGTTTCTCCTGAATCTCACTATCCTTTTCGGCGCCTTTTCTAGTTTTATCATGCCTTTTGAGAAAAAGTGAATTTGGGGGCTATAGAACTGCCAGTTCTTTTTACCAGTTCAGGTTTTATTTCATATGTGGGTACATGATCTATTTATACTATACCACAGTGAATATTTTGGGATTTGTTCTTTTCCTTTCTTATTAATTGCCAAGTTTCTACTAGTTTCTTCAATTGCATGGAGGGCTAACCTGCTCTTTTTGGAGTTAGTTATACTAACCAGTCATTTCAAATCCACACGCTCCACGCATTAAATTAAAAGGTTAAAGTCGTTGTCAAGTCAAGAACAAAGGAATTTTGGAAAAGGTGTTTTGGTAATAAAAATTAAGCTAGCTTTGTTGTAAAATAAATATAAACAAAATTATAATAAAACCCAATACATGTTCACAGTACTTTTTCCTGTGATTACACAGTATTTCGCAATGTGCTCAAAAACTTCCATACTGTACAAGAAAACCTCTGACAATCCATGTTGCAGGGTGCTTGCTAGAAACTTATGGGAGATTTTGAATAATTCTGGAAGATTTCTTTTCCATAAAAATGCTCTTCATTACCAGTTTCTCAACAAGCACATGTAGTTTAATCAAACAATAGCCGTATTATTTCTTATATTTTGTGCGGTGGTGGAACGCAGTGCCACAGGTTTAAGGGTGTAAGAATGTTCATATGCTAGAAACAAAACATCTGGGTTTGGGGCATTTTTTTTGGTCAGTTGCAGCCATTTGTATATAAACAAAGTCATTAGCAACCTTTCCTGTAAACATCCAGAAAGAAAATAAAATCACACTCATACCTATCAAAACTTAGTACTTGGATCAGTTCAAAGAGGTTTCTCTCTATTTCATTCCACTGAAAAACTGTTTCTTTGTTTATACAGCCTCATGTTTATACACCTCAGCCTGAGGTGCTGGAGCGCATCCAGAGAAGGGCAATGAAGCTGGTGAGGGGTCTGGAGGAC
>RSEF01000001.1:121979274-122010720 GCA_003993805.1 Himantopus leucocephalus | reverse complement strand
TGAGCAACCTGGTCTGGTGGGAGGTGTCCCTGCCCATGCCAGGAGGGTTGGAACTAGATGATCTTTAAGATCCTTTCCAAAGTAAACCATTCTATGATTCTATGATATTTTTTTTCCTGTTGAACTTCCACAGCTAACAGTGAAAGGCAGATGGGAAAGCTTCATAACCTCTTGTTTGTCACCTAAAAACTGCTTAAATTCCAAAATAGAGGCAAGCCATTCCCACCACTTGAACTCTGTCCCAAGGCTCCCCTGAGTTTTGGGTGAGGGCTTTACCAGTCTAAACAGGAGATTAATTAACCTGGACTTTGTGTTCATTTTGAATATATGCCTTGGTATTCCAGACCTCAGCGTAAATACATGTCTAGCATCTCAGTATCTCATTATTCACCATCTGTCTTTCAGGCCTATGCAGGTCAGCATTTTCCCCATACAGGCACATATCTGAAGTTCACAGTTAGGCCCCATGTAAATATGTGTTTAATGGTTGCTGGGGAAAGTCTCTGTAAGGAGGATTCTCAAAGGTACTGCAACAGCACTGGATATTGTAGGAACTTCTGGATGTACAGTCCCTTTGCAGTTTCATTAGCATAATTGGAACTGGAACTTACTTTAGTGCTACTCAAATTTGGATTGATTATATAATTGGATGATAATAGTAATGCTTAGCACTTTAACAGTACTTTACATGGTCAGAGAGCTGTGCAAACATTACCTAAATAATCTTCACAGTGCCCCTGTGAGGTAGTAATTAGAGATGGAAAAGGCCCATTACTAGATCATAAAATTCCATTCTCTTGCCAGGGCAGCATACATTCACCCAGCAGAGGACATAGCAGATATTAAACTACTGCTATATTCAATCTTTGCTCCCCTTGTGACATTATTTCGATCTGGGAATTCCCTGAGACTGTAAAGGGACTTTACAAAGTTTTTAAATAGCATTGTAACTGAAGCGCTCCTTTTTGATGAAGGTAAAATAGACTTTTTCTGTCCTTCTCCTTGCCTATTTTTCAATGTCAGTGGAAAGCAGTGTATTTGATTCTCCTCAGAAGGAATAAAGAAAAGGATGGAGCTGTTTAAAGATGGGTTAGCAATCTCTTGCTCAGAATATAAAAAGATAGGAAAGACTCCTGCCTTTCCAGAATAAACTCCCCTAATCCTACCTATCTGCCGACAGTTCAACACTGATGGTATAAAAGCGAGACATTTCATCAGTAACTATATAAAATCTCTTTCCATTACCAGATGCTTTGATACAAGCACCACTCAACGTTTATATTCTGCATTTCATCAGCTTTCCAAGGTTGCAAAGCTCTTTGGATGTTAAATACCTGCTCAAAATACAATAATCAATGCAATGATAACCTTCACCAGTATCAACCTTTGTCTTTTTAATGTTATTTTGACCGACTGTTTTCCTCGACAGTTCCTATACTTTGACTATAATTGTGACAAAACACCTCTTCTGAATAATTGCTGAAATTATAGCCATAAGATAACTTTCAGCGTGTTCAAGGCCATTTTATTTTGTTTGCATGAATATCCATGCGCCACATAACTCTCTGTATGAACATGGAAAGTGCAGGTCTCAGGAGCACATGTGCTCTAGTTCTGATGCTTGTGGCATTAAGAATAGGTCTGTTCAGGGAAATGAGTCTGGGAAAATTGAAGCAGTTGCTGTTAGTCTGGGGCAGACCAGTTCCCTGACCTGGCTCACCACATGGTTTGCACAAGAACCAGTAGTGCCTGAGGAGTAGCCTAGGGAATGTGAATCTGAAGTGAGGGAATGGGGGGGATAGTAACATTTGGGGGGGGAGGAGAGGGTGAAGGTAAGCTCGCAGCACTACATCTGATTTATTTTATAATAGTGATACATAGAGAACCTTAATACAAATAGAGGGAAAAATATAGACTAAACATAACTTGCCTATTTAACACTCAACAGTGTTGGTTCAAAAGGATTAAAGAGTTTTTTTCTTCTGTCTTGGTCAGAAGATGGACTTCATACAAGCTTTGGCAAGTATTCTTAAATCAATGCTAATTTCTTATTTTAATATAAAGAGTTTTAGATGACAACCTTTATCAATTAACATCTGGGCTCATGCCTGTTCATAGGGATTTCTTGAACCTTATTTCTTTTTACTGCTATAAAAAATGTGGCTTTAAGTTTAAGTAAGATATACAGTACACACTAGATAAATTTCTCTTTGAGTCTGCTACTTTCAGAGTATTAGTTTTTGACCCATATTAGCAACTCTGACACTCCAGGCAGCCAGCTGTAGAAGTTGGATGACTAAGGCTCTTGGTTGGTAATTTTCCAGGAAGACCAGGCTGGAAAGTGAGACAAGTGGAAGCTGGAAAATTGAGGGCACTTATCTGATATACTGTTGTGCTGATAAGCATGAAAGCCTTAAGTACTTCTTAGTTCCTTCAGCTTGTAATTTTCAAGTAATATTCATTATAGAATCAACAGAAATCATTATCTGTGAGTGCAGTAGCAATCTTGTAAACAAAAAGCTTGGTTTTTCAATTATCACAGTTTTGCTGTGGTTTTGTTATCAATCGGAAGCATTACTTTTTATCTACTTTGGTGTAACTGTGGAAACACCTGAACTATTAAGAATCAGAGGAAAAAAATCATACTTGAGTCCCCTTACAGTTAGTTATGGTAACTATAGTATTAGTTTCTATGTTAGTGTGAGATTCTTTTTCCCAAACACATTTGAGACCAAGAGCTCATTTCTATCAATCAAGTTTTATTGAATTAATAACAACAGCAACTATCCTTTTCCAATGTTAACAGCTGTCTGGATGCCCTAATTATTGCTAAATAGCTTTGAATAGAAGCCAATCACATCCGTGGCAAAATTGTGGTTATTTCTCATTTTTAATATTAATGATAATTTTAGAGAGCGTTGATTAAAAAGAAAAAGGAAAATGTAGCAAACGGTTGGTGAGCATGAACTCAGCAATTGCTTATGAATATTTCAATACTTGTATAAACATTGTAAGGATACTGAAAAAACATCTTTTTACTTTAAAGTAGACCAATGACAACAAAATATGCTTTTTATCTTTTTGAACACATCTAGCTTTGAGTCAGCTGCAGATAAACACAATTTGAGGATATGATAGAGTGAAAAGGCCAATTACACAGTGTTTTTGTAAGAAAGAGTAGCCATGATTTTAGGCAGCACTTTTTTCAATTACTAAACAAAATGTCTGGAAGCCTTGACTAAAGTTAGAACACCACTGTGAAAAGCACTATGAAAATAGAACAAGATAGATGGCATGGTTTGAAAAGCTTAAAATTTCAGTATTTGTAAATTTAAATCCTTAAAATATACTAGCTAAATAAAAATATTGTTGACAAATTATGAAATATTCTATTGCCATGCTCAGAACAATGCCTCCCTATGTTACATTAGATTAATATCCATTGCCATGGTTGTAAAAGTGTTTCTCTGAGGGCTGTATATTAAATGAATATCCGATATATATACGTATAAAGCTATTCCAATGTCTAAATCTTAACTGAGAAATCATGATAGTTATCCATGACACCAGAAATTCGACAATCAAAACTGTTTCCTTCTCCCCTGAACACAAGTCTTTGACCCAAGGCCAGTATCTTAAACTTTCCTCCTCTCTGTACCACACAGCCTTGTATTGCAGTGTTGATCAAAATCAAAAAGGATTTGAGTCCATTAGTGAGAAGGACTATTATATTTCTCTGAGACCACAAATGTTTATCATTCTTAAAAGAAAACCTGTTTTGGATAAGGCTTTCACTTGAGAAAGTGCAATTTATTCTCTGCAGATTTAATTCTTTCTTGTAGGAGTTAATTAATGGGGATCCAGCTCCAGCCTCATTAAAATTTCTCTTTGGTTTGGATTGTCATCAATATTATAACAGTAAATGAGGGCAAATGAGGAATGATTGAAGACATAGTGTCTTTACAGCATTTTTCTTGCAGCTAAGGAAAAGGTTTTATTGGTTAATCTGGACAACTGCACTGTCTGTTGTTTGATCATTTTTGAGCTATCCAAAAGATGTCTTCCCTCCCAAAGAACAACTCATGAAGTGACTTCCTTTAACAAGGTTTCTCTGCTAGCAGAGTACAGGTTTGAAGCTGGTGTGGTAAAGTTTATGAAGTGGTTTAACAGATCAAAAAATGATGAGTTCATCACCAAAAAAGAAAAAAAAAGTTCTTTAGTACCTTTAAATTTTATATCAGTTACTTATTTGGAATGAAAAGGGCTATGTTTCTTGCCATGACCTCCGGTTTGTAAATCTTAAATCCTTCTCAGCTGAGTTCGCATTAGGAAGTGCTGTTCTTAATTGAAAGCTCACATTCCTCCAGTCTCCTGGGTTATGCCGAAAGCGTGAGAGCTGATAACGCTCCTGCATGGCAGATACACACAATAGCTGCAACTATGATTCTGTCACAGTGTGTAGGATGTGGTGCTGCAGGTAAAGTAGTTCAATATAATATTTTCTTCACTGTGTCTGAAAAGTTACACTTGAAATCACATCTGATAAATGGTTATATTTTAGAAAAGTAAACAGTAAAAAAAGCATGTAGAATAGGAAGTACCCTGAACTGACATTGTATTGCAAAGATGTCAGCATGGTGTGGCGGCTCAGGGATAAGTTATTTCCTGCCAGTATTTATACATACATCTTTTTCGCTTCTTAATAGAACTTCTAAAAGCTTTTTACTCTCTGACCTCCAGCTGTCAGTAGCGACCACCAACTGTATTTCATTGTATCTTTTTTTTTAATTATAGCAATAATTGTGCAAACATATGTAGATTAAATGAGGGATTGGACATACTAAACAGGTTTTTTTAATTCCATTTTGGGCACTGTTTAAGATAAATTCCCAGAAAGCTCCAGAGCAGTTTGAGCCTTTTCTGTGGCTTGTCAACTATATTTTCTGTTCACTCCTGACAACTAAATGCTTCAGCAAAATTCAGTCTTGGTTCTGTAGGGGTGGAGAAAATATTTTACAAGACTTTATGCAAAGGTGATTGGAACCAGCAGCAAAGTCACTGCTGATATCACACATGCACAGATGTTTTAAGAAAAAAATGCCTTGAAGCATGCACATAATTTTTAGCAATTGATGTGGTGGCAACAACTGAAAGCAAGATAAAATTGTAAAGTATCATTTTACAGAACATTGCATTGACACATACTAAATTTGTGGTGGTGTGATTGTAAACAAGATTATTTCCCACACAGTACACAAACATGCCTTCATATATTTTCAGGCAGTCATCTGTTGCTTGTTAGATTATTATCATTTTTTTTACCCTAATGATCCCCCAGACATTATTGTCACTGAGTATCCTAAATTATCGGCAACAAATGAGCTATGGGAAACGTATCCCGTTCCCCAGGCCCCTGTTAGTGCATTTGCACAACTCTGACCCTAACCCATGGATCTGAAGTGCTGAATCACTGGCATAGAGTCCTGACTTTTCTCTTTTCAAGCTGGAAAGCACTTGCAAAAAATAGCCATCTGGCTTTGGCAGAACAGATTGAGACATTCCCTGCTCAACGAAAAGATGGCTGCCAGGTCTGACTCAGCTGTGCAATGTAATTAAAGGTCTCAGGAGTGAGCAAAAACTGTATTATAAAATTTCAAAGCTGGGGATTGGCTCCTGTTTATTTACATTAGCGGTTTACTAAAACTCCTACCATATGATTGTTTGGTTATGCTAGTGCTGTAAGAGATGAAGAATAAGCTCAAATAAAATAAAGACACCGCCAGTGACCAAACCTCTCAGCCAGAAAAAAAATTACCATATAGTGACTATTTCGAAATCTTTTCTTGGGTCTTTGGGTCTTTGTCATATGCAAATTGTAGATTTAATGGGAAGGTTAATATGGGAAAATTTGTCTTTGATTTTTTTATGATTTTTTTTTTTCCAGAAGATTACTCACGATTTTGCTTTCCAAAAATGCTACAAACAGCCAGAACAACAACAGGTGACTTTTGAATCACCCTACTTGTAAGTCTTCAGGATAGGACATTGAGAATATTTCCAAGTATTATGGAGAATTTACTTTTACTAATCTAATCTCAATTAAACTGAAGAAAGGTTGCAGATGGAACTTCACCCTGCCATACTGTTCCTTATATTCAATATGAGAAAAATTATCAAATGCCTTGATAATCTAGGCAGTGATACTACTCTTCCTTTTGGCTCCTCTTTTTTCCAGTGGAATGAAAAGTCATTCTGTACTGCAAATATGTGATAGCTGCCTGGAAATACAAAAATGACTGAGACTCAAAAGCTTTCCTTATTTTGTTTCCAGCTAAATTCCAACTTTTCAAGTCAACAAAGGTAATTAACCTAATACTGACTAGTCTGTGTATTCTTATTGTGATCCTGATAGACCTAATTTACCACTGACAGCACTAAAAGGATTCCCCATTTAGCTTGTTCTCCCATTCTCCTGATAACTCATTAGTGAGCCCTGGCTTTGCTTAATGCCTGCAACACGCAGAGTAAATTTGTTTGCATAAATCATTCACTACCTTCAAGGGACAAAATATTTTGGTACAATCTGAGTTTATATTTCCTTGGTTTTTTCTGCTCAATGGATTTAGAGGTCAATTTTACATTTTCCCCACAGGCAGACCCTGTGTCTAGTTTGGTACAGCAAACACTGAATTTATGTTAAAGTAAGGCCGTATCACTAAGCAAAGGCTTTAAATATAGTCTGTCATGAAGTAGAATTGCACCCGTGGGATTCAGCAGTGACTAGAGCAGCCTATTCGCTGATGCACTGAATGTAACAAACATTAGTGATGATAACATCTCTAAATGGGACATCTTGCATTTCCTTCCGGATATTATCATCTACTCAGAAAATCTCTGCATTTCCTATTTCAACATAGAGCTGTTTCTAGTTTATAAAGTTAAGTAAATTTTGAATAGTACAGGCTGATGCTACCTGTTACGTCAGAGAATGCATATAAACCCAATTAAAATGATGGTGAATTCTTGAAAACTGTAAATAATCAAATTAAAAAGAAATTTCAAAATGTCTTACCTTCATTGCACAGAACAGTTAGCTCAAGTAGAATCTGAAAACATATTTTGGTGCATGTTAAAATCTTTACATTATGTACTTTTTTATGATAACTTGAAAGGCCTTTCAAATTCACTTTTGTTGTAAAATTTGGCTAAGTGAAGTTGAAAGCAAAGTGAGTTTTTCTCCTTTCTTCTCTGATTTTTGTTACTTCTGTCTCATGTTTTTATTCTATTATTCCCCTTGCAAAAAGGTGGTGTCTCCTTTCCTCCCTGTACTGCTTATCTTGGTTTTGGCTTTGCTAGTCATTCTTCTGGTGTATTTGGGAGTAAGTTCTGCCTATTTATAGTCCCTTATGCTTAACTTGTCCTCTTTCTGACAATTTTCTGTTTTTAACTTAGATGTCTCTGACATGTAACTGTGCCTCTCTATTTGTGTCTTGAGTGGTCACATTACTCACATACTTAGGTAAAATGCTTATACAAAACTTATATGCTGTTACCTCTTACATTGTTTTGGTATGCCTATGTTTGAATTCAGTGCAAGGTAATATTAATTACAACCCTCTTTATGATTTATAGCTGTCATGGGCCTCCAATTTTTCTATATCCCCCAAATTACTTTCTGACAGAAAAATGCATATGGGGGGACTTTGTGTGGTGACTCAGCATTTCCAGCTGTATGGTAGTTCCTGCGCAGTTCGTCTTGACATCCCTATGAGATTTTTGTTTGTCTCTGTAATGTGCCTGCAGACCTACTGTACTGCACATGTGGAGCATGTCGAGAAACACTGGATTTATTACAGATGAGCTCCACAGACTGTGCATGCATCTTTCTGTCTGAAATCTAAGAAAAACATTACAGCATCTGTTGGTGGAATAGATTTTTTCCTGTCCTGTTGAGGTAGCTTTTTTAATCCAAATTACAGTATTCACATGACTTAACTCACCTCCATATGCATGGGTAAGGATCATATGGTGTAGGGATACCATGAGATAGGATGTTGCTTAGTGTAGTTTGGATTACTAAAGATTCTCATTCATATTGCAATCATTTTATTTAAATGGTGCTGAGCCTTCATAAAAGCTCGAGAACTGAGCAAACAAACTTGAAAGAAGAGACCCTAGAGTGAAGTGATATAAAAGCTTACGTATAAATGCCTCCAATGATCAAATATACTGAGGTTCGCATGGCACTACAGTGACAGCACTACCATTGTAAATGAATGCAGTAAAACAGTCATAGGATCTCTTGGGGAAAAGAAATAAAAATGGAATATGCTTTCAGCAAAAAACCCTTATTCATGGACAGAGTCTAGAAAAATGCCACAGGCGAGTAAATTATATGTCCTCCTAAGAAATATCTCTGTTTGTCCACTAGGGCTAGTGAGTTTTCAGCTTTCAGCTTTCACTTTCAGCTTCACACTCTGAGTCAAATGCTGCAGATTTGGGGAACTGTGCAGCCTTTGTCTTGCTGATACAAATGTTAGTTGTGTTACTGGGTATTTTATCTCAAGGCTGAAGGGGGTGGAAACGCATTAGCAGCTCGTGCTCTGAAAGGCAAGTGGAGCTATTTCTATGAAAATATATAAAGGGAAAAAATCAAAGCAACTCCAAGGCCAATAAAAATAATGAATGAGCTATGCTGCTCCATTAGATGCCTTTTTTTGTTAGCTAAATAACAGGTTTATACTTCACTGTTTCTGTTTGGTTTTGCTTCCTCCCAGCCCATCAAGAAATCTGCTGACAAAAGGGAAGATATTTTTCTTTCTTCCCTAGGCATATGGCATAAGCTTTAATGGGAGCATAAAGAAACTTCCAAATAATTTCTTAACAATACCTTGTACAGCATTAAAGATGTAACACATTAATTTCCCTTATGACTAATGTGAACCTCTGCCTGTCTCCCACCCCTAAAATAAACAACTTGATAAAAAGAGAGTTCAAGAGTTTTATGTCTCAGATGCCTCTCATTTCCTTCTCATGGGCATTTGACTGCACAAGGAAAGCTGCATTGATTACCACAGTGATCTACTACTCATTTTGAATAGACAGCAGGCTTGAACATCAGGCAGTTTAAAATCTTTCAACCATCAAAACGAAACTTTTAAATTGAGATTCATTTTGTAGAAGATTGTAAGCAGCCTGAATCAAAGAATGGTAGGCCTGGAAGGGACCTTTGGAGGTCATCTAGTCCAACCCCCGTGCCAAAGCAGGTTCACCTAGAGTAGGTTGCACAGGAATGCATCCAGGTGGGTTTTGAATATCTCCAGAGAGGGAGACTCCACAACCTCTCTGGGCAGCCTGTGCCAGTGCTCTGTCACCCTCAAAGTAAAGAAGTTTTTCCTTGTGTTCAGGTGGAATTTTCTGTGTTGTAGTTTGCGCCTGTTGCCTCTTGTCCTGTCCCTGGGCACCACTGAAAAGAGTTTGGCCCCATCCTCTTGACACCCACTCTTTAGATATTTACAAGGATTGTCTCTCAGCCTTTCCTCATAAGAAAGAGGCTTCATTCCCGTGATCATCTTTGTAGCCATCTTCCATCCCCCATCTTCACTGGGGAGCCCAGAACTGGACACAATACTCCAGATGTGGCCTCACCAGGGCAGAGTAGAGGCGGAGGAGAACCTCCCTCGACATGCTGGCCATGCTCTTTTTAATGCGCCTCAGGATGCCATTGGCCTTCTTGGCCACAAGGGCACAGTGCTGGCTCATGGCCAATTTGCTGTCCACCAGGACTCCCAGGTCCCTCTCTGCAGAGCTGCTTTCAGCAATAAAAGCCCAGCTGTCCCACTGTCACTGTTGCCAGATTCATATGCTAAACAAAAGGTAATGTACTTTTTTCCAGACATTTCCCTTAATCAGCATAAAGCTTGAAATAAAATCTATATCTGATTATTAAATCTTAATCTCCTTTCCTTGTCAGGTCCCTGCTATTACTTTAGCATGTTTAAGTATAGATTAATAGAAAGAAGACGTGTCTATCCACTGCAATCATGTAGCTATTAGAAGAGCAAATATCTTTACAGCTCAAACAGAAGTGAAACCCAAGAGAAACAAAGTTTAAATGCAGAAGAATGCAGTTATCAATTTAGGTGAAAACAAGGTGGATTATGAGTTGTTTGTGACTACCACCTCACTGTTTATTTTGCTGAAGATTTGTAATGGTAATTAAATGATGACTTCCAAGTAGTGCTGAGTATCCATGGAAATAAATAGAGCCTGTCTTTATAGACACAGAGATGAAATGAAGGTATTTGTGGAGTGAGAATTTATTTATTTCTTAATTTAGCTTGTAATACTGTGGGAATATCTGTCCTAATTTAAAATATTTGTTTATTTGCAAGTTCTGTGTTTTCATTTTTGTTTTTGTAGTGGAAATAAATCAGACTTTCAGGTGTTAAAAAAAATCCACAAAACTTCAATGGCTCATTTGCATTGCACAGTGTCTTCATGGGATACTCTGAGCAGACTTCAGTCCGGAGAGAGTTTTAGACTGAAATTATCAAGGTATTTGCAAATTATGGGCTAAACTCAGCAAAATTATTCTGATTTTAATGTCCATGAGTTTTCAGTACATTATTTTGTCAGGATAACTCTCTTGTAATTGACAATTAGCAACTTTTCCCTCTGTTGTTCAATGGTTTTCTACCCTCTAGTTCACTTCCCCATACGTTGACCATTGTAGTAATAAGCATAGGCCTTGTATAGTTACATACTCAGTACAACGGTACAAAATAGGAAGTTCCATTTGACTGGATTCCTGCCATTAAACCTGATTTTTCATTAAAAAGTTGTTCCTATTTCAACTGGATAAGGATGGGTTTGATCAGAAAACAGGACAAATTTCCATTTTGTTCTAAAAACAAAACAAACAAACAAAATAACAACAACAAAACCCCAAAACACTGGGAGAAGTGATAGCTTATGTTCAGACCCAAATTTTATGCCTACTTTGTGTCACTGTTAGTGCCTCCAATTGCATATGGAGTACTCCTGAGAGAAAATCCATTCTCTTCCTCAAATCAGAAAAGGAAGAAAAAATGAGCATCTGGTTTATTTTTCTGGCTGCCATCTGAATATAAAGCTTCCAGGGCTTTTTGAGATCATTTTGATATCATTGTTGTCCTGCCCTCTTTTCATTTCTCATAATGAATATACATCAAACAGCGTTTCCAGATTTCTGGATAATGTCCTGGTTTGATAACTGATTTTTTTTTTTCTCATTTTAAGGCTACACTGGCAGCATCTTTCAAAGCATTAGCATAAGGTGTTTCTCCTTACAGCACTGTCAAGGTATAAGTCAAGTAACAAACAATAGAAGTAGAAAACATGATGCTAAAACATAATTAAGAATGTCTACATTGCCTGCACTTGTTACTTGGGACAAGTTTTGCTTGTAAAGAAGAGGCAATCTATTCTTCTTTTTTTCCTTTTCCTTCTCCTTCTCCTTCTCCTTCTCCTTCTCCTTCTCCTTCTCCTTCTCCTTCTCCTTCTCCTTCTCCTTCTCCTTCTCCTTTTCCTTCTCCTTCTCCTTCTCCTTTTCCTTTTCCTTTTCCTTTTCCTTTTCCTTTTCCTTTTCCTTAAAAGGAGGTGCCCTTTTGTCTCTTGTTCCTTCAATAAGTATGAAAGGATAAAAGGATTCTGAAGTAAACTAAGTCCAAGAATCAGGTAAAGGAGGGCCTGAATAACTGCAGTTTGGTTGGAAACCAGTAACAAAAATTGTATATCTTCACATGGATAATACAAAAAGTAGAATGGCCCATTTTGATGGCCTGCCAGGTAACTCTTTTCCTATGCCCATAATTGACTTTCATCTGCTAACAGTCATTGTTAGCAGTGATGTCCTAGGTTTAAATGCTTCAGATCAGACTCTGGACTCCTTTTCTGTTTCACATTGTGTTATAGTGAGGTGGCTGTTGCTAGGCATGCAAGGTCATGGCTGAAATGCGATTACTTTAGCTGTCCACCCTCAGTTATTTTCATTTGCTGACGAGGATCTGAGGATACTCAAACAATTAAACTAAATATAAAAATAATTTTGATGGCTCAGCGGTTTCATCATGAGAGTGTTATCGTACTTGGCCAAACAGTTGAACAGAGTGCTGCTTATATGCAGTCTGCCTAATGGGTATTTCTAGGTGTTTCCTAGAGATTCAAGAGACCGAAGCATGAACAGCAGCTTCTCACTGTGATTCCAAAGCACTGCAGTAGGGATGTTACTTGGTAGAAATGAATGACACTTCTGGGTCAGGGTCTGATAAATGAGAATTTTTCACGCTATAAAAAAAACCCAAGCTTTTCGGGATGAGTGAATACTTTACAATTTCAAAATTATTTTTCCTTCATTAAGAAAAAAGTGAATGTCTAAAAATATCCTAATATAATCTTTATTAAAGTATAGTATGTTTAGATTAAATTAGATTGATCATGCATTTGGAACTAATGGCAATGAAATTACCTTGAATGCTCTAGGTTTGTTGTTTGCACTTCTTGTCTGTATTTGCATATATAACTGCATGATATTTGCTGCCATGAGGGACCTCCAGGGCTCTAGCAGTTGTGAGAACAGTCAGAGCAGTAGGTCTTCCATGTTTTAAAGTGAGAGCTTTCATTTACATTTCTCTTCCACCATCAACCAGCAATGCAGTTGTGGGAATATCTCCCTCATGTCTGTGTGTGTGACAATGACCCATGAAATGACACCCATGATAGTAACAGAGGTGCACACAGAAGAGACATATCACATTTTTTGCTCTGAGATATCCCCTTTCTGATTTCTTGTGGCATCCTTCTAGACTCTGAACAAATGTCATCCTACGCTGATTGTACATGACTGATATTTAGCTTTAGCACATGGACTACAAAAGACTAAGAGAGCCAAGAAAAGAGAATTCATTGTTTGCAGCCTCTCTGGATGAGCCATTTCACAGTGCATCATGGATCCACTGTAGAAGCCATAGCAGATTACTAAGCATTTGTAGAGGTTCTGCTTGATTTTAGTGATCAACAGATTTGTCTACAAAATGTGACGTTTGGTCTTGTAATCCTTAATAAAGCCAAAGAACTTAGCTTTGTTATGTTTGACACAATGTGAACTAAAGTCCTAAATTATTAGAATTATATGAACAGGTATAGGTGGGATTGTTACGGATACGTTCATGGATGAATTTAAAATTTCTCGTTTCAGGCATAAGTGTGTCCTGAGACTGCAACCTTTCCTTATAAAAGTCTCAAATGCAAAGCTAAACAGTGTTATCTCCTGATAAGAGCAGAGATAAACAGCATTACATTTCCAAAGCAAGTGATTTAAACCCATCCTAATTCAAGCAGAACAAAAACAACATAGTAAGGGATGCAATGTGAGGTATCTCTCTGTGTGGAAGACTTAAGAGCACTGAAAAGTGGAATACCACATGGTGGGTGGGGAAGAGTTTCATAGCTGTGGGCTTATGTATCAGCATACCAGCAATGTTTATACTGACTCCTGAAACCTGGACTATGCTACTTACGAAAGCACAAATGGTCATTAACCAAATAGGGAGACAACCTTCAACATATAATTCTGACTTCATTTCTGTGCAACAAAGAAGAATTTTTGAGAAAGGGCTGGATTCACCCTCTTTTTCCAGTAATATATTTCAAACCAAGGTTGTGAATGGCCAAAAAATTACTGAACAGTGCAGTGGAAAATGCTTCCTTTCAGTCTACCTACTTCATTTTTTGGTGCCTAGCCTGCGGTCTCCATAGGCTGACTGACATGTCATCAGGACAATTGATCTCATTTTCTGCCTATTCAAAGATACCCTATGCTCTGCTAACAGTTATTTTTTTCCCAAAGATGATAGTTGCTCACAGCTGCTATCCTTTCTAGATGGTTGGCAGCCCCTCTTCTGTCACGCTGAGAGCAAACACCTGGTCATATATCTGAGAGGGTACTGGACCCTTTGGAAGGATGACAACTAAGCACCAGCTGTAATCACTAAAACAGTTCATCCATCTTTCATTCCTTTCATCATTTCCCGAAATGCATAAAGGAAAAAAAAGTGACCAAGGGTGGGCTGAAGTAATTGTTCTGTTAGCCACAGCCTGCTCCTAGCTGCCTTCTTTCCACAGGGAGTTTGTAGCATACGTGCGCTAGGCCAGTTGATTTCTGGGAGAACATGGTCTTGCCGTGCTTGCACAACATAGTTTAATTTGTACAGAGTAACCAGGCCCATAGCATGTATACTTCTGATCCTAAAGGCGGTGTACTCTGTATAGCTAGAAAGACTGGATACAATTGCTCTGTTTTTTTCTAGGTCTTATGCTGTTTCTTTTCCTACACTGCTGGAGAATGTTTACCACAGCCTAAACTTTCCCTAAAAATTATCATATTTCTAACTCTCATCCCAGTCACTCACTCACTTGTCAACTGTAAGCAAGCCCAGCCTGTCAGGACTGATATGCAGGGAATGCGACAAGGATGCTGTTTTAAGTCACAGTTAATAAAAAGACAGCTTGGGCCTCATCTTGAAACTTCAGGAAATTGTAATTACAGTTTTTGGGTTCACTGGGCTGATTTTGTCTCCTTTCTAGTATCAGTCAGTTGACTTAACTTTCTCTATTTTATCAATTAGAGAAAAAGAGAAAAACACCCCAAAGTAGACCAATAAGATCGTATAACTATCTTATACACTGTAGCTATGACTATTTCACAGTCCACTTCTCTAATGAGATTATGAGGCAACTGCTAAATCAGCTAGCTTGCTTTCTGTCATGGAGCATTTGTCTCATTCATAGTTTGCTCTTCTCAAGGTTTCGCCCGGTAGCCAGCCCTTATCTAAGCTGCAGCTGATCCTATGCTGTGAGCTGTTTCTCTTCTGTCACTTGTTCCTTACTTCTCACACTTCTGCCATGTTTGGTTAGCCATTCCCTACTCCAGCAATTGTTCCTTGCTGCCCTTTCCCTAATCGCTGCTTGCTCAATGACCTGTTCTGACTACTGCAATTTTACTAGTAATTTCTGTTAATTCAGCTCTTAGAATACAAACACCGCTGAGGGTTGACGCAGCCTATACAACATCACTTATCCAACTTCGACTGCTTCACTGGAAACTCTTAAGTAAAATGTCCCACTTTTGTTTTTTCATAGCCCATAACTTTGTATCCACAAAACTACAGAATTGCTACTTAAGGTGAGCATTTAGCTCAGAAATAGACTTGTGAGTTGGCCTGTATTTTCCTATTTTCTTACCGCTCCAGACTTTTCTCTGGTTAGCTATGGACCTCCTTTTCAATAACCAAACACAATAAAATAGCATATGTTTAAAAAGGTCACATTTTGTTAGTCACTTTAGTTTATCTTCTTTTCTCTCACATAGCCACAGAGCGCTGTTTTCGGTCTCCTATGCTCTCTGAAAATCTTCTGTGATTTTCTTTTAGGATCCAATCGTCAGGTTTAATTGAGAATGTACAATTCCCAGTCTGCAACTGTAGGACTACAGGAGTGTATGGAATAGGATGAGCCCTGTTTTCTCATCTCAAAATTAATTTTGAGTCATCTGAGTGCATAATTTCTTTATCTGCCTTTTTCTTTGAATGATTTATTCCATTCAAAATTCAGAAGACATCTGGCACAAAAGTAGGTTTCCATCCAGTAATAATTAGAAAAGTAGCATCAGAATAAATTACAAGGCCACCAGATTTAGGCCACACACTCTGAATTCCTCACTAATCTCAATTTAATCAATAGGAAGACCTACACTAATAATAGAAGTAGAAATGGTCAAAATATAGAAAAGTGAGCAAAGAAAGAAATCCACTTCAAATGGATGAAACAATGAAGGACGAAAAATCTTGACTTTAGGAAGATTGAGCATGGCAATTCCTTGTTGTATCTGATTGGTCGTAACATATCACACTGTGGATAGCCAGTAATATTAGTCAGTGTATGAGAAATGGAATTCAAGAGCATAGTACCACCCTCATCCTTTAACAACTGGGTGTTCTCAGATAGCATCAGTAAAAATGCCCTAGCCATATGGCTATCACAAAATACCAGTTTGTCATTCCACTGATAGTCAGTACAGCTTGGTCTGAATTAAAGTAGTAACAATGTTTGCTGAGGAAACACATTAATTTTCGAAGGTCATTAGCTTTCTTCTCCAAACTTGTGTTGCCTGAGCTGTTCTGGGAAAATTGGTTTTGCCTTTCTGAAAAAAGAGTAAGCACTTGCTTTTCATACAATTCCATAAAAGTCTCAGTAACTCCCATTACTGCAGTGATGTATCACAGACATATTTGATACTCCCTCTGAAACAGCCTCAAACCTTTAATGGATTAAGATATTTACAATTCATCACACAGAAGTAAATTCTCTGTCTCTATTGAAACTCAGAACTTGCTGCTGAGTATCATACACCTGGCTGTTTTCACATGTCATGTCCCCTGCACTGTTAGCTGGATGTACTATTTTTTTCCTTTCTGTCTCAGTAAGACATAATCTCCAGTTTCTGTGGATCTGTTTTCTTTGTACTGGCACTGGACTGCACATGCTGTGAAGAACATATCTGTTAAGTCACCTTTGAAGTGAGCGCAAGGTTTTTCTAAGCAAAGGCTGGGAAATACGAGCTCCGTATTCACAGTAATGACAGTGATGTTCTCTACCTCAAACTGTTGTCTTTCCCCGAGAGATCTCCTTATAATGCACATGCTTTCTAAAGGCATTGACTGGATCCACCTTTTCTTGGTGTGAGTTGGCTATGATAACCGTGGGCTAGGGACTGTAACCCTGACACAGTCAGCTGCTTCTGTCAGTCTTGAGATAGCATGAAAGCTGTGGACTGCCCTCCTTTCGGCATGGACAGAGGGAGCACCTCATCACATGAGCTCAGGATGGAGAAAGACCTTTCAGAGGAAAAAAAAGTATATTGTGTGGACTGCTATGTGCTGTTTTCATGCCATGTGAGAAATAGTGATGTGACTTTCATTACTCCTGATAGTGCTAATGTTTAACAATAGACAGACCCCTGCCTGATCAAGAAAAAGATGTACAGTGCTTTATACTATCTTTCTAGCTGCTTTATCATCTTGAAGCAGCTGAGTCTCACCCAGAATCTGATATCTTGCAAGCCATGTACTTGAAATTCAATGGAATAGATAGTATTTGTTGAACAGATAATGCCAAATGGATGTGGCTACCATTTGTGCCAGGGGCGCCTTGTAGCTTCTGCAGAGTGACAACCACATACTCACTGTAATTCTCTGAAGACCTGTCCTAGAAGAAATTATTTAAGCCCGTTTGGTTTTGACACTTCTACTAGTGAGTGCTATGCTCAGAATGGGAATCTGGTGTTCAAGAAATTCAGTATCATACATTCAAAGGACAAGTGATGAATCTTCTGGTCTGAAATGACTGACAGTAGGCTGAGGCGTTGAAGGGAGTAGGGCTTTCTGTCAGAGGTATTGAGAGAAACTGCCTTATATGATGTCATAAATGTCTTGTAAAATGGAGTTTGGTTTAAGTAAAGCAATTCCTGCCGAGCTATATATATTTAAATTCGTTGCTAGGCTGGCTGTGAAGAAAAAATGTTTCCTTGAAGAAAATGTTACTTTTCATTCTTCAAAAAGTTCTTGCCTGTTGAGATCTCTTCTTCAGCACACTTGACTTAATGGAGTTTCTAAGAGTAAGAAATATGTTTTGTTGAAGATGTGATACTTAGTAACCATTTAAGTTGTTATATTTGGAATATGAATACACAGTATGGCACAGGTATCTTAACTTCACCTCATCTCCTTATTCGGAGGAAATAGTGTTGTATCTACAACGAAGCTGGTAATTCTTACAAACTGATATTTATCTAAGGCAAATAAACAGTCACTGATATGTACATTTGTCTATTATTTACCACAAATCTGAACATGGATATCCCTAGAGTAGCATCCAGGACACACACCATTTTGAACTTGAACTCTTTTCGTAAGAGCTCCATTTGACTTGTTCAGCAAGGAAGTTTAGCATTCTCATTCACAGTGCTCTCACAGAAATGTAACTCTTGATCAATTACTGCCAGTATGACCTTGAAATCTTAATTATTAAATTGTTTTATTCTATTCCTTGCAGAGATGACACTTACTCATTAATTTCTCTGCATTCCTTATTCTCCAGATATTTTTCACCGAAGGACTAGCAATTTTATTTGGCTACTTATTATCTTGATTTACAGGTTGCTTATATAGATTATAAACGGTCTCTATTTAGGGCATTAGAATTTATCACTTAGATGCAGCAAATAGCTACAAGTGTATGTTCATTTACTGTCCTGTAAATGATCCTATTTGTCACAGCAGTTAGATTGAGCTGGGGGGATGTAACCTCTGAATGTTGCATGATTTCCATAGCAAAACTTATTAACAGAACACAACTACCTACTTTTGCCTGACCTGAATGGATGTGGCAACAGCAGTAACATCGGGTAGCTGTTTAATATGGTGTTGCTTGTGTTAGAAAAATGGAAAAGGAATGAGGAATTGTGAGTAAATGTGAAGAAAGACATGAAGTCCAGTCTTCAAATGTGATTTCTTTTAACTTTAGCTGTGTTTTGCCAGGAGTTTACAGGCACAGGAGGCTTGAGAATTATGTTCACATGAAGTACACGTTGAATTTTCCCTGGTGGCCAACATTTTCTGCACTCCTTACTCTGTGAATCCTCCTGAGCAATAGAGGCAGGAATGAAGTCAGTGCTTCTTGCTTGCTGGTCAACATCAAACAGTTCAGTTCAAATGGTTTTCTCTCTGTAACCTCTATATTTACTCTTTCACAAATTCATTGCTTATTTTAGTTTGTGGAAAAGTCTCTTTCTTCTTTTCATTCTGCTTGGCCTTAAGAGCTCCTTCTTCAGCATCCAAGGAGAGGATAGGGACCCTGGTCACCCCCAAGGAAGAGGGTATTTTATTCTAGACTGGGCAAAAGGGCAAATATAGGGCCACCCACATGTATTACTTCTTCTATTCCTTATCTCTCCCTTCTCCATCATAAAAGATGCATCACTGCACATTAACCCCAAGGCTTTGTTTCATCATCATCCTCCCCACCCCCGAGACTGAGAGAATTGTCTCAGAATGTCCAGGGAGAGAAAGCAAGAGGCATAGACAAACCGTCACCCTTCAATAGGACAATACACTCACTTAGTCTTCTGGAACAGGAGCTGGCTCCAGGACTCCTGCTTTAATCATGTACAACATAAACCATTCTGGAATTGTAAATCTCTCTTCTGCTTCCCTAGCAGATTTAGTTTCTCATTCATCAGATGAAATACTGTATTTGTTGAACTTACCTGTGACTGTTTGACTGGGTGCTGAGGTTACGAAAACTGATTACCTGCCCTTAATAAAGAGCATTTGCAGTCATTTTAAGAGTATCTTGGCTATTGAAGTCTTGCTTTATGAATTTGTTGTGAGTATGGAACAAACAAATCTGAATTTTCCTTTAAAATTTCATCAAAGGCATAGTTCTCAAAACTCACTAGTTTTCTGACAGTCCAGGAGTGCCACCCACAGGATGAAATTCATATTTTTGTGCCATTTAATTTCTTTGATACTGTTGTCAGAAAAAAATAGCTAAAAAAAAAGAAATTCAATTCCACAATTTACTTTTTATATCACTTAATCATTTACATTCAGACCAAATAGAAAAACCTTTCTCTCAGCTAATCTTCCCATTTGTGCTGGAATTGACTTATATTTAGATGTTTAAACAGTTGATAATTGATTTTTAACAATGGATGGAAAGTTAATGGTACAAATATGTTAGAGTTTGTTCTCTCACCAAAATAACTTAGCTATGATATTTTTTATTTCAAAGACTGTCTTATGATATTGGTACAGAACATACTGCTTCTGTATTTGTTGAAATCACTAGAGGAAGTATTGCTTTGCCCAAAGAGAGTTCATTGGATCTTAAAACTATGAACTTCTGCAGGTCTGGGTTATCTAGCTAAGATAATAGTATATAAAAAAACAATTTGACAAACTAAGGTGATATTCTCTGAGGTAACTGTTTAAATAAGAAAATAGTAATTTCTTCAAGTATGTTCCATTATTGAGTCTAATACTTAATAAACTACAATGAGAATAAAAGAAAGGATGGGGCTTTTGATAAATGTAGGGAAAAAAATTGCCTCTCAAGTAGAAGGAAATCTGCAAGTAGAATGAAATATGCTTATTAAAAGATAACTGTGCAGAAACTATTGTAAATCCTCTGTCACATCTTTCAAAATACCTGTGAGTTAATATTTCCTTGAATACTTTCATAGTGTGAGTCCACATACAGAAATTACTTAAAACTAAATTTTTTTCAAGGTGAGAAACCTCTGCGGTGCAGCTTCACAATATTTTTGACCAGTGTTAGTAATCACCGTGGCAAAATCAAGCTCTGGTGGGGAGTCATAAATTATTGTGAGGGGTCTTGTACCATTAGTGATATTTGTACCATAGTTCAGGAATTGCTGACCTGAAATTTTTGTGAGCCTTCTGCTACTAGTTGCAATGAAACAAGAGATGGACAGCTGCTCAAGGTCTCCTTATGATCAGAAAAAAAGTTCTCTTTGTCTTTTCCTTTCACAATTCTCTCTCCGTCATTACTGTTTCTGTGCCAATTATGTTTTGCCAACACACTCTAAACATGCTTTCTTTCTTCCCCTCTATCTATATTTGTCTAGTTTGTTACCTTTTCTGTTTCTGCTTACCACAGAAGGTATTTTCCATACCTCCTTCTGCTCTGAAGAAGTAGGTAGGAAAAAATGATGAATGACCTCAAGTCAGTACTTTCTGAATCTGTTTCTTTATTTCTTTGACCTTGAATGTACTTTATCTTAGTACAAGTGCTAACACAATAAGTGTAATTAACTCCCTATTGTCTGAATATTTCCCATACTGTATGCTTTTTGTGTAGTTTGGTCAAGCACATCTATTTTTGTTTCCAGTCTACAAAATATTTTCCAAACGGTTCCAAAGCAGAAGTTATTTTGATCCAGATATCATTTTGTTTTGACAAGGGAGCGGGATTGATTTGATCAGGATACTTTTGCAAAAGCTAAGCCAGGGAAGCTGAAGACCAATAAGCATTTCAGCTGCTCAGTATACCTTGCAGAATTAACCTTCCATGATTAATTAACCTCCTGTGCTCTCAGCTGAAAGTAAAGTTGAATGGGATGGGATTGCTTGAGTGCAATTTTACATACATGTAGAAATATAGTTATTAGGACTGATCCAATAATACACTACCCAGGCAGTCTGATTCCTAGCTAAAACTGCAAGAATTACAATTTCAGATTTGTTTATTAGACAAAGATGACTCAGGAAAGAATGCAGAAAAAAATCACTACTGGTTCCATAATCTTGTACAGAGCAGTATTTCAGAATATCCTCCCTGCAAAGTGTGACCCAGAAACTTACGCTATTTCTTTTTGTTTGTCAAACTGCTGGTTACCATTGCACAGGTCAGTGCTTAAATAATGCATCACTTCAAGGGTTATTCTCTCTACTTCATTTCTCATGGAGAGTAAGTTCTGGTATCACGGGAGTTCTTTGTTTATGCTATTAATCTCTATTAAATTCACTGCTGAAAATGGAGAATAATCCTGGACTGTGGAGAAAAAAAATGTCTCAATAGTTTTAAGTATTTTTCTGGGCTTCGGATATTCTTCAGCTTTTTTTTTTTTTCCTTGAAAAATCTCTGTAATGTTTACTTACTAGACTAGCAACTCCTCATATCTGATTGTTTCTTTCTACACACTCTTCAGCCTTATTCTTTAATACCCAAATCTGCAAGCAACTCTGTTTAGAAGTATCAAGATCTTAGTGTGTTGCCATCAACATGTATTAACCTGACCAAAATGTCTCATTTTCTCTTCATTTTCCTATGTCTGTTATTATTGACAGTCTTATGCTTAGCTTGGAACTTTTTATGGCTTGGGAGCTCTTTTTATGTATTTGCATGGTTTTTACTGCAATGGGATCTTGGCCCATAATTAAAGATGCAAAAAACTTTGGTAATATAAGTGACAGTTAACATTAATAAAACAACTATTCCCAGAAATCCAGGATCATAGGGAAAGGCTAGAAAGAGAGAAATATAACTGTTCATAGGTACAAGACTTAAATCAAAGGTACTCTTAGATACTCAGATATCATGTTCTATATGTAAGTAAGAGAGCAGCGTAGCTTCTGTTGTATCACCTGTACACACTAAAATGGTTTGCTGTCATTTTAGCGTACAGAACATAACCACTGAGAATTCTGTCAGCCTTGAGTTTCTTGAGTTCAAGTTTTGGCTTCTTGAGCAAGCCACATTTATTGCCTAATCAAATATTGATATGATGAGAGGTCATGCCCTTTTCTGAAATCCCATTAGTATCCTGTGTACAGGGGTGGGGGGAGAATCCAGCATTATTGTTAAACTTGACCACTTCAGAAATTCTTGGCTAAGATATCTATAAATAATACATATTTCAGGCCCAGCCTAAAAACATCAACTTTACTCTGAGCTGCTGGTCTTGACTGAAAACAGATTGCAAATGGTGGAGGAGGTCTGATTTGCTCAGACTTCTTTTTCAGGACAGCTCACAGCATTATGGAACAGAAATGCTGATGACTTTCAGAAGGTCTCATTTGAGAGTTAGTCTTCAAAACTGACCTTCCCAAACCTGACAGGGGAGATAAGTCTATTGAATATTAAACAGTTTCTGAAGTAAGGGCAGGGACTGCTGGGGGAAGGTCTAAGGCTGCAAGGAATTGTCATTTTTGTTCGCAGGGTTTAAGGCTGAGTAAATGAACAGGAAAAGTAAAAAAAAAATTGCCCACTAGGCCAAGGACAGATTTATTTACTCTACAGGTGGTAGAGAGCATGGTGCATTATTATCAGCATGTTTAACAGGTTGCTTGGGAACCATCTCAGACTTTTATAACAGGATATGCCAACCTTTGCTCAAATTTGTGCAATAGCAGCCTGGATGCAGCTGTTCGAGGGCTTCTTATCTTGCCTTTCCACCTGGTCTATGAATGCAGCAATCATTAACAACTTTACTGATCCCATGGCTCTTGCTACTAATGATAACTAATAATAAAGTTAATATGAACATTTATATTATTATTATTTGTTCTAAACACAATATCATCTATGCACCAGAGGAATGCGAGGTCCTATTTTACAGAGAATTATTGTCACAGTCCATCCATTTGAATATCTCAAATTTACAGGACAATGTACTCTGTAAATTAAGCTTTATTTTATGAACTCATTAGCAAAAATAAAACCAAATGAGACAAACAGTGTCTCAATTCCCTTTGTACAGACTAGACTAACACATGAATTCACTAATTCATTATATCTTTAATTCATGAATTCTCCTACAAGTTGTCTAATTCCTAACTCGCACATCTATGAGAAAAATGGTTTCCTAGCCGATGGTGAGAGCGTTCATTCTTCCGCCTCCTCCCCTGCATTGCTCCAGGAAGCATGAAAGCCTCAGCAGTCTGGCTGCTGTTGGATCTTCTTCAAAGCTTTTTGGGGTTAGCTGATGAATTCATACCTTCCAGCTTGGAAATTTGGTCTATAGCTTAGCCATTAGTTAGAAGAGTCTGAAGAAACTTCCAGACAATTACTATGCAAAAATGCAGGAAATGATATCTGCAGGAGACAGCAAGCTGCTGGTGATAATGGCTGTGTAGTGACCTCTATCCCCTCCTGTCCATTGCATCCAGCCAACGTGTTGCTCTGGCTTTGACCTAGTGGCGCTGTACCCCTCATACATCAGGCCTTAGCATGAGCTGTGTGTTAGGCCAAAACTGAAGCAGGAGTTGAGTGAACACTCAAGAGTTATGCAGTCGTGACAGGCTTCAATAGGCCACATCCTGGAAAGAGAGATGTTGCAGAGTTCACAAGTTGTTTTGAATGCGACCTAATGCAATGTAATGTCTAAGTAATGTAGAGAGCAGGAACAGTCAGTCAGGAAAAGAGGCTAGCCAAAAAAAAGTGTTAGTCAAAAAAAACCAAGAGGACCATATTTCTTTGGGAAAAATGTCTTCAATTTTAATGGAAACAAAAGTGGTGAAAATATTTGGTGAAAACTAAAAATATTTAAGTGGAAAACTTGCATATAAAATCCAGAGTCTTATGATGCTGAAAACCTGACTGAAATGTGAAGATATGATTGACCTTTTTCAGAAGTCACATAGCTCATTCCCATTGCATGTGTTTAGTTTCGGTACTCAAGGGAAGGAACATTCTTTCTTATTTTCTGTTCATTATTGTGAATTTTTGTACTGTTTAGTATTTCTTATGCCTGATACAATACCCTTGGGTATATCTGTAGTATCATGGAGGAAAAATGTAATGTTAGCTGAAGTTTGATGACACCAAATGAGGTTTTTGTTTGTCTATTTTCCTGAAGTCCCATGTCATGGTCCATAAGCCTTAATTTAAATTAAAGGAAGTTTTAAAAAAAAGTTATTAGTGGACATCACAATACTCAAAGTGTTTGAAAAGATAAAAAACTTCCTCTTGTATCCCAGAGGTGAGAGTGTCTTTGGTGCACTTTTATACAGTTGATAAAGAGTTTATTTTCATAGTCTGACCTCTGACTGGCATTAGCTGAGTAGTAGGGAAGGATGGGGAAGCCCTGAAAGTCTGGAACATTGCCAAGAATGCTAGCTTAAAATGTCTTTGGGATCCATCATTTAGATATGTGCACATCTAACATAAACCTTACTAAATCTGTAAAAACCTAAATCTTGCTAATTCTGTTCAGTAACACTAAAGCCTGTCTTCCATGAGTCATCAATGTAACTAATATTATCCATCCACATGGATACCTTAGTAAAGAGAAATAGAAAGTTAGTTTGATGAGACCTAATTTCTATGAAAGTAGATGCAACTGGCACTGAAGATCATCAGGCTATTCAAATATTTGTGTGCTAACTTGAGTGCTCTGCTTACCAAGGTGCCCGTAAAGAATCACTAGACAAAGAGACCCAGCAGAGTCTACAGCATTAGTGCACTTCTATTTATGCTATCATTACATTTCCAGAAAGAATTTGTGGGGCAGCTGGGGAAAAATATCTGAAATTCTTTAACTGGTAGACTGTGCTAAATTTGTAATTAATGTGAAAATGCCCATCTGGCAATCTTTGGCTTTTCAGAGAGTTAGCAAGTGTGTATCTTGGAAGGTATATTATACCCTCTGTTATTTTGCATGAAAAATGTAGGTAGTTGTGAATTTTATCACCTCATGTGAACTTTATGTTTTTAATGGTCTTTGGAGCAGACATTATAAGAGAATGTACTTTATCAAAGGATAGCTCAATCATCACCACGTTCTTGCTGAGTGCCTGAGATAGCATTCCTGTTTTTACTGCTCTGATAGACAAACAGTTTTATCTTCCAGTATTTCCTCAGTTAAAGTACTGTACTTCCCAAAGTCTAGTGGGAAAAGTACTCTATTTTACATAATTCCTTTTTCTGTGCCTATGAGTTGAAATGAAACAAAACAAAATGAAGACTTCCAAAAATAGCCGAAGAGATTGTTGGCTAATTATAATGCTTTCTCTATTCAAACAAGAATTCAGAAGGATATTCTGTTCTTTTATGGACCACATAGGAGGACCTATATGTAATGTATTAGCCTCAAATGCTTTGGAAGTGTCTAAAAGAATACCAGATAGCCACTTCAACCTCTTCAAAAACAAAGCCATTTTAGAAGTAGTATTCAAATACAGTATTCCATAACTGAGATATCATAACTGGTCCTGGAAATTCTGACCCAGGAAAGCTGGAACAACAGCCGGTCGATGATTGCTCAGAATTTCTGTGGCAGGAGCTGCAGGCGTCTGCTTGCCATGGGCAATGCCAACATATGTTTTCTTCAGACTGACTACTTGCCTTTTTAAGACAAGTCCATTTTTGCCATCTCTTGACTATACTTGGAAGACTGTCTCAGAAAGTAATGTCTATGCTTGTTAAAAACTTTCTATTAATTTTAGCATATACTTATTCATAGACAGTTTGTACTGTTTGCATTGATATGGATGAAAGATTTTTATTTTTCCTGCACTGGCCACAGGATGATCGAAGTAAATATTTTTTACATTGTTGATGGTAGCCCAGTGACTTATCTGCCCATCAGAGAGGGTGAAGGCTTGGAGTCCTTCATGGGATAATTTTGGGTGGAAGAAGAAAGGAAGAGGAAAGGGAGATAAAGTTTTCCCAAGTTATATACTGTCACTTAAGTAAAAGAAATGCAAAGTAACGCCCTTTTTTCCAGTCTAAGCTAATTTATTCTTCTAGATTGATTACTGAGTGTACATGCTAAATCTTCTCTTCCAAAGACTTTCTTAAAAAAGAGAAAATAACTTATCATTTTCCATATGTACATCTTCTGAATACACTGATGGAATAGCCTGACTGTGGATGAAAAGCTGTTCCTGTTGCTTTGCAAAAGGTAGCTAGTTACAGTGGGTTTAAAAGATATAAAAAGATGGGTTTTTTTCATTCTACTTTAGCTATTAACTTTAGCAAAAATCAACTTTCCAGTATAAAATCAGGTATCTCTAGTGTTTCTTCAGTTTTTCTTCTGGTTTCTGGAAAACATTAGAGTGAGTTGGTGTTCTAATGATTACTCCAGTAACAAAAACACACATCATTTATATTTGAAACAGAGTATTTTCTTACTGTAGCCAATAAGAAATTATTTTTTAACAACCCCTGAATGTATTATCATAAAGTATACATCATATTTAGAGACAGCACAAACAAAAAATGGCAGCAGTCATTACTAGGTGAACCTTAGGACAACTGCACATAACCCACTTAGAACCGTCAGTAATGTCTTTTTCTTATGGGTGTTATTTCCACTGCCCTGCTTGTGTGGGGCTGGGCTGGGCTGCCCTTGGCCTGAGCGGGGCTGAGCTGGGTTTACCAGTCGCCCCATGGCCCAGTGCCCATTGCCCAGCCTGTCTGAGCTCCGGCTCTGTGAGTGCCACCAGGGAAGGGGCTGACAGCCCCAGGCAGTCCCTGAGAGGGACAAACAGCCCCGGGGCAATATTGGAGGTTTGCAGGGCACCTTTGACCCCTTTCCTGGGAGCAGAGGGAAGGGAGAAGGTGGGGAAAAGAAAATCTACCATCAGCATCACTCTCCTGAGAAGAATTTGTGATGCTGATGTCACCCTATATCCCTCTGCTTTAAGAAAACTGCCACCATTAACCCTAGCAGCCAGAGGACATTGAGCGTAGCATATTAGAGGCATAGATAACTAGTAAATCTTCCCGTACAACTGTTGGAAGGATATTATTGTCAGTGAGTTTTGTCTTTACTAGTATGAACTATGAGCATTAGTATTTTGTAACTAGATTCACTACTGCTTCATTTTTGTTAGAGTGTTAAGATTTTATTAGGCTAAAAATAAATTCTTGTCTCTATGTATAAGGTATGGTCCCTTCCACCCATAACAAGATTTTTAACAGTGTACACTGTCATTGATACTGAAGTTGTGTACAGAGCAATAAGCAAAAAACACTAACACATCTACTTTCAAGTCACAGCAAATTCTGAGGCAAAATCAAGGTATAGCCCAACATATGCTGTAAGAGATGAAGAGATGGAGATGAGTGTTTATGAAATTTTAGAAGAGTTTACATGTGCTAGTGGAACCTACAGCTGTATTGGCAGGTTCCACTTGCCTTCGTTGCAAGAAAAATTGAACCCAATTTAAAATAATGATGAAGAAATAGAAGAATAAGAAAAAGACACAAGTAGATACATGAGTTACAGATACTGTTTATAAACTAACAGCTGTTTTTCATCTTATTTTGCTTCAAATCAAAGCCCTTTTTGCTGTTTATAATGTCAACAGCATCTGAGAATCAAGGACATTTTGCAGGTGATTTGTGGCTATTTAGCTCTCCATGCTTCTTTTTCAAAGGTTAAGAGAACTGAGACGACTTTTTGTATTTACTAATTAACTGCAGCCTGTCAGTTACAATTAATTGCAGCCTGTCAGCCTAAAAACCCTTAGCAGTAAGAAAATGAAATAGAATAATTCTTTATGAAGTGTCTATTTTTCTCTGCATGGCTTCTGATTGTGGCCCACCATTATGAAATCGTGCAAATGGAAAAAATATGGGGGAAAAAACAGGTAAAATTTGTTATGGAGCTAAAAATTCAGTGAATTTGGAAGACACAGTGATCTTACTAGGATTGAGCTGGGGATGGGAGGAGCAGGCTGAAAGGTGACAATATAAAAGTGCTGGGAGATGCACCAAGTTGAATTGTGAGCCTTGTCATTGCCATGAAAACCTTGTCCTAATTTAATATCAGATCAGGTCTTGCCTCTGCAGCTCTGAGAAGCTCAGGTGGTACCAACAGAATCTTGACAACTTTAGAGGGACCCTTGACCTATCCAACAGGCAGTCTCAGTTTCAGTATCCAAAGCCTTTAAAAAATGTTGATATAAGTGACAGTGTGTGCAAAACCAGAAACAGACAGATGTAGTCAGAGTACAACTGGGTTCACTTGTCTTTATTTGAGAAATTCTCCCTAGAAACAATTTTTCAAGCAGCAATTTAATTTGTCAATTAAACAAACTAACTAGGACTCTCAGTTCACAAACAGGTCATATTTATTCTTGTAATTAATACTGTTTTTCAAAACCTATGTGACTGGATCAGAGTTTCAGGACCATAACTCTTTCCCCAGGACAGCTTTCATTCTGTTGGGCCCAGGAATAATGATCTATGTAGAAATCTCCTCTGTCATATTCAACCTTGTTTCTCATCTACCACTGTTGATGAGCTTGGTTGGACTTTGTTAAAAATTCTGTAGAGAAGACTACATTAAATTGTGTATAAGATCACCACCATGCTGGAGATATTACCATCTTAGAAAGCCTTTTAGGATATTTCTGTGTTTTGTAAACAGCGGTTTCCATGAAGAAAAAATTTTGAAGCTTTATTTTTCAGTGCTGGAAAGCCTGAGTGATTATTATCCATTGTACTCCCCTTCACCCATTTGAAGTTGATAAAATAGCAATATTTACACAGGTAGTGGTAAAGCAGAAGCTAAGAAATGCTTGCCTCATCTTAATGTGCAGTACTGAAAGTGAAAATTAATGCTGAAAAAAAAAATCTATTTCTCTAAATAAAAAAGATCACTGGCTTTTACTCCGTTTTTATTTTTCTTAAACTGAAAGATTTCAACAAAAATAATCTGAATTAATTTTTATTGATGTGTTACTTTGTTTTCAAGGATTTGAATAGAAAGTGAAACACAGATACATAGGCTCATGTGTTACTGAAAGATTCATACCCAAGGAGTTCATGCAGCCATCTGGAATGCATTGCTTTTTCTGATCTTTTTATGAAAAGGCAATCATTTTGTCAAGAAGCAGGATTGTTCTCACATAGTGTATGTGATCATCAGTTTTCAAGTGACTGAAAGAAGCAAATAATTTTGGTAATTATTCAGAAACCAAAATGTAATGCTTAAAGCATAAGTGAGACGATTTCTGGTAACTGCAACTTTTCTCAGAAACAACGTTTGTTTGCAGCAGTTTTCTAAAATTTCGTAAGTGTAACAATAACAATAAAATAGCAACAACAGTGCTCTGGAGCAGAAAATCAAGGCTGTTGCTTTCAGAAATATACTTTATTGTTAAATTCTTCCATTTATGTGTGGTTCAAACTGAGATCTATTATTTCTATCAAAATTTCATAGACTCAATATAGTCAAAACCAGGGTGAAACTGGAAATTCTTGAAGCATCCCCAAAAAGCATACATATGTAATGTATAGCTGCCTACCCACTGGTTAATTAACTACATCCAGAACATAGCTTACTGCGGGAACGTTTCTGTGTGGTTTCCCTATTCTAAGCCGTCGGTGCAATAGTAGCAACAGCAGTAAAGGTGCTCTTTTCAGAGTTGCACCCTGAGACCCACCTTTGTTACGCTTGTCCTCGTTTTCTCCCGAATAGCAGAGGAAAAAAAAATGAGATTGGTGAAGAGCAGCACTGCCCTCCGGTGGCCAGATTAATCCTTTACCGAGGTAAGGATTAGTTTTTCTTTGAACGTTTGGAAGAGGTTTATTTGAAAAGCAGTGCCTAGAACCGAATTGCCAGCAAAACGTGTGTGCATGGGATTGAAACTTTCAAGTTAAGGTTTGAATATCAATAATGAAAATCTTTCTGTTGTTGTTGTTGTGGGTTTTTTTAAAGAAATCTGTAAAATATTTCCATGCAAGATTAGAAATCACTGCAAAATAAAAGTGGGGTAAATTTGTCTTTGGTAATCTATAAACACTACAGTGTCAGTAAAGATTAGTTAACTTGCTTCATGTCTAATTCACTCTCATGAGTTTTTTTCACTGTCTCACCAGTTTTCAACCCTGAGATGAAGCATTTAATGAGAACTTGCCATTACTCTGTTTAGAATAAAATATTTAGCTTTTGGAGATCTTAATCTTTTAGTCACTGGACAAAGCACAATAGACACTAGCTCAGATATATAGCAAAAAATATTCCTATTTGAAGCTAACCAGAAAGAAGCAAAAGAGTAAAATATGTGTATTTTAAGTTTATGTATACACAACTATGTTTACATAGAAATAATGTTGTTAAGCAGTTGTTTCTGCTTATGTGTAATCCTTACAAAACCCTCTCACAGGCATTCTTCCAGTTACCAGACCACTGATGGAAGCCTTCTGAGAATGAATTTTCAAAAGCTTTGCATTCACCTTGCAAAATTTTATTATGAGAAATTTTCATATAAAACAGAATCAGAACTCTATTTAAGTCAAAACATCTGTCTGACCCAATCTACAACCTCTGCTATCCCAGGAAAAAAAAAAAAGTCAAATTAGATTGTTCAGAGGGAATTGCTTTTGAAATGCCCATGTTCTAACTGGTCTGTTTTCCTAAGATGTCTGTTTCATTTAGGATGCTTACAACTAGTTGGAGTGTGGTTTCCATTGTTTTTTGGATGTTTGTCCTGGGAATTGAACCTGCACTGATAGATTTGTGGTTTTCAGCCAGTTCTTTCTTACTTTTTGTAAATATGTTACATGATAGTGCTTCTGCAGTCATTTAGCATATGTATTTTTAGATGTCTTTAGAGAGGTGTTTGGGTTGTTTTTTTTTAAGTACCTTAAAAAAAGTTTCTCAGCTTTAAGTAGCTGAAAAAAATTAATTAATCCAAGCTACACTATAACCTGTTTTTTCCCCCATACTTCAGGCTGAGGCCTTGACCCGCTCTTGTTAATATTCACTTCTCTAGCCACACAAACACTGGTGAAATTTCTAATAAAGGAGTAATATCACAGAATCAAAGAATGGTAGGGGTTGGAAGGGACCTTTGGAGATTATCTAGTCCA
>RSEF01000001.1:121907246-121979174 GCA_003993805.1 Himantopus leucocephalus | reverse complement strand
CACTGACCAAAATTGATCCTGTTTTACCTTAAACCAGGACAATGGAGTGAAGGGTTAATGCTCTCTGGCCCCTCTTCAGTCACATCAGGCATAGCTGAGCCGGTGCAAGGAGCACAATTATGATCTGAAACAGCCCAGTGAAAAAAATAATCTCCTTTAGTGAACCCAGAAAGCACTTAGAGACCATAAAAGATTGTGTGACTCAGATAAATATGTCTGGGGTACAGTTCATATGGGCTTTACCTAAATCTGCATTTAACCCTTATGAATAATGGCAGATGTCATCCATGGTCTTAGTACAACTAAAACCAAGCTTTTTCCCACTTACAGTGAAAGACAGCCTAATATACTATTACATATTAGCTTTGGGCATTGCTTATGTTATAGGATGAAAAATTATGCCCAGAAAGGTGTAAAAGAGACAAGAAGTTAGATTAAACCAATTAATAATTTCTTGGATAATATTAGATTTATAAAATGAAATAAAAGATACTTTTTCATTAACATTTAATTTTATGTTCATAGTTTTCTATTTATTAAAGATTTTTTAAAAGTTCATGTCAACAAATTATAATCATCACAGTATATGTAAAGTACTATGAAAAATAAATGCATTGATAGGAAACATAACATTTGATTAAATTTCTAATTTTGAATTGGTAATAAAGACAAAAGCATAATATCAGTGAAGTAACTGTGTAATTATTAACTGGATTAATGTAATTGAGGTATGAATAGGAAATAATAAAGAATTAGAAATAAAATTTGCATACAGAAAATTTGAGGGAAACATTTGAAGCTTTCTGGTGTGTATTTTTCTGGGAAAGCTCTCTTAATTTTTGATATACATGATAACAAAGACAAATGTTCACTAACTTTCAGAGGTTCTTGGAAAAGTTCCTTTGACATAAGAGGAGCCTAAAATCCGGGCAGATTAACCACTCTTTATAAAAGAGAGCTTTTGGAAAGATACATCATAAGATGTCTGAAAATAGACTGCTGTCAGGTAGGTTCCAAAATCATCACAAATGAAATGGTGTTCAGTGACCACAACGTACATGCTACAGTCAAGTGTCTGTTTAAAATCTGTAATATCAACTTCACTGTGCAGTGAAGCATCACTATGAAAGTTAAACAGAAGAGATGGTCACTGTAACTACTGTAGCACAATGCAGAAATCCTAGCAATTCACACAGTAGTATAAAACCTCATCACTGAGAATCAAAAATGTTGTTTTCTAATCATGGAAGAAGAAAACTATGTTTGATTTGTCTGAATTAAAATATGAGTAATGTGAAAAGAGTAAGATTCAACAAGAAACAAAGAGGCTGCCTCTTGCTACCTTATATGTTTTTCCCAAGGGGTGGAAAATCAAGCAAGGACCATGATTTTTATCCTAGGAAAGGCTCTGAAATTGAAAAATAAAAATGTTTTTGTTTGCCAGAAATGTTAAATCCTCTTTTGGAGTTGCACTAATGTGCAGAAGAAAATTCACAAGAGCTAAAGAACAAATAGTAAGTAGTTCTCTTTTTCCAGAACAAAGGCCAGAACTAAAGGTTTTGGTGCAACTTCCTCAGAAATGAAATTTAACTCTGTTGCTTATCAAATTATGAGTAATATTTGACATATGTTAGCCTTAACACTTTGGATTTTAATGCCTTAGTGCACATATCAGACATATTTTTTTATGAAGTCATGGCAAGGGCTATCCATAAAGCTGGAAACTATAGCACAGTGAATACATATAAGTATATCTAACTCAGCCTACAGGGCAGAGAAAGGAAGCATGGGGTGGACATAGATGAAAAGTTGTGTAGTTTTGGTTGCAATCCTCACTATTCCACTCTTCCATGTACTACCATATTCAATGTATGAAGTTATTTCATAAATACCCATTAGTAGTTTTGTATGGGAAGTGTGGATAATATAGGTTAGCAAACTATCTGGCAGTAGAAGAGCAGGAATAAACTAGCTAGCATATATAAATTGTATTATTAAATATTTAGAAAATGCAATCTGTAAGACAGAAGGTACTAATTCAAATTATGAGTAAAGGCCCAACATATAAAGCATGAAATTAAAAGTGCATTTTAATAACCAAAGTGCTGGATAAGATTAAATAATGTTCCTGTACTGTAGTGTGATAGAAGAATTAACTTGTCATGTCATATGTTATCTGTTTTAGTTGTGTTAAATGGTAAGGAAATGATGTAATAAAGAAGAATTAACCAAGTGCCATCCACTTATAGCTCTGTTTCATTTTATCATGTGATTTTTATTGTAAAGTCATACATTACTCACACTAAAACTGTTTGGTTTTTAGGTTCAGATAAAGTCTTTTTTATAATGTATTTCCCCTTTCAGCCCAATCAAAAATTACTTTTCATATTTTGGAGTCTGGGAATTTTCTGCTTTAACTAGATATCATTAGTTCTATTTTCAATACCTTTTGTAACGAATTTTTGTTATGAATTATATAAACTGTAACTGATAGAAAGTGTCAGTGGAAAAAAAAAGGCCTTAAACACAGGCAGATAAATGAAAAATAAGCACACAGGCTATCATGGGTCCAGTATTCTCTGCTAATTCTTACATGCTTTGCCAGCTGTTGCAAAAATGTAAATATACATTTTCAAAATTAGTTACTAAGAATTATGATTCAGAAAAATGTATTTTATCTTAATGAATGTTCCTGTTATTTAGAGTTGTACATTTGAAATTAACAAGCACCAGTACTTTACTGGTTCTACTGAATAAGTAAAATATAATTTTCATTGGTACATTACTTTCCATCATAGGGATTTTAAGGAACCTAACAATTAATGAAACATCCCTGATCATGTGTCAGTACAATTGAATCTTATGTCTACTCATAGAACCATAGAATAGTTTGGGTTGGAAGGGACCTTTGAAGATCATCTAGTCCATTCCCCCTGCCATTGGCAGGGACATCTTCCACTAGATCAAGTTGCTTAAAGCCCCATTCAACCTGACCTTGAACACTTCCAATGATGGGGCATCCACCATTTCTCTGGGCAACCTGTTCCAGTGTCTCACCACCCACACCACAAAAAAAATTTACCTTATATCCAATCTCAATCTACTGTCTTTTAGTTTAAAACTGTTACCTCTTGTTCTATTATTACAGGCCCTGGTAAAAATTCTGTCCCAATCTTTCTTATAAGCCCGCTTTATATACTGAAAGGCTGCAAGAATGTCTTCCTGGAGCGTTCTCTTCTCCGGGCTGAACAACCCCATCTCTCTCAGCCTTCCTTCATAGGAAAGGTGTTCCAGCTGTCTCATCATTTTTGTGACCCTCCTGTGTACCTGCTTTAACAGGTCCATGTCTTTCTTGTGTTGGGGACACCAGAACTGGGTGCACTGCTCCAGGTGGGGTCTTATGAGAGTAGGGTAGGGTAGAGTAGAGTAGAGTAGAGTGGAGTAGAGGGGGAGAATACCTTCCCCTCACATACACACTGTTCCCTGTGCACGTACACACTGACTGAATAGTCAGTCTCCTTAAGATCTGCCTGTTGTTAGAATTAATGCATATGGTTACTGAACCAATCAACTCAAAAGTAGCTTGTCCGAATCATGGACATAGATATCCATCAAGTGGATCCTCACATCATCCTCACATCTGTGAGGTGACTTCCTTAAACATGTGGGTATGATCATGCTGTGCATTTTTGGCTTCAAATTCACTGAATAAGAATATGTCTTGAATAATGAGAAGCTTCCTGTAAAATTGCACAGTTTATAGTATCTTCAGACTTTCTTTTCTATTCTGCATAAAGTTTCTGGTCCTGAATTCTCACCTGGTATTTTTAGAGGAACAGAGTTCAAACATAGGGCTCAATTTTCAGAAGAGCCCAATCTTTTAAGTGTGGATATGACATATGTTAAGCCCTGTGTGAAGTCTGAAAGCAGGTTATGCTGTTAGATTAATATAGCCAGAGTCTTCTGTTTGAGATCCAAGTGGATTCTAGCCCATCGAAAGATGAGTAGAGTACATCTGACTGTTAGCCAAGTCTTCCTCCCTCATTTGCATCCTACACAACTTAATGCACTTCTGTTCCCTTTGGCTGTCTGTTAGATCCAAATCTGCACTTTTCATGAAATTTTAGAGCTAAGAAGTGTGCCAGCATTATGGTTTTATGTCAGTAAAAATGAGTTGTAAAAGTCATAAAGAGAAGTTTTGCCTATGTGTTGTTTTTTATTATTTTTTTTTTGTCTTATGAAGCCACTAACACATGGCAGGTGTAGTTGGCTGTGCTTTAGAGAGGCTTTTATTTTAATCCATATTCTGTATTTCCATAGGCAAATGTTATTTGCCTATGGAAAAAGTACATTTTCCTCCCGGTTTTCAAAGGCTGAAGAAACATCTTCATTTTTTAAAAAAAAGCCGGGGGGAAACACCTGCTTGTGTCATCCTGCTCACTCTAGGACCTCCTACGCATCTACTATTTACTGAGAACATGTGTAAGACCACCTATAATGTTTAAGTTTTTGAGAGGGGGACCCTAGCTGCCTTTCCAAGCAGGCATTCAGAGCTGAACCGATAACCTCTAGTAAATCACTGCTAGCTCCCTGAGACCTTTCAGATGAGCCCTACCGGGATGAAGGCATTTAAGAGCAGTAGAAGGACTGTAAGTTTTGTGGTTTGTAATAGAAGTCTGAGCTATAGGATATATCCTTTTTGTTTCTTATGTTACAAATCCATAATAAAGTCATGCATTATTATTCACAAGCTTTCAAAAGGCTAAACAGAAATGCCTGTTTCTTCACATAAACTTAAAAAAATAAATCAGTACAATTTTAACAGAGTGCAAAACTCATTCATCTCTGGGTGCTGCTGATGACTCATGAAATCAGCTTTCCAACAGAAGGACACAGAACTACAATAGCTCATTTTCCAAGGGACATGGCATATACCTCACATTTTTTTTGTTAAATTTGCTCCATGGTTGTACAGTAGAATGCCTCAGTGCTCTTCTACTCATTGACTAAGTTAAGGCTAATTTTGCAAGTGCTTTACTTATTAAAATTTGGTGATAAAGTTTTGTTCCTGTGCATTACTCACTTCCTTTACTTGAAATATTTTAAAAGAGAAAATGTATAACCTGAAGCCTATATGACTTTTCATTACATCTGTATCTAATTCTTGCTATTGATTGTCTTCTTTCCTTTGGTTGATGATATCAAAATCAATCATAAGTAACTAGGTAGATTTTACTCATGCAACATCGGGTATTTTTTCATGTCAAGCTATTCTAGCTTTGTCTAGCATTTATTTTTCAACTATAGATAATGATACCTCTTCCAGTGCAAGCTCTGAACTGTACAATTTCTTCTGTGAACACCTAAATCACTTTCCCTTGATTTTTCTTTCCCCTGTTTTTGCTGGTTTTACTGGTAAGTTTTGTAGTTCTGTTTTTTTCTCAGAGATCTACTTTTTCATTCCAGTCTTTCTCACTAAAATTATTATCCTTTGTATTCAGAAGTGCCCATACCCTCCATGTGTTGTATAACCCCAAAAAACTACCCAGAAGAACAAACATTCAGTACCAAGATTGGTCGCTATCTTGAAGGTGCAGAAAGCTTCCTTTTATTTTCCCACATCTGTTTTTTGCATAGATAATTACATCCTGACAAAAGAAAGTCAGATTGTAGCTAAGCAATTGCTACCCATTGTCTGAAATCAGTGTTTTTTGCTTTCGTTGTGGTAATGTCTAGAGATCTTATGAGCGAGGTGTTATCTTGCAGCATGCTGTCTGTTGTGATGTCCAAAGTCACAAAATTACTTTATTAAACTTCTTTGTTTCAGTGTCAGTGAGGCTTAAGGACATATTTGCTAATAGGTGTGAGCTTATGTACTCTTCTAAATTAAGGTCTTAGGCTCTGCTTCAGCAATCAGATCTATGCAGGTGTATGGTGTCATTGCCATGGCCACACATTTCTCTGCTCACAGAAAATGTGATTAAATGCTGCTTTGCTGAAAAATTATTCTGAAGGTAGAATGTGCGCATCAGTACACGGATAACTGTTGCTCTTAATTCATTAGAAATGGCACATATGTGCTTGAAAGAGAGGTATGTCTCTACAGCTGTAATTAATACTGGGTAATGTTTGAGTAGATACTGGATTGCTAAGTAAAAGATACATTTGAAGGGACTTTTAAAGAATACATTAAATATATACTTTTATTTTTTAATTCTTTTAAATGGATAAAATTTTAAGATTTATGTCTTTGTATGTGTTATGTATACATACATAAATATTCCCACACAACCTAAATGAAGTGTTTACTACCCAAGAGTACAACCGTTCTGAAGTTACTTATTAACAAAAGTGAGTCCTGTCCCACAAAGGATAGCACTGGGATTTTTCAGGAAAGCTAAGGGAGCTATAGTTTTCTGTCCTCTCTCACTCCAGTATGTGCTCAGGGTCAGAAAGTTCTGGTGATTTTTCATTCTGTGTTCATTGAATATTTTTGTCCTTGTTGTGGTTAGTCACCTAAAGGTAACTTCAAATTTTACATCCTCTAAGTTTAAGTTATGAATACTTCAAATTAAGGATTTATATGAAGAGGATCTGAGGGTAGAGAAGATAGCTTAAAAATTACTTTAGCCTAGATTCATTTAAATCCATTTTAATAAATAGATGTTCTTCTCACAGCTGATGGAAGCCAATTATTGGCTAGGGAATGAGGTTAAAAAATACAGGTAAATATAATGAGAGGAAATGGGTTAAACAAAACAAACCCTAAGAAAAAGATTGCTAAAACTGTAGTCTTGGCATTACGTGTTTATTCTGCTCATAATGGCAGACAGTGACTTAATCAAATTCCTGCCTGATGTGAGATACATAAAGGGGAATGGAGAAAAATTCAAGTAATTTATACTTTGTAAAAAAAACACCACAACAAAAAAAAAAATAACAAAAAGAAGAAAAAAAATCCTATCTGTTCTCTCTACTCTACTAAATAAGATGAAATGATCTCAGTTTGTCCCAGAAGACTGTGCAGTAGAATTAAAAAAATTCTTTTCTACGCAAGAAAGGAGCTCTAGTGAAAGACTATGCCACATGAACAGAAGCAATTTCTTCTAAGTTTTAGTTTCGGTTTAATAAGAGAGGGGATATGATTCTTCCTTGAGTGCAGTAATGGGGATACAACCCTAAATTCAGAGTTTGTAATAGCCCTGCTATTTATTTTCAGATGGAATAGGAACTCTCACAGCCCCTTGAGGAATGAAAGAGTGCTGAAAGCCACATACTTGGGAAGGAATTCTAAATGAGAAGCACTTATTTAAGGGAGCAGCAATATGGTATGCTGTCTTGTGGCTCAGTCCTCCCAGGGGAGCATTTCTTCCACCTGGCTTGCTATTCTCCACTCTGTCCCAGGCTAAGTAGCTCAGAGCAGTTATTTTCCTCAGTCTCCTACTCCCTCCAGCCCTCATCCCAAATAAAGGTTATTTCCAAAAGGCTTTCTAAATAGCACAACACCCAGAACTTCCTAATCTGCAGCTACAATAATACCGTTAACTACTAGCCTCTGCCTCCACTGTGCTCAGATGCCCACTGCTGCTACCACCATGTTAACAGAAAGCAATGAAAGTGCTTTTTGGTCTTCACCAGCTGTGCTAAAGTAAGAATGCTTCTAGTTGCAAGTTCTTCTCTCCACTACCTGAAGCTATCTTCACCTGTGCCACTCGCTCAGTAGCACATACCTGCCTGTGTGAAAGATTTTTAACTAACCCCCTCTGTGTTTTAGTTGAGCATTTTGTTGTAAGGTTGTGGCCATTTGTTTGATTGCTTTTAATATGGACTTGATGCTGAAATCACTGTTTTAGCCTATGACTTCCCAGATAACAGATTTTGAGCTTGGTGATTACAATAGCTTGAGGCACGTAGATTTTACATTAATAAAAGTGAACGTGAAATGTTAGGAATTTTAAGACCATATGTATTTCCTCAGATTCCTACTCTGACACATCCAGATAAAAAGAAGACGAAATTACTATGACTTATTTGCAAGACTAGGGTTAATATTATATTTTTTAATGTTTTCTGTATTCCGTTTTCCTGAATACTGCTAGGATTATGTGACCTTCTGTTTGAGTTTTGTCTTCAGAAGCTGAAACTGTCTTGTGTGTTACCATATCATGTGAAGAGACAGCCTGTAAGCCCTTGCTAAGCCCCATAACAGTCTATAATAGTGTGGAAAGTGAAATTAAATGCAACCAGTTATAAGCCAGTTACTACCCAAAACTGTGAGCAAGACCTAACAAATCTGCCTTTCTTTGCTGAACAGTAGTTCAACAGAATCTGCTTTTATTCCCAGCAAAAATAGTGTTTGACCATTACATAATGTTATAAGTTGCACGTATAGTATGTTAATCTTCTGTTTGTAGCAGTGTGCCAATTAATACAAAATACAAAATCTTTTTGTTGGGTGTTATGAGCAAATATGTGAAGGATTTTTTTAACACTTGAAATACAGTTGATGTGTTTCAGCTTTTTTTTTGTCTTTGAAATTGGAGAATACATTTCCATTAATATAAAAAGTTGGAATATCTTATATCCTATTATATACCTTATTCCATGGAGCAAATAAGTTAAAGACCTTTCTTCTGTTCTTGTATAGATTTACCAGAAGGAGGATTTATGTAGACTTTGTGCCCCTTCGTAACTGCTGTGTCGCTGTTTCTTTATCCAGGTGAAACTGTATACATGTTGTAACCCATACTAGTAAAATTCCTTTCAGAATTGTTAAAAATACATCTCCACACGCAGTCATGGAAAGCTTTATTTAGACCAAATTTCTGAATTCTTGTAGAGAACGGGAAGTAAATAGATTCTTTCTTCATCCACAATATTAAGTCACAGAATTCAGATCTTTTCCTCTCACAAAAGTAGAGCATATGGACTTACAAAAAATTCTTTGAAGACGAATTAGTATTCTTCTTGTTAAAGAAATTCAGGATCAGAGAAAGTGTGGTTCATAATTGTTTTCTTCTGAATATTGTGAATTGTATTGTATTAATTTAAGCCCTAATGTCTAAGTCAAAATTAATTTGTCTAAATAACTATTTGACGGGACTATACTCTCCTGTTTCATTCGGGAGATACAGAGCTGAGACTAAGGAAATGAGAGATCTCCTGGACAAAAAAAAAATTGATCCAGGAAGTTGTATGCCTTTTTATTGTTTTCTTTCTTTCTTTTTTTTAAACCAAATATTTAATTTCTGTAGTCTTGAGCGCTTTTAAATTTTAAAATCACTCAGCTTTCTACTGTCTTTATTAACAGTATTTACTCTTACCTGTTTCTTTGGAAAAAAAAATATTTAAAATGAATTAACAAAAGGAGTGCTTCAAATACTAAGCAAAGCAATGAAACAGAGTTAGACTGTGAACACAAGACTATGTTGTTATTCTTTGTAAAATGTGAAAACAAATTTATAAATTTAGATTTAGGAAAGGGTTAATTTGATTATTTGATTGTCTCTTTCCCACATCCTGCCCACTGTCCACTGTGGCAGAACACAAAAAGGAAAAAAGGACAGAAGAGGGCAGCTTAGGGGCAAATAAAAAGGAAAAGCGGTATAGGGAACATTCTTCAGAAACAACTATTTTTCAATAGAGGGTCTTAAAAAACCCCCACTTAATTTCAGAGTTTTTTGAAGGTAAAAGAATTTTAAGTAGCACAGTTATAAATTTTCACAAAACATCTCTGTCAAGTCTGACAGGGTCTACAAATTAAGAAACAGACGTAGTCATTAAAATTATTTTCTCTATACTACCTTTTGTCGCACATCATAGAACGGATTTAGAACTTATTGACAATAAGGCATATGGAAAAGTTAATTTCAAAATAGGTCTTATTTCATTTTTCAGAGCAATTCAGATCTAATAGTCTGAAAATAACAAAATGTCCAGACTTATATCAACCATTATATGGGTCTGGGCCACGACTTTTACCTGCAGGCCTAGTAGACTTCCGTGTAGGAGAACGTAGAAAATTCTACCGTGCAATCATTTCTATACAGTGGATAACTGTATTCTTCAAACGTTATCATTGTTATTCCACAATCTTTGTTAACTTACACAAATACTGTAAAATAGAATAAGAAAGTGGATTAACAGTCACTTAATACATATAAGCACCACAACATTAAGAGCACAACACGTATCTTGTGTCAATACAGCATTAGATTAGGCTAACTGGAAGCAAAATGACCAGGAAATAGTAGAGAGATCAGAAAGGTGAACTGGAGCTCTCCAAAGGCAAAAAGGTCAGAATAAACAGCCTAACTGCAAAGTAGCTCATAATTTACAGCCTATAAACTTACGTGATTCCCTATATAGATTTAGGTAGTTTTGTATTAGTGTTTAAGATGATAAAAGAAAGATTTGGCATGGCCGTATTGGTCTGTCTGTCAGATTTGTTAATGCAGGTGTTCATATCTTTTTGAAACTTTTCAGAACTGAGCTGTTAGTTAAGAGTTTCCTCCCTAGGAGGTTAAAATTCCCTACTACCTAAGTACTGTTACCTGTTAAAATAACCATTTTTATATTTTATTTTTTTCCTCTTTTTTTCTTGTCATTTAGAACCCACAATGTCACCAACTGTCACTGATGCGTATGCTTCATATCATTGTTTTAGATGTAATGGTTATCATATCTACTTCATTGTTATTTATTTACTCAGTACATTACATCATTAGATTAAGTAATATTCTTTTTATCTATCGTACTGGGTCCACTGGGGTGGAGTTAACTTTCTTCATAGCAACCTGTGTTGTTCTGTGTTTTGTATTTGTGGCTAAAACAGTGTTCCTAACTCAGTAATATTTTGGCTGTTGCTGAATGGTGTTTGCACAGGTTTTCTCTTTTTCCCATTCTGACACCCCAGTGAGTAGGATGGGGGTGGGTAAGAAATTAGGCAGGTATGGAGCCAGGTCAGCTGATACAAATTGGACAGAGGGATATTCCATGCCATATAACATCATGCTTAGCAATAAAAAGTAGTATAAATACTTGTAACTAATCTTACTGGAGAGATATCCTTGAACCTTTGTAATTCTTTGCTACTGTTTGGAAGCAGGGGTGTCAACAGAGGAGCGATGGCACTTCTGTATGTCAAGATGAGTCACTGGGTGTGAATGTGTTTGTTCTTATCGAACTGTACTGCAGTGATGGCATTTATTTCAAGAAAGTCACATTCAGGAAAGGAAATTTTGAGCACCTTTTTATAAGCAGATCACTCCTGAGCTAAGAAGGGACCAGATCACAGGAACCAGAGTCAAGCATCGCAGGCAAAGGTAGTGCTCTGACATGTTTAGAAGTTGTATCAAGCTTTCCATACAAAAGTTTAGAGGTGAACATGCTTCTCATTCTTCACCAAGTCAGGATAATCCACATTTTGTTGAAGGCTCAGTAAACATGTAAACTTGGGATCATTACTGGACCTGTATTTAAAAAATAAAGCAACAATATATGTATATAAAGTAGGCTTTTAAAAAACACAAAGAATGAACAACTTTGTGAGACCAATGGTCCATCTATCCAGGCAATCTCATTAGCATGCTCTATCTCTCAATGGCAGATGCCACTTAGGAAACATATAGAAACCCGGTTAGTCCCAAATTTAATAACCTCATTGCCCTCCTCTGTACCCTCCCAAAGTCTACTGTTATTCTTCAGATATAGAGAATGGAAACTGCCTGTTCAGCAGAAGCTACACTCAAGATGAGAGTGTCCCAAGGTTTTTAAGTAGCCTTTTAAGTAAGTTTTAATTATGTCCTATTTATTGTTGCCATTAACCCTCCTAATGGTGCCCTCAATATTTTCCTTGCTCTCCTGGCTGCCACCATGCACTGAATTGAAGATTTCAGATGACTGCTAACAATTCTCTCAGGACCTTTTTCTCGAGTTATAACCGCTACTCCCAGCTTTAGCATCATGTAATTGTATTTTAGACTTTTTTTTTCCACTAGATCCTTCATTTCTCTACACTGAAGGTCATGTCCCGCCTTTTTTACCCATTAACTCATGTATAAGAGATCCTTATAGAGTTCCTTGTCATTACTGCATCTGACAATTACCCAAAGCTTAACATCAGCAGCAAATTTGGATATTTCACTGATTCCTCCTTTCTTTAGGTCATTGCTGAAGAAGCTGACTAAAATCACCATCCCAGCACCAGTCCTTGAGGGACTCCATCACAGACTCTTCTCTAGTCTGAAAAATGAGAATTAAGCTCTTTCCTTTGCTTTTTGTACATAAATCAGCTTTATGTGTCCCCTTTAAGGTTCCTGTCCACCAGTTTTGTGGCAACTTAGTTTCTTTAATACTTTCTCATGTGGCATCTTGTTAAAGTATTTTGAAAATTGAGGTGTTTCCACCATATCCCTTTATCTAAATGCCTATTGGTGCCCTCACAGCACATATTTCCAAAATATTGACTTAAATAATATGCACAGCTCTCTCAAAATGACACATATATTTTGTTCACCCCAAAATATAGACATACAAAAACATTGAAGGTAATTGTTTATATACTTGCCCTCACATATTTTAAGATTTAAATCAAAAATCATATATTTGTATCCTTGAATTTATCTACAATGACTTTACAATCACTGTTTCTTTCAACAGTTTCCTTTAAAAATTAGGTTTACTAAATAATTTTTTCACTGCTACATGCAAAACTTCATGTTACTATAGAGAAATCAATGAGTTCCTTTATAAAGAAAAATTGTGACAATTAATCCCTGAAGTTCTTGTAGTTGACAAAATATTATTTGCAGATTGTTGCATCTTGGTCTATGCATTTTGGTGTTTTTCAAAATTCATGAGGCTTTTTTTTCTACTTTTTTTTTAACCTTTTCTAGTCTTTCTGGCATTTTTTTACATTAGTTTACAGGTTTCTTACCTAGATTCTAGGTTTCCAGCATGTCTTTCCAACATGTTCCTGCTTTAATTTTCACCTCAGTAAATCTAAATCTCACTTTGACAGAATATCTAAATCTCTGCATCTTTATTTTTCACTGAGGATTGGTCTTTTCAGAGGATGCTATTTATTAGAAATGAGGTGAAAATTCAGCTTTATTTAACTAACAGTTTCTCTCCATCTCTGTGACTTTTGAATGAGTAGGTGCTTTCTGTTGACTTCCCCAGGGGCAGCGTAAATGCTATTAACTATCCCATATTCACTGTTTCAGAAGTGTCATGTTTTTCATGCTTTTTTAGAAAACAGTTTATAAATAATTTTCAAACAAAAATATCTAATTATTTTAATTTGTTTCACATAATCTAGCCAAAATAAAACAAATTATACAATAGCAATAAATCCTATTTACAATTACATTATCCTTATATTTCTCAATTTTTTACAGTTTGCATAAATATTATTGCTTGTATAGTTGTATTATGATACCATTTAATAAGTATTTTACTACACTGCTTCATCCTGAAAAATTGCCCTTTTTCTTTGTATTTGACTATCCATGTGACCACATGTGACTGCAGTGAAAATCATTGTTCTGGGAGATTATGCTGTTTTCAGCTTCCACATACTCTTTTTTGGAAAACACTGCAAAAGTGCATGTGATGACACAATTTGAATTTATAATTTATGACCTCCTTTTTCTCTTGGATAAACTTGATCTCAAAGATAAAGTCTCAAAGANAAGTGGTGGGGGGGGGGGGGGGGGGGGGGGGGGGAAGGGAAATGCATACTGGTACATGCAGGACATTAGTGCCACCAAATGAAACTGTGAGCTTATTGAAGAATGTCAAATGTTTGCTATACTGTAGGAAAATCTTTTATTTAAGAAATAAGAAAAAAAAATCAAACAAATTTAAATAAACCAGATTTAATTTTCATGCTTATTCTAAAAGAAGAACTCATCTATTACGATTATTCTTTGTTACTTCTGGAAAAAAAAATAGAAACTCAGGCTTAATATTTGTTATAAAAGATGCATGACTCCCATAATTCAGCATTTACAGATTCTGAATGTTACATCTGCGTTATCCTGCCACCCTAAATCTTTGGAAACTTGTTAGTTTTATAGGTCGTTGTTGCTCCAGAGCAGAGTCTTGGAGGCCAGTTACTAGCAGACTGTGCTAAAATCTTTTTGCCCCCAAGACAATAGCTCTAATAACTCTGAATATATATGGATTATTTTTGCAGTTGGTAGTAACAGGAAAACCTTGCAATATAGTTGCACCCTAACAATGATGCCATAGAATATATGTACAACTCAATCTAGTATCTGAATTTTAAGTTAAAGATGATTATTTTGTGACTGAATATAGTTTAATTTTCCATTTATAGTTCAAATAATTGACAAAGGTATGAGAGAGGGGATTACATACTTTTTTATCAACAGAATTGCCACTTTGATTCCACTTCTGTAGTCTTTTATCACTTCTATATGTAAATGAAAACGAACAGAGATCTCAAATCCATTTGCAGCGCTAGCACTTAATAAGACAAATATTTAAAGGTATATTGAACCAAAATGGATTGCTTATGCAAAGTTGGGAAAAATCAGGGGGTTTATAGGCAGTATAGTGATTACAGGGTTTTGTCATTTCTATTGAATAATTGACATGTCTGTTAACTGGAAATGCTGAAACTTGTATACTTGTATAGCAAAAGTAAGATAGATAAATACAAGCTAAAATGCTGATATATTTGCCAGCTTTAAAATTCTTTCTTATAGAATTATACTGAATCACCCACTTCCCATTCCTTGTCCCTTCCTTCCCGTGAGGGAAATAATATTGTATGAAACCTGAAATATTGGTCTCATCTATAGGAAATTTTTTAAGACCTGATTTTTGACAGCATTGCCATTTGGTCAGTTCCTAATAATTTTTTTTTTATTTTTTGCCACATTTCAGACTGACGTAAAAGTTCAACTGTTTTTCTTTTTTGGTTTTCTTTTTTTAATTTTATTTTTCTTCAAAGAGTATCAAATCTGTCAGAGTTGATTTACATTTGTGTGTAAATCTTTTCATGTAAAGTAATCCTGTGTCTCATTTGTCCACTTTTCATCATTTTGTGAGTGGCAATTCTGATTTTTAAATGAAGACAAATTGAGGCTGAAAGCTTGTCATAGAAAAAAGCTATAAAATTTCAAACATCACTGTTAGTATTTCATGTGTTCTGTTGCATTTTCCCAATTTGGGATAGACATTAAAATAAAGACTTTATCAATAGTTTTAACAACAGAAATTAATAAAACTTTTTACCATTCAGCACCTTGGGAGCATATAAATTGTTTCAGAAGAGATAGTCTTATTTTTGTAGCACTCACAATGGATAATGAGGAACAATATGAACACAATGACCAAAATTTGAACTCCTGTTCAAATAGAGAGTCCAATTATATGAACCTTTGAGAAAGTAATTACATGCTTAGTTGACCTCATTTTCAAAATCCAAGAGCATTTTCCTCATCATTCTGTTATCTGTCAGCTACTGTTAAAATAATTGTCATTAAAAAATAAAAATAAGAAACCCGTTGTACATTCTTTATTTTATTCCTCCATCATCTTGTCAAATCTCCAATGTGAAAAGTTAATTTGGTGCAAGATGTCAAATGGATTATCACAGAGGTCTAACCTGGATGCCTTTCCACGTGTGTTTAAAAGAATATAAATTATCTTTTGTTCAGTAGCTATTTTGTGGGTCAAGAACAGAGGACAAGAAAATAGGAGTGATCAAGTAATTTAGTGATATAACTTTTGATCTCTTTTATCTTGTTTGATAGATCTTGAATAATGGGGTAAAATAGTTTACTCGTCGTCCCTTTCCTCCTAAACAAACACATAATTGTTGCCCTACTGTTATGTTACGTATAAAGTGGGATTTTTCAAAAGATTCTGCACTGAGGTAATTCTTCTACTGAAAGTTTTATGCTGAATGTTTTTGGAAGAATGTGCAGAGTAATTTTAACATCAAAAAATGTCATGCTGTCAAAATGCTTTGTAATATGTGTATTTGGAGAGAGCAAACTCATGCTTACATTTGACACATTGAGCACTAGGTAAACGCTTTTCAGTGCTCTTTTACAGCTTCTTTGGCCTCAGTTTTCTCCTCATTTTGTGCACTATTTATATGAGTGAACTCCAGGGATTTCAGATTTACTTTTTATCTCCTCCTTTAAATTGAGTATTCTCTGTCTGACCTGTGAATCTGATTTTCCTTTGCTCTGGCTGATGTGGTTAACCAGAAATAAGCCCTGTGAGGTGGTAACAAATGGGATAATAATGGAGATATTTGAGGGTTTGTTTCTTATGGTCTGCCTTTCAGAATCTCAGTCAGTTAAGAATGCTGTCACATCCATAATATAGCTACACAGCAGTAAAAAGTTTCACAAAACCAAATTGGATTTCACATACAGATTTCCCAAATCATTCCAAAGGCTTATGGACAAATTATCTTGGTCTTTGTAGTATTGATTATATAGGTTAGAAATAGACAAAATTATTGCTTCTTAGGCATTTCTTCCTGCTACAGAGATATTTACGGGTAAGGTTTTCCAGGGTTGTAAGAAAATAGTTCAGATTTAAATATGTTTGCCTAAAAGAACCAGAGTTTTAGGAAGATGATGTGGAGACCACAACTTTTAAAGCACTTAAATGTCAGAGAAACAGGTGCTACTCCCATTTTTTATAGTTAATACTTAATGACTTTGTAAGTACCTTCAGCTAGCTGATCTGCAGAACAGGGGGTAGTACTGCTTATGAACTTCCAAGATTTGCAGTCAACAAAGGGTTTAACAATTGAAATAACACTCATGACATCCAGGTCTTATTGCTTTAATTAGTATTTCAACATGAAATTTCCCATTGTTCATGTTTTTTGAGACACACATTTTTGAATATGTATCAAGAATAATAGTTTGCTAACTAGCATGGGGCAATATTGGGAAAGATTGCTGGAGACTACACAAAAAGATTAGGATGCATTTTAATGACAGTTGTTGAATATTTGAAAACAGTACTTTTCCCCACACATTGCAGAGGTTGTAGCTACCATGAAATGGTTTACACAGGATGGAAAGAGGTTAGACTAGCCCATAGCTAAGTCTTGGTTTCAGATCTTTTTCTTTTCTGTGTTTTGTAGCCCCTTAACATGCAAACAGATACAAAGATTTTATTCCAAAACTTCTTTAGAAACAAATATATTGTGACAAATACCTGTGTGTCTAGGATAGAAAAAGTAGTTTGCATTTATTCTATCATTCTCAATAAAAGCTAAAGAAGACAGAAGGGAACCATTCCCCTGCTATTTTAATTTTTTTTTCAACACTTCCATATCAGTTTATAAGGCACAAATCTGTATGTACAGAAATGTTGCTGTAATTGCTTTTATTCATAGAAACTATTACATTGTGGAAAATTTACTGCTGTTTTCAGTTACTGCTTTACACTGGCTTTTACATTAATTTAATCAGAGCAGCAATAATACTACTACTTCCTCTTGACCTTTGTCTTTTACCTGCTTGTTTTGCCATTCAATATTATCAGTTGAGTTAGACTCTGATTCTTTCCCATGTGTGCCGTATCTGTTCCTGCCTCGTCCCATTTACCTGTCACAGAGAACTTTGCATTGGCATGCTCTTTTCATTACTCAGATGTTTCATGCCCTTTTCTGTTTTCTTCTGTCGTCAGCCTCCACTAACTAGTGTTTCATTTATTTATTGCTATCTTCACTTTGTTCCCATGATCCACACCTTTTTTCTCCTAATAATAAGGGTGAATATAGGGAAGCATTTGCATCTAGGGATGCAAAACCAGCTAACATTCAATATGACTACATAACTTATTTTCTGAACGGAAGGCATCATGTTATACTCAGCTCACCTCATTTTAATTACCTACAAATTAGACATTTATGTTAAAATATTTATTTATTGCATTTCTTTAGTCAATGAAGGACTGACTGCCTCCAGAAGAAAATTCTTCCCCTCACCATTAGTTCTCTAAAGTTAGGCGAAAATCTTCCTTTACTCTCAGTGCTAGCTGCTAGCTCTGTGATCCCTTCTGCTGAAATAAACTGAACTCATCACAGATTTCCTTTCTGGATATTCTTAACCTGCCCCACTTTTTATTATAATCTATTAAGAAGCAAATCTCTCTGATTCTGTCTTAAAATAGGAGACTCTGATTCTGTGTTGGGAACTCCTGGAAAAGTAAGTAAATGTTGAGCTGTAGCTACTTAAAGTCAGTCAAAGTATTGGTTGATCTGGAAAGGAACTTCAGTTCTGTCCTGTGGAATTTTTCTGGATGTGCTTAAACAAGAGAAGTTAGAATTTTGTTGGTGCTGGGTTTTCTGGGGGGTTTTGTTGTTGTTGTTGTTGTTGTTGCTTTGTTTTTTTTTTTTTTTTAAAAAAAAAAGGTCTTTCTCTGAATTGTGGGAAAGGTAATATATGCCACTTTTGCTTTCTGTGCAAATTTTTTTTTCACCAAGCCAGTCTGAAGAATTACAACAGCTAATGACAGCAGTGCATTTGTAATTGCTTTCCTGATATGGACTGATTAACATGGAGACAGATTAGTTCCCAGCAATCCATTTGGATCATTTCATTGAACATTTAATTTTAATCCATATTTCTGAACCCTCTTCAAGGGTTTTATAAAATCTGTGGGGGTTTTATGCTCTTTTTCCCCTTTTGTTATAGGCTTATTGGAAGTCAGAATTTAATTAAATTGTGCATGCACAAACCAGCATATATATCAGCGCATGTGATAGGAATCTAAAACTCCTCAGAAGCCTTTGTCAGAGTTCCAGTATGTTCTTCCATACAAAGTAAATGTATTAGTTACTTTATTGCATTCAGTTACCCATTACTGTATTATTTTGCACATTACACATCCCCTCCATTTGGTGATCACCCCTAGGAAACTCTTATTTCTTGTCAGGTGTGTATGTGAAAGTTCTTAGGTAGTGTCTTGGAGCAAACACTCTTCTCAGATGACTCCATGAGCAGATCTTCCCACTACCAGTAAACCTCCCAATGTGATGAGACCTACCAGACATCAGCTCAGAGTTCTCAACAACTGTTATTTCAATATATACTTCGAGCTCCAATTTGGGCTATGCTTAGGGACTGAAGGCAGATATCAACGTCCAGTTCCCTTCTCTGTCTTCGCACCTTCGATGTACCTTAGCCTAAAGGACACCTACATTACCTAGGCCTCTGAGCAGTTATACTTGTTACATGACTCTGAAACTAGGTTGTTTTTTTGGTTTGTTTTTGGAGGGGTTTGTTTTTTTGTTTGGTTTGTTGGTTGGCCGGTTGGTTGGTTTTTTAATTAGCTCAAACTATATGACTTCAAGGTGAAAATAGAGATATTGTTCCTTCACACCTTTCACTTGACTAAAATACAGGTCTTTCCAAATTTTTTTGAACATTTTTGTGTTCTAAAGTATAGTTTCTTCATCATCTCTAGTCCAATTTAAAGAAAATTACTCATTACTTACATCTTTAATACTGTATGCACTTTGAAAATTTTGTGATCTTGTCTAAGAACCTCAAGATAAGAAATACTATCCTAGAAAACTGAAGATTCAGCAGGTCCTCCAGGATGGATTATGGGTGGAAACAGGGTGTACACAAAGACTATGTAGTCCTCTGCTAAGTCATGACTCCTCTGCCAAGTTATGTCTAGCTGGGTCAAATATACGTGATAAGAGGTTAAAGAGAGAATAGCACATTAGTGATATATATTACGTCACTCTTAGTCAAGCAATATCAAATAATGGATTACATGAAGAATCATATATTTTTAACTACTAAAAAATCTGATAAATTATTTAGTAAATTAGGTTCAAGTTTTTCACTTCAAATGAAGTTCGACAACTGGCTGGCCACTACCATGTATCTTCCTCATCCTCAATACATGCAGTTGGAAGAGTCACAGGTAATCAATATGCAGGTTTTGGATTTTTTAAATATGGCGTTACTGAGAAGCTGTGCTTCTATATGAAATCCCTTTTAAACTTCTCCTTATGACGTAATAGTAAAATAAGCTCATAGTCTGTTTCTGTACTTTCACTGCAGATCCATTGATTTGGCTTTCTGCCTCCCTCTGTGGAAGTCTGCATAACAAAAGGGACAACTCACTTAGACACCTGAAAACAGCTGCCATAAGAAAGCTGATTTTCATTCCATTTTGATAGGGGAGGGCAAGTCTGTGTGGGTAACCAAAACATTTTCCTGCAGATAGGTAGCTGTTAATGGAATGTCAGGCTTTATGTATGTTTGTGGTAGACTAGATAGTAGAGGAATTACCTGAACACAACATCCCCTGCTTTCTATGTCAGCAGTCTTTTCACCCTGTGCTGGAGATTGATTGAACAAGAAAATAAAAGCGGCCAATAAGGTTACAAACCTATGGAGCTGCAGATGTGGATGCAATATAAACAAACTAAATTGTGAGTCTGTTAGGCTTCTACCACAGCAACACCCTCTTTCTTTAAAAATTACCTAATCTCAAATTTCACTAGAATGACTATAGTAATAATTCCAAAAAAATTATCAATTATCAATACTTAATTAAATAAACATATTTCTCTGGTTTTGAACACAGTAATAGATTATTTGCCTTTATATAATTTAAACTATTTTTAAATCATGATATAATTGTTTTATCATACATTTCACAAGTGGTATCATAAAACTAGAGCTTAGAAAATAACATGCAACTGGTTTCATTACTTTCCTATTTGCAAACTGTTTGCCAATAGACTTGAATAATCTGGTTTATTATTTTTAATTTTATATTATTTTCTCCAGTGAATAATTTCTGCACTGTGGGCTGTTCATGAACTGTGAATACTCACAACTTGCAGTAGATGGAAATTCTAACATCAGTTAATCCTCACTCTTTTCCTGAACGGATCACACCATTTCAACAGTTTAGTCATGTAGCAAACCAACCAAATCCAACTTTCAAGAGTCCTATCAGTCTATAGAGGAAATGGAAATAAAAGATAAACTTTACAATTATAATTAAAAGAAAAAATATACAGCTAAGACTGCAGAAGGAGAATAAACAAGAAGATAAGTAACTAAAAGAGGAATAAAAGAGTAGAAGCAAGAGAAGTCAATGGCTAGAGGGAAGTTTGCAGTTATAGGATGTACTTATCATTAGGACATATAGAAATGACCTGACAGAAACCTCATAAAGTTCAACCAACTTCAATAAGTGCAAAGTCCTGAATCTGGGATGGAGTAACACTATGTCCCACTACTGGCTGGGGGCTGACAAGCTGGCAGGGGTGTCTAATTGCTGCCTTCAGTTACCTATGGGATGATTGCAGAAAAGACGGAGTCAGACTCTTCTTAAAATTGCATAGTGAAAGCCCAAGAAGCAATAAACACAAATTGCAGCAACTAAAATTCTAATAAGATATAAGGAACAAAAAAATCACTGTGCAGGTAGTTAACGCTGGCACAGGTGGGTTCTTTTTGCAGTGGTTGTGGGGTTTTCCACCCTGGAGGTATTCAGATTTTGCCTGGACATGGCCATGAACAACCTGATCTAATTTCAGTTAGCCCGGGCTTGAGCAGGAGGTTGGACCAGATGACCTTCATAGGTTCCTTCCAGCATAAACTGCTCTGCTTCTGTAATTCATGATTAATGGTAATCTAGCATTGTCACAGTATTGAAGTCTGCCCCCCTATTTTGAAGATTGAACAGTAGTCGTACAGACTGTAACGTGTTGCAAACAAATTAATAAAAGAGGTCACTATCAGCTCAGTGTCCAGGGCTTGCCTATTAATTATTGCTACCACGACCTTGTGGCCAGCTAGAATTGTTTAGCAAATGTTGGAGTCACAACTCCGATTGGAGACTACCCATGCTAAGTTATGTCCTCGGTCAGACTGTAATCAATGTATATGAGCGCATAGACAACTTGATTACCACATGCAAGCTGCTAGTAAAAGAATTGAAATGTAAATGTCCACAACTTTTACTTCTCCTCCGGTTAATCACTTCACCATCAGGGCATAAATCCAGAATTTAAAATCCAGTGACATCTTTGGGTTATAGTGTTTATCTTTTGCTAGTGACCTACAACGTCATTGATACAAAGAGTTAAATTATACAAAATATGACAGAAGTATCCAAAGTCCATCTGCACAAAACTCCTCAGATTTGTGATAGAAAAAGTCTGATTAGGAATCAGACAGGAATAAACTAGTATTATTTCATTCAGCATGGACAATTACAGTGAGTTAACCTTGGTTGGCTGTCAGATGCCCACCCAGCCGCTTCCTCACTGCCCTTCCTCAGCAGGACAGGGGGAGAAAATAGGAAAGGAAAGCTCATGGGTCAAGATAAAGAGAGAGATCATTCACTGATAACCATCACAGGCAAAAGAGACCCGGCTTGGGGAAAAGTAATTTAGGTTTTTTGCCATCCCCAAGTGGCGCAGGGGGATAGGGCATGGGGGGTTGTGGTCTGTCCTTAACAGCTCCTCTCTGCCACTCCTTGCTGCACGCACTTTTCCCCTGCTCCAGCCTGGGTCCTTCTTATGGGTTGCAGTCCTTCAGGATAAATCATCCTGAGCAAAAGCCTGGGCTTTCCACAGGCTGCAGTTCCTTCACGAAATATCCACCTGCTCCATCGTGAGGTGCCCCATGGCTGCAGTGTGGACACCTGCTCCAGCGTGGTGGCTCCAGGGGCTGCAGTGTGGATCCCTGCTGGGGGGCCTGGAGCACCTCCTCCCCTCCTCCCCCCCTCCCCCGGGGGCTGGCAGGGCTGTTTCTCACACTGTTCCCCTCAGCCCCGGCTGCCGGGCAGCGTTTTGCCCTTTCTGACAGAGGCTTTCCCCGCGGCGCCGCCATGGTGGCTGCGGGGCTCAGCCGTGCCCTGCGGTGGGTCGGTTGGAGCCGGCTGGAACCGGCTGTGTCCGGCTCGGGGCAGCCCCCCCCTGACAGCCCGGCCTGGGCACACACACCCTGTCCAACTACCATGCAATTATGTAATTCTGCTAGATGTCGAATAACCTAACGTGTAACTGAGCAAAGTGAGGTATTTAGAGGTATTCTGAACTTCTGTGATAGAGTGAACGTTCAGAAAAATATATAAACTTCAATCTATTGTAATGAGGGGTATTGAAGTTATTGGCAAATAATCACAAAGTTTTAAGAGATACTACAGTATCATAGTTCAGCAAGGTGTTCAGCAGTACAAATGTAATCTCCTCTTATATACACAGAAATACACACACACACTTATAGTCATATAAATATGTGTGTCATATACAATAGACACAAAATCAGTTCTTACTCTAATTCATCTTTCATAATGACTCAAATATCTCACCCATTTGCAGGATACAGACTGAGTTTACTCTTGCTCTGTCAGGGCAATATATACGATTAACCTGCCCTGAATTTTACTGGTGTGACTCAGTTCAGCTGAAGGCTGAATACACCCTTAAGATAAAATGCACAATCATGGAGTATCTCAACTTTGTTTTTATGTAAATCATTATTTATTGTTAGTAATGGGAAATATTACTGAATTACTTTCATTGTGTTGATAATACACTGAATTGAGGATACTATTGTCAGGCCAAGATTTTGATTTTGATTTAGAATGCTTTAAGCCTGACCAGGTGTGCTGGAGATGATTTCAAGGATTCCCATTCTCAAAGAATGGGCGGAGGACTGTTATGTCATCCAAGAGTCTTGTTTAAGGCCTTTCTAATTTCTGCACAATTTTTATTATCTATCTCTATTTCTGTCAATTTGCAGGTAGCTAGAGCCTCTCTCTTCCAAAGATTAACTCTGACAAGGTTTCCTTTCCTTTTACAGCCAGGAATATGGATGGTTTGCTCAGATTCTCCAGTTCCATAAGGAGAGCTGAGGAACGTCATACCATAAATCTGGACTTAGGACCTCTAGTAGGTAGTAGTCAGAAACAGTAGCTCACAGAACACAAAACGCAAAGTCAGTATGACTTTACTATTCTGGAGCTGATTTGCTCAAAAGTTTTGACAGATTAAATTGGTAACAAAAAATTCTGGACTGGGTGTTACATTGTTTGCTTAATTTACTCTTTCTTTATTTAAGATGCAGCACTGGCCATCCAGAATGCTTTAACTTTAGCAAGGGCTTGCATCCCATGGCACATTTATGCCTGGCAAGAAAATATAAAATGTGCATACATGTCATAATGTCTTCTCTGGTTAGTTCTCCAGATACATGACCAAAGAACCATGCCTTATGGAGATTAAATTTGTCCTGCTGAACTAGTGTTCAGTACTGAATGTGTTACTGAACTATGGCATAGTACTAAACAATTCATTTGCCAACATTTCCTCTATATGTAAAATTACTTTTAAAGAAACTTAAACTTTTTAAGCAAAATAATGAAAGATATGGCTTTCACTGTTGTCTTCTTAACTGCACTTGTGAAGAATTACAAAAAAAACCTGTTAGCAGTAAATCCAACAGCCATATTTTATATTAATTTTCACTTAAAAGTATCAAACTGCAAGAAATAGTGCAAATTCAGTGTCCAACCTTACATTTCTGTGTTTTTGCTTATTTTTTATATGAGAGATAATCTTCAGTGCTTCATTTCTGAAGAGATTTCTTTTCGTTGTATTTGCATATCTTGTGCATGAATATGACTGTTCAGGAATGTTGTAAAAACCTATGTCAATGAAGTTTTATGGTGCAATTAATTTACAGGCGTCTCTTATAAATATCTGTGTGGATTATTACCCTCCTTTTCAGGTTGTGTCTTTTGTCAGTCCTTAATTCACACAAGCTTTCAAGACAGAAATGAAGCTGAGGAAATCATCTGATAAGAAATATGTTCCTCTTAGTGACTACGAAATTTTGTTTGCTTCTCTGCTCACAGTTTTTGTGTGTGTTTCTGTTGGACTGATTGTACTTTCATGGTTAACAATCCAGGAGTTAGACCGAGGTAAGTAGCCAACCTTTAGCCTTTTCAGTTCTTCAGTAGACATTCAGACTTTGAAGCCAGTGGTGTTGTCGTTGTAATTCTATTTCATATTTCATTCTATGCTTTTAATGCTTGGGGCGGGTGTGTGTGTGTGTGTGTGTGATGTTTTCCACCTCTCCTCCCCTGGAAATTGATGAGAACAAAATAGGCAAAAAATACAAGCACTTGAAGCATGTCCTGAAGCCATAGAAAAGAATTTTCATGGTTTAGGCTTTGGGACAGGTTCTTGGAATGCAATCTAAACTATAAAGCTTTTGTTATTCAATTGTATTCATCAACTAGAGAAGGTAATATGGCAAATTGTGAATTTTTGCTTTTTTCTCCTTGTATGAGATTTGAGACAGAAATATATTGATAATCTACTGAAGTCTGTGGGGAGGTTTAGGTGTTCTACATCTCTTAGAATCTTTTCATTTATTTAAATAATAATTATTTTAAAGTTATTTATTGCTGTGAGAGAGATTCTGCATTAGACAGTCAGCTGCGAGCCCTATGTAAAGTTAAGGTAAAGTCATTCTTAATATTTAGCCAATGCTCAGAATGTGATAGACTCAAGCTGCTGATACACAAAGTAAACTAAATAAAAAAATCAATGTAGGATGATTTTCAAATGGAACGGAAATTTTGGTTTAAAGGTCCTGTGGATATATGTTAACTGTGCCCTGGTAAGGCCACACCTGGAGTACAGTGTCCAGTTCTGGGCTGCCCAGTACATGAGACGTGGAGCTACTGGAGAGAGTCCAGTGAAGGACTGATGAGATTGTGGAGTCTTCCTCCTTGGAGATATTAAAAATCTGCATGTACATGGTCCTGGGCAACTGGTTACAGGTAGCCCTGCTTGAGCAGAAACGTTGGACCAAATGACGTCCAGAGCTCTCTCACAATCTCAACCGTTTTGTAATCTAGATTTTTGATTGGAAAGAAATGTATGTAGGTCTATGGAGCCCTCACAGCTAATAGGAAAAAGACATTTTGAAATGGGGTAATGGAAACAGGTTTGGCAAAAGGCTCGAGAAATATATTTTTTCATTATAGTGATTTTCGTAGCTGAAAAAATAATTCTGATACATTGAAGTTTTTGGTGCCTTCATTAACCACAAGTCCCTACTATTTCATACTGAACCACATGCAGACTAAACTAGCAGTAAGCCATATTTTTAAAAACCTGTTTTATCAGAATATTCATGTTTATTCCTTTAGTTGCCTTTGTTTTTCATTCCAGATTTTAAAACTTGTTCTCCCTACTGACTTTCTTCCCTTCTTACCAGAATACTATCACATTCCAGTGAAATAAAATGAGCTTAAAGGTAATGATGGTGTATTATTGCATCTCGTTAGAGACAGGTTTCAAATTAATGACTTAGGTTTTAGAAGATGAATAAGCAAGAATTTAATAATGTATAAATAATAATTATAAAACACTTTACAATTATATTTGGCACATATAACAAAAAAAGGTTTTTGCTATTTAGAAACATTTGTTTAAATTGATTTGCAATTGTTAAAATGACAAACGGCCTTCAAAGAAGCTCAGAGTAGTCTGCTGTTAGTATTTGACAGTAGGAAATCAGCGTCACTATCACTGTGCCTTCTATCACAAGCTGTTTATTATAGTATTTATTAGCTATCTACTTTTGTGTTAAAACTCATTTTGGATGTTAGTGCCTTCAAACACAACCTAAAAATGCCACTGGTACTGTAACTGGTAGGCAAAAGGCATTTTCTATCAACCACATTAATTCAGGACTTATCTGAAAATTTCCAGTGAGTTATGCAGTGAGGAAATATTTTTAATGTATAATGAATTGCTTTATGCATACCTCATATGCTGTAACATATTAAAAATCAAGATTAAATTTGCAGTAAGGACCAGTTTTCTAGTTTCCTCATAAATCCTCCCAGCGTTGCATGCATGTATTAAAAAGAAAGGTCAGGTCAAAAATAATTTAACTGATCTGACACTAGTGTTTCCAGTGCTGTCATCAAAAACAGTGTACATTTACAGAAAAAATATACCGCATTTAAAACAGAAAGTGTGAAGTAGTAATTCGTAATGTTTTTAATCCACAATACGCAAAAAACTCATAATTCACTATTATTCTTCCCATGCACATTTGTCCCATATGTTAGACATAACTGGACATACCATTGTCCCCTTTAACCATTCACAGTGCTGCTGGAAAGTTCAGCATTCAAAGCAGAATTAAAAGTAATGAGAAACAAGGATAAATAATATTCATAAAAATATGTTTACACTGGTACATATTGTAAACATGTCTATTAAATGTCTATTACTAAAAATCAGCACTAGGCAAAACATCTCTGATTACAAAGCAAAACAGAAAGCTGAAAGTTATTGTATTGATGATCTGTGTGGAATAAAATCTAGTGTGTTTTTCATTTATTTCAATATAATTCAAAGCATTGAATTTAATTTTAATTGTCTAGCTGAAGCAGATGGGAGTACTCACAGCTACATGGGAACATTTAAAATACTCTCTGGGACATCATTCGCTCCTGCTTTGCAAAACACATCATCAGCTGATTTCAAAGTCCTTGCTTTTGATGTTGAACAATTGGTAAGAACCTGTTTGTCTCTGGTTAATTCAAGAGTATGTGGTAGGTACATTAATTCCCTAAGATAACCTACTGTTGATGACTTTTTCCTCTCTCCAAAATAAGATATTTCAGATACTAAGCCTGGTCAGAACTCAATATATTCTTTATCTGTGAAAATCCGTAAAGCATCAAAGAAAAACTGTTCTTCTGTAGCCTAGATTATGGGAGGCAAAATTTAGTGTTAAAACCATGAATGCAGTGTGCAACTGGGCGTATTTTTGATTACTGTATTTGTTCAAGATTTCTCTTTTCCATCTAGATACAAAAAGTCTTTCAAGCAAGTGATCTGAAAAATGAATTTGAGAGATGTGAAATTTCCCAGTTCAAGTAGGTACAGCTTAATTAAACTTTGCAAATAAGCATCAAAAGTGGTCACTTAACTATTTCTTTCAGGAGTGCTTATCAATACTTTGCTTTTCAAGAGATCCTTGGGAACATCCTATATTATTCCTTTTACTTTTTACAAGTGCTGCTGTGGGAAGTTTGGAACCTCTGTGTTTCCTTGGGCAAACATCCTTCTTGGGCTTCCATATGTCCATGCCCTGGCCAAACCAGTAAGGCTGAGTCCTAAGACCAACTCACAATACTTCTATATTTTAAAGAACTGCTACTTTTTTTTTTTTTTTTGGCCAAGTTTTATTAGTTGTTGTATGTTTGCAGGGTTGTTGGCCCTTGCCATCTAGAAGAAAGTTCAGGTTAGAGATCTGCTGGCATAAGCTGAGGTGAATGGAAATACACTTATATGTCCCTAGGGACATGGATCCACCTAGCTCATATCCCTTAGGGTGTTGGAAAATGACACTGTCATTTGATACCAGGAAAAGCTGCACCTGGGGTGTCTTAATGAGTCCATCAAATAGGCATGATAAGACCTGCTTAAGTTATTAAAGCTTGTTTGACCTTATTATTCAATATCCCATTATGTTGGTTGTCCTACTGAAGGTCAGCTGGTAAAAATGTCCAGGATATGTGGTGAGGTCCGTAGTGTTAATTCCATCTGCACTGTTCTTTATAAGGTCCTAATTCAGCAAAACACATGTAATACTGTCTCTCATTATTAAACAGTTTCAGAACACGCTTCCATCCTATTCACAACATTGTAAAATCAAGGGGAATCATTTTGTGTGGAGTTTTGTTTTATTGTTGTTTTTTTTTCTACAGGAAATCTGAAGACAGTCATGAAAGATTCAAGAAGTCAGAGATTGGGTAATTGCATATAACAAAGTTTACTTAAAATATGAGGAAGAGACAATGATGCTCTTAATTTAGAAATTTCTTCTGTGGACAGTGAATAGATGAGAAAATACATCTTTAGAGAGTGGATGAAGCCCTCTAAAGAGCACATGAAGCTTCAAGACATAACTTTCCTCCAAAAACATCCTTTAGGATTAAAAGAAAGAAAAGTGTAATAGTCCCTGGGACTGTCAATTTAGAAAGAAAAATGGGAAAGGTAAGGACAGTGAAGTAGGTAGGAAACTAGCTAGAATGGAAAGTTTGTGATGAGCTTGCTTGTGCAAGGTTGCTAAGACTGGGGAGCTGATCTCACTTGTTATCATTACTAACAAGTTTTCAATAAAGAAAGGTGTGGTGACACACTATGATAGGCGAGAACAAAGCAGAGGACAAAAGATTATGACTCTAGAAGAACTGGAAGACCTTGAAAAATGAATCATAAAATTACTTGTCTTAGAGTTGAGACCACAAAATTAAAAAGAAGTTCACATTACACGACAGCTGATGATGCTATTCTGTGATTCTGTGATAGCAGCTGTTCTTGTGATATGAATGTTTTCTGTAAATACATAAAGTGGATAAATATTCAGAGGAGATAGTTCATTTGGATAACTGTGCTTGCCAAAGAAAAACAGATATTAGCCAACTGTGAATACATGTATGTTGAAAATGAGAAGCAGATTTCAATTAGAGTGATCTTTTGACTGGAATAGTGAGGGCATAAACCTAATTAGGTAGAAAGATGGAGTATGATCTTTATGAAGGATTTTATAACAGCAAGGGAATGGAGTACACAGTGGTAGGAGTAAGTCATTTCCAGGTTTTTGTCCTTGTGAAGGTAGATTTGAACAGCACAATTTGATTTCTGCACATGGGATGGGACTATTCTCATCAAAATTCGGGCATCAGAGATGGAGACATCTCTGAACTAGTTGCTCAAGACTCTTTGTAACGGGTGTTTTTTTAGAGTTTTCTCATCTGTTCTATTTAGATGCTTTTTTAGGAGGACATCAGTCATGCTAAAGAACAACTTATTTCTTCCCATCAGCTACAATGGGAATCTAGATATCTGCACTGTAAACATCTATATAGATATATATAGATACTCCAGCATCTTGACACAAAGGCCACAGAAATCACAGAAAATCTGATGTCAGTGAATGTTGGATCTGGCTTTTAATACATCAGAAAGGAACTCTCTTCATTTCTGCTTTGAAATAGTACTTGAAATATTACTTTGTCTCAGAAATTATTTTCTGGTTGACTCTTTTCATTTAAAAAGTGTTTACCCCTCTGGGCAATCTCCTTTCTACTTCACCCTTGAAACTCTGCTGAGTCACAAGGATAGCAATAAAAGCTTTTGTTTGCTCAGCATGGCCTAGAGGTTATCAGAAACATGTAAGAAATTCAAGAGGAGAGCTTTTCCATATATTGCAAACTGTAAACTATGCTCAGCAAAATGGCAGGACTAATCACCTCTTATCAAAAAGCACTGCTGAGTCAGTTGCAATTGGATAGTATAAATGTTTAAGAATAAAAAAGTTTGCACCTAAATTTAAGTAAACGAGAAAAACTGTAGCAAACATCATACTTTGACACTGCCTTAATTTAACTACAAATAGTGTCTAGAAGGGATGGGAGAGAGCAAAGAGACAACACTCTGGATAAAATTCAAGCCCACAGAAGGTAAATGTAGTTTAACCAATGATTTTGAAATATCTGTTCTTTTAGCCATGATTGTTTCCTTATGAGAATCCAGGCAGTCACACAGCAGATCTGCACAGGTGCAGAATCCACAGATGATGTTTGCTTTATAGAAGTGATCAATTTGTATTATATTTTTGTACAATGAATATATTGTATAATTTTTGTAACACTTCAAGGTTCACCATCAATATTTTAGGGCTTAAACTAGAAGACCTCTTGAATAATGAATAAACCTATTTCTCCTTTAGTTTATTCAAATTCAGCTCCATTGCAACAATTGATATGAATGTTGTTTTGGTTTTTCCACAATGAAAATAAGAGTAGATAAAGAAAGAAAAACTGTTTCTCCAAGGTTCAAACCTACTTGATAATTAAGAAGTTTTTCTTTATGTGTCATCTTGGCCAGCCAATACTTAAAGATACTCCGACTTTGCAAATGGAACCTGTGTTGGAATGAAATATTTTCTACATGATAATTCTTATATCAGATTTACTTTATTAGCTTGCATAACTAATCACCTTTTCTGTTTTGTATTGCTAGTGTTGTTGTGATCTTCGACCTTTATTTTACCCAGAAAGTAGCAGCCGAGAAAGTAAAAAATGAGCTGGTTTTGGGTATCAACACAGATAAAACTAATCTTACCCAGACTTTGAAAATTGATGTGAACAGCATACAAGTCACAGGTAATGCTAGTAAACATTTTTTCTCCATACAAATTCTTGAGAACTACAGTTAACATGGATGAAAACTTTGACTTCCAATAAGCAAAGGTGCTCTCATGGGTGTTCCCCTTCCCTGTTACAGAACTTTCAGCAGCAGTTGAAAGAACCATTTACAAACTTGTCAGCTAGAAAGTATAAGTCAGCACTGTGTGTGTTCAGTAAGAAGGGAATAAAGGACAAAGTAGCGATTACCCAGTAAAAACTACTCAATTTTACCTCTTTTATGTAGCATAACATTTGAAATTTTGTTTTCCCTGAAGTTAATGCAATTAAGCCCCAACTCTGTTGTTTCATAAGTAAATGTAATTATCATTTTGTTTTGCTAAAGAGTAAGAAAAAGGGCTCAGCCTCACAGTGAGGACTTATTTACTGAAAAGATGTCAGTAAAAACAATGAACTGAATACAGAGTGTGGCTTCTGGAGAAGTACACCCAAGGAACTGGTTTAGGTAAAGTGTAAATGGAAAAAAAAGAACGTGGCTTTATAAACTAGGTAGTTTTAAATTCTGCAAATATACATATATAGTGATTTTATGTAAGTACTAGAGAATTTATCAAAACCTAAGCGGAAGCCTAGCAAAATCAGTGGGGATCCTTGTTTTTACCTCAATAAGCTTCAAAACAGGCCTTCACTGAGGATGAGGATAAAAAGTAATTTGAGTCTTTTGAAGTGGAAGTTGATTAGCTGACATTTGAAGACCTGCTGGAGATTATTAAGTAGCAACTGATTGCTTTAAAAGGAGTGGGACATCTGGTGTGCAATGTTTCTTACTCTATTCCAAAAGGTGCATATTTTGCGAAGTACTTCAGATATTCAAAGGCTAAATTCAGAGTCTTGACATCTTTATTTCTCTTTACTACTTGCACCACATATAAGAAGTTGTTCTAAATAACTGCACACCACTGTGGAAAGTGATTGCTCATTATACTTCAAAAATGCCAGCAAAGAAAATTATGAAGAGCTTTTTAAAAGGTTCTATATCTATTGATGAACTTTGACATAGTCCAACTTTTCTTGCTATGCACCGTTAAAATGCTTCTTTTCACATGAGATATCATCTGTCCATTCCATCAGGAGTGCTTCAATAACATAACAACTGTAGCTAATTAAAAATCATAATCATATATGGCATTTTTGCATCCTATATCTCAGTATGTTCTGCAAGAGAAGTATTATTTCTATTTCAGAGAGGGAGGGAACTATGACATGGTCGTGACCTGCTTGAAATCACAGTTTTCACAGTGATTAAAAGTAATTTACTTTCTTGCAAATTATCCCAGGCTAATTTTAACTCACGTATCTCATCTAAATACTGCTCTATAAGACACAGGTGATCTGAAAAGCTCCAGAGGATAAAAAGTGTCGAGACAGAGATTTCCCAGATTAAGACATTTTATATGCAAGACAATGAATAAGGACTGAGAATTGGAAGGGATTAATATAGACCTTTCCTCCTTAGGAAGTTCATAGAGTTTGAGAAAAGGCTTGCGACAGGGTGAGATGGTCAAAAGGAGGAAAGCAGGACACTGCTAGTGAGTCAAAGAGAAATAGTGACAGTTGATTTTATTTTTTTTTTAGCATTTCTTTCTCTATGTTGTATAAAACTAGATACCGTGCTATAAAAGGAGTTTGTAATGAACTTACTTTCTTGCAGTGGCAACTGAAAATCTTACTACAGTGATGCCTTTAACTTCGTCAGGTCAGTATCATTCATAAAACAGAAACTGTTTTTTGTTATCAATATGACAGGAAGAAACATAAGAATTGCTATTCAGCTGATATACTTTAGCAAAGCTGCCTTGGCTGTAGTTAGGGCTTGACTGCTACTGTCCATTCAGTGACAGTTAGCTGCCTTTCATAGTTTCTGACCATTTGAGAAACCAGTGACCTGAAGTCTGTACGAAAGCTCTAAGAGCTTAATTAGATGTTCAAATCAAAAGCTGAGTCTCTGTCAACCAGCTGAGTCACAAGCTGAAGTTTCTGCAGATTTAAACAGGTAGATGAGGCTGGGGTCCTACTCTCATGCTGTGGTTACTGATATACTGAGCAATGTTGATAGATTTTCGTTCCGCTATCACTGGAAGTCTTACGATGATAGGGTACAGAGCAGACAAAACTCTTTGGTCTCACATTTTCACTGATGCCAAACTTGCCAAAAGTCAGTCAGATAGCCGAATAATACAGTAGGTGCTTTGTAGCTCTAATGCAAGTAGTGTTATCACATACTACATACAAATTAACACATACAGATTCTCCAGGACAGGTTACCAGACCAGGAGTTTCACGCGATTTATGTGAGCTAAAGAAATGCACCTAGGAATATAGAAGCCAAGTATTTATTGTTGGTCTAATTACAGCCATAATGATGAAAGAATTATTATTAGTCCAGTTACAGGCCTACTAACATGTACAGTCCACAGTGTATAATCGCTACAGCTTATTCCCAATGATACAATTAAAACTGCTAACATACAAGTTTTCTCCTACCTATCCCTTCCTCTGGTATGCTATCTTAATGGTCCCATGAGTCCTAAGTTCAATGTTGCTAATCATCCTCAAAAAGGAACTGGGAGGCAGGGGAGAGGTGTCAGAGGAAGCGGGTAGGGAGTTGGGAGTTGTCAGCATCCCAGGCTGGAAAGGGCATAATCTTCCTGGTGTGGATTCCTTCCCTCTTGCTCTTGGGTCTGCTTGGGGTCATTTTTGTATGTTTGCTAACACTGCTTCCTTGCTCTTGCTGTTTCAGTCCAAAGCCCATGTTTTATCCAAGTTTTACCATACGTGGTATGTTTACATCTGCTCAATGCTTGGGGTTTGGCTCTGTTGACCCTAAACCCAGCTTTATCCACCTCAGGTGTTACTTCAGTGTGACCGCCCAGTCATTGACCATTTGTAGTTTATGCTTATACCACTGATGCCTCTGTCACTGTCCTGTGCTTTTACATTCATGGCTTTTGCTGTCAACTTGTGCATGCACTTTTGAGAGTGCCTGTAACAATCCCAATATTTTCAACAATCTCCAAGATATAGCTTCCTAATACCTGTTTCATAAGAACTTCCTACTCATGCATGCATCCATGACTCAGGTCTTTGAATGTTTCATTTCTTCCAAAATAACAACCCTTTAGAAGGTATATAGGCAGATATATAGGTAGATACACATGTATATGAGACTTTGGAAACAACGGTGAAGCTATGAATGAAGCTTCCTTCTCTGAATGCAGTTGTGTGAGAACAGGGCGTCCAGCTGCACCCTCCCTGCACCTTCTGCTGGGCTCTCCTCTCTCTCTGCCAGTGCACAACTAAGTAGGAAGTTGTATTGGAGCAATCACAAGCAGGAATTCCATTTTTCCAGAATGTTTTGCAGTTTACTGTCACTAATACAAATCCATTTGTGTACCTAGGCATTTGTTCATGTGTAAATATGTATACACACAGGTATGTACATATGCCTGTGTGTAAATATACAAATACTAGACAAGTTTGAGGCTCCTCTCCTCACATTGTGATAACTGATTTGTTGAGCGATGTTATTTATAAGAAAATGCACATATAAATTTTAGTACTTGTGTTGTTTCAACAGATCCCGTGAGTCTAATTACAAGCTCCTTGACACCAACTTCAGGTCAGAATTTTACATGCAAGAAAGCATTGTTGTTATTTTAGGGGGAAAAAAAAGACCAAATGTCTGTTTAATTTATTGAAAATCGTGTGACTACATCTAAAAGAATGACATTTAAAGTTCACTTGGGTTTCACTTTAATTTTCTTATGTTTATTGTGACATTTGACCTTCAGGATCAAGCCACTCAAACTGGCGTTACCATATCGTTACCTAAGCTGGGGGATGGGGAGACAGCAAATAACGCAGATCTCATAAGAGCAGACTAATTGCTGCTTAGTTCTGCCCAAGCAATTGCAGAGGTGCTCCCAGAGAGCAAGAAGTAGAGTTCTAACACCGTGTTGTGTTTGCCCAGGTTCAGGACAACTCACCACAAGCAAGTCCTCAGCAACTGCAGGTAGGTAGCTATATATGGGGAGGTTATATGAAACAGTCTGAGATCTTAGAATGACACTGTTTGCGTACATCTTCTTCTCAAATCATTAAATTCTCATCTCCCATTCCTATAAATACACGATATGCAGGTTTACCTCTGATTTGACTGAGAAGACAGCTTTAGAGAAGGGACTTCTAAGACTCCATATTCTACAAAAATGGTCTATGTGTTGTGTATGTTGATGTATATATTGACAGTCATACTGACTGCTCATTTTTACTTCCTATTATTTCTTGGGGCTTTTTTGGGGGAAAAAAAAAAGTTAACAAACTCTAACATAACTTCCAAGGGAGAGAGAGCCAAAACTGTTTGAATCTTTGAAAACCTCCCCTAGCCTTATTACATGATAAAATACATATGACATTTATAAGCATTCTTAAACTGGCCTAATGTATTTCCAGCCCTTTTTTAGTTCAGTATAGTGGTCACATTGCAATCTAGGGTAATTTCCTGTTTTAAAAAAAAAGGTCAAAATGTTTTACTAGAAAATGTTAATTTCTTTATATCCAGTAGGTGGCAATGCTGTTTAGTTTTCTGAGTCCAAGACTAGAACTAGAATTGATCATGTCGTATGTAAACAACGTTTTCTTGCATACTGGGCTTGTGCAAAACACGTTCCTAGATTATTGGTTGGGTTTTTGTTCTTTGTCTAGAATGCACAGTTACTTGTCTGCTTATCTATGGCAATTCATTCATTGGCACTGTACCACCCCCAATGGTTGACTAAAGTATGTTTGGTTTGCTTCAGTTACCAATAGGATGCAAAATGGCAGCTGTGTTGCTTTCCGCTGTATTGCTAACACTGAAAGTGTTTTGTAAAGCACTTTGAAATGCTACAATACATCCAAATGAATTTCAGCCTTTGTCACTTATACTGACACCATACAACAAAATATCATACAAACATTTACTTAATCTAATTACAGAACTAACAGTTTTATGAAAAAATAAATCAAATTACAAATTAATAATCAAATTACAAATTAATATTTTTCCCTCTTGCATAAGAAATTTTGACCTTCAGTAAGTATTTACTGAAGCAAAGGAACTATGTGAATAGTGCTAGGTGAATAGTTTCCATAGAATGTAATGACATTTTCAAGGATTTTGAAATTAGTAGTTATCCAAAGCTTATTTTAGTTGCATATTTGGGTTCACTTTAATAGGACCTACTTGAATTCTACAGATGTCTAAGACCAAAACCATCTAAAGACTAAAAGAGAATGTTTGCAGTGTACGAACATTTATGCTCTAGGAAAATACTATTAGTGAGACTCCACAATTTTGAGGATCTGCCCATGTATACTTTTTGCAGAAATTTGCTCTTAACTTATGAATTTAATTTGCAAATCTGAAAAGAATAGGATTTCTGATATTCCTGGTATTACAAAATCCAGTCTTCAAGGCTTTCATTTTCGAGATGTGCTGGTTAAAAAATTAGATTCTTTAGTATGATAAAGTGCAACATTGTGATGTGTTGAAGAAAATTAAATTAAATTGTATTTAACTAAACCCAGAGATTTTTCACCGTTTTTTAAACCAAAGTGCAGTTTCCTCATGTTATTGAAGCATAAGAAATTGGAAAATGTCATTAATTATATTGCATAAAGTAGTTTATTTGGGTATAAGAAGGAAATGGGATTTCACAGAAATTTTCTTCCAGCCCTACCTCAAACTTAGTTTCAAAAAAGATGTCACTTCTGTGAAATTCCTTCATTCTGTGCCAAAATTATCTTTTCAGTATGTGATATTTCATTCCAGGCTTCTAAAAATGCAGTTTTGTAAAACACAATAGAGTGGTTGATTTGATTTGTGCTAGAGTAACCAGAGGTAAGTCAATTTTCCTTTGTAGTGAAAGTGCATTACTGCTCTGCTGTTATTGCGGTTGTCCTTATTATTTCAGCTGAGTGTTTGCCACCTGCTGAACTTTGTGATGATGGTGTAACCTGCATTGGAAAAGATTCATTTTGTGATGGAGTCTTGGACTGCCCAGATGGTTCAGATGAATCCAAAGAAAGATGTGGTAAGAATGTAAACCCCTGTAAATCACTCTTTTTAAACATACTTAAACCTGTCAGTAGTTTGTAAATAACTTATAGGCAATAAACTGCACAGTGAAGTCCAAATCAATTCTACTAAAAATAATAACAAGAATGATTTTTATAATCTTTATCTTGTAAATGGAAACAATTTTCTTTAAAATTCTCATTAATGAAGAGTATGCTTAATAAATAATGAAGAAATATTACATTCTGGCTATATTAATATAAAACAATATAGAAAATATTTTACTATCTAAATATTAATAATCTAAATAAATATAATGTAAATTACAAAATAATATAGACATTTCATATGAAGGTGTGTACCAATAATATCAAATATTGTTATTTCCAAATAAATTAAAACTATGACACTATACAGATATAAAGTCACATTACCTAGTATCAGAAGCCACCTGATAGCATAACTGGAGTCAGAAGAGAGGTTTCTCTTTTGATTCCAGCATTAGGAACATCACCATACAAAACACCACAAAGAGCTTTTCCCAGGTTACTGTGTACACTCAGATTCATTGATATTGTACATCCAGAAACTTAGATGTGGCAGGACAGGGGGTGGGGGTGGGAAGTGGCAGCATTTTGCAGCCAGAGCAGGCGAGTGCAACTGCTGCCACGGCAGGATGGAGCCCTGGCGAGTACTCTACTCTGTTTATTGGCCACCCACCTGCAATCTGACTACACAGAGCGCTATGGAATGTCAGTGTCTGTAGGACTGACACAAATGTTTGAGTCGCTGGCACCACAGTGAGAAATGCAAGTTGATGACGTGAATATCTGGGCTCTAGGTGGCCCTGCTTGAGGCAGAGGGTTGGACCAGATGACCTCCAGAGGCCCCTTCCAACCTCAACCCTTCTGTGATTCTGTGAAAATCTTACAAACATGAAACCCAATTGGTTTTTAACAGAAAAAGTTTATATCCTTCAGCGCCAGTGAGTTTGTTTGCCTTTATCTGACTGCCTAGTTTGCCTGAGGACCTCCTCGTGCAGAGCAGCTACTCCTCCGTGTAGCAGTGAACGCTGTGAAATTGTACCAGTTGTACCAGTCAGACCAGAGTCTGACTATGTTGCTGCTTACCAAAGCATGTGTGCAGCTTTTTGGTGGGGAGGCATGTGTGTTAATGGTGTCTCCATTGCTCTTCACAGTCTCAGCTCTTGGTTAAAAATCTGTAAAGCTTTCTTGCAGAGAGAACTTTGCAAATGTTTTAGGAGAAGTTGGAGCAATTAACTCCCCGAGTGGTTTTTTTGTTTCTTTCTTTTTTAAATATAGAATTTGGTGCTAGAATCTGGAAAGCTTATTTCCCTTCTGCTGTGAGAACAGCCTTCTGAGCTTTCCTGAGAATAATGGTAGGGGCAGTCTGGTCTGAGCTTTCAGAAGCATGTAAAATGCTGGGCTCTGGTTTAAAAACAAACAAGCAAATAAAAGACCATTTTTTTAAAAAGAATCTGCAAGCCTCATTCTGAAGGCAGGTGACATTCTGACCCGTTCTGCCAGAAGTGGAATTTTCTTCAGAAAAAAAAAGGTGAATTGTAGACCTGCATATTACCTGCATTTTTTCTGAGTGCAGCAAACTCAGAAGGGAGATTTAGCTGAACTTTTTTGGGAAAATAACCATCAAAATACTTCAGTAGAATATCCACTGTAACACATCCAAATGTCTATTTAGCGTAACAGCTGCATCTAACTAGATCATGACAATGATGGGCTCTGAGCAGGTCCCTCTACAGTTAAGGAAATCAGAAGGTCCTAAAGTAGCCTCAGCTAGATCTTTGTTCTAGCTGTTAAGGTAGGTTTGTGCAAGCGTTAAGGTAGCACAACCCCAAAGTGTTATTAGAATCATAGAATCATAGAATTGTTAAGGTTGGAAGGGACCTTTCAGATCATCTAGTCCAACCATTAACCTAACCTGACAAAACCACATCTAAACCATATCCCCAAGTACCATGTCTACCCTTTTTTTAAATACCTCCAGGGATGGCGAATCCACCACCTCCCTGGGCAGCCTATTCCAATGTTGAATAACCCTTTCAGTGAAAAAATTTTTCCTAATATCCAACCTAAACCTCGCCTGGCTTAACTTGAACCCATTTCCTCTCGTCCTATCACTTGTCACTAGGGAGAAGATTCAGTCATTCATTTCTACTACCATACTGTTGGTTTGAGATATGGATTGGAGGGGGTGGGGAATGGGGGGGTGGGTGTATTTGTTTATTTTTCTTTATTTTATTTTATTTTATTTTATTTTATTTTATTTTATTTTATATTATTTTATTTTAGATATAGCTAAATAAAAAAGTGCAGATCCTGATAGTTAAAAAGCAGTATTATAGATCTCATCAAAATGAATGCTTTTTAGTTACTATGAATGATTAGATCTGAGTCTACAAGTTTTGCTCACATTTTATTAAAGATCTGTCAGATCTGTTATACAGGAGAGAATTGAATTGATATTCAGACATGGGTAGATACAAACAAAAATACACTCACCTGCTTGCAGCCAAAGCTATGTAGACATGACAGCTGTGCCCAGGAGGCTACACAGTGGTTTAAGTTATGAACGGTGCTTGAGTAGAGTTTTTCAGCTGAGGCACAGAATCTTAAGCACATGGCTTTTCAGTCTGATTTGCATCTCGCCCTAAATCTCTACCAAATAGAAGTTCTGAATGCCCTGCTTCTTTGTAACTGAAGGTGATATTTCTTAATCAGTGTTTTAACAGTCACTAAAAAATAGGCACAACTGAGCTGAAAATTTCAGGAATGTGCATACAAGTAAAAATAGAGAAACTATCTACAGTTACAGCCCACTTCAGGTGCTGGATGTCTTCACTGATGCCTGGTATTTCCAAGCAATTCATTCAGTTACCATTAGTTTAGCAGTTTCAGCTCATAACCTTACAGAAATACAATTCTGACTGGAGGATAAATTGTTGCTCCATAACTCTTCTCTTACGTTACATTTTCAGTCTTAAAATTTTCCATGCTAAAACTCAGAGCTTTTCTAAGTTTATATATTTAGGTTTCTTAGCGGATGTTGCAAAACTAAAAAAAGTCTGTGCATGTTTGGAATACTTGCCAATTTTTCCACCTCTTTGATTTTTTCAATTATGTCCGATCCCTATAGTAACTTAATACAGTCATATAAAACTTAAAATTGTCTAGGTTTTCAGAAGTGCTTTGGAGTTGCACAATGAGATTTACAGTCAATTCATAATTCATGCTACAAGTGCCCTTGCACACAATGGAGCTGCTGCCCTTTAAACAACTTGGTTTGTTTTTTCATCTTGATTATTATTCCCTCTGGTACTTCTGATTTTCGAATATGTAAGTGGTTTTAAAATATAGGATACAAGGATGAATTTTAGTAGTCTCTTCCTGCATTAGACAGAATTCACTAAAATCTCAGATTCTCAGCAGAAATTCAGGAAACTGAACACCTTCATTTTTTGGCTTTATTGATTAAAATTATCTTGAAAGGTTTCTTCCTGGCTCTGCAATGCAGTGCAGTAACAAAAGCATTGCAATAGCGCAGTTAGCAATTTCAACGAAAGGGTCTCTAGAGAAATGTGGAAGTCTGAACAGCATCTATTAATAATGGCTGGCATTGCTGAAAAGCAGCCGTGTAGCACATAAGCGTAAGGAAAGGGAGGCTGGAGGCTGATCCCAGGAGGTGTTTCTCTCTGCAGGCTCTCTTTGCAGTTATTTTATGTCTAGACTAACGTTTTGTGATTACCTACCTCACAGCATCGCTACAGTACTGAGAGAGATTAATCAATCATATGTACGCCAGGAAGTAATGTACTGCCCTTGGCAGAGAAAGGTTCTGTCAAGTGAACTAAGTGGGCTTGATCTGACAAGTTTGGGGAGCTTCTCCCTGCAATTCAAGGATAACGGGATTAAGCCCTCCTAATGAGCCCTGTGTGCAACATAGGTAAATAGAAATGCACAGCAAGATGCATGTTGGGGGAGCAGTGAAAGTGGTCCCTACAAAAGATGTCTCCTGTCTCATTAGGAGGACAACTGACGCTTTTCTGAGTGCACCAGGAGGCAGAAATGTAATGACTTCTGTGACCCTGCCCACCTCTGACCACAGCTGCCTCCTCCCTGCAACAAGGAAGCACTGGGAGGTTCTTCAGGGAAACAGAACCAGTCCCAGCTATCTTCAGGCTCTTTCCTGAGATACTAAGCACTGACTATTGCTAGGCCACAGCTGAGCAGCCTAGGGACTTTTGCCTGGATCTTTCTGTCCTGTTTGATGTTCCTCGCCGTCTCTTAAGAGAGAAGAAGAAACAAAAAAAAAGGAAACAAGAAGAACAGAAATTAATTGTTGACAAGAGCAAACTTTTGTCATTAATTTTATTAGAACAATATGCTGTATCTCTCTATTGCTGCCAGTGCTATTAACTCCTTTTTAGATCAGGGTGTGTCTTGCTAACCACCTGTTACCGGTACCATTTTTTTGCACACTTCATTAATAACAAGCTGGGCACATTCCTACTTCTCACACTCATTTTATTCTTCTCAATGGGAAATGGTTGTAAATATTAGCCCATTGGTAAGGACAAGAAACACATGAATTAAAAGGGAAAGAAAAAGTACTTCTATACCAATACGCAGTTCTAAAGCTGTAACCTATTCTGATAAAAAGGCTATACAGAACAGTAACTCTCTCTTTCATGGACATTTTTTCTCTATAGATTTAAAATCTTATGTGTTCTGTTTTCCTCTCAAAGGCCATGAAGACTGCAAAAGGGAATATGTTTTTATTCCAGCTCATGCATTAGACATATCATTGTTAGTGAAGTTCATTCTGCACAGTCTTTGTTAACAATGCATGCCTGAGCCTGAATGAAACAAAGCTTAATTTTTATGTTGTTTGCTACAGTGGTAGTTAGAAAGAATTTTACACTTACAAAATAAACAGACAAGAAGCCCCAACTTATCATTTTATATATCATTTCCTAGAGAGGACTACGCTCAATAAAATTTCCGTTTAATTTTCAATATGATTGATTATTCATAATTTGGATAGTCATTATAGGTATGATTTCATTTCTGATGTTAATGAAAAGCTCTATCTAATTTCTGATTACCTGCCTCAAATTGATGAACTTGTCCTTACCTCTCCAGATAATCATGTATGGTATTGATTTTATCCTTGTTTGAAAGCTCTATGATGCTTTTGGAAAAACTGAAGAAAAACCATCACCAGACAGATTCCTAACATAATGTTCAAGAGATGCAGCAAAAGCTTCAACAGTGCTTCACTGTCTGCTGCAATAAAATAGCTTTACATGAATTAGCATTTCCAATCTTGCTGAGGCTTAAAAATACTCTTTTTAAAAAAAAACAAACTGATTTTTAAACTGAAGAACATATGTAGAATGGAATGGCATCACCAAACAAAACTAATAAAACTTTTTTGAAAAGATATATGATGATGGATGACATTTACTTTAGATGAATGAATTCGAAAGCTGGCAGGAAACTTGGGATATCCACTTATCTCTTTGAGTACTTAGTAATACATAAAGCAAGGAAGTAGGAAGCTCATATAAGTAGAGATAGCAACAGTCAGCCGTATCCCTTCTTGCTGCTGTTCACATGATATCAAATTGTTTCTGGTAGTGCAAACACAGTTTCCTGATTTAAAGTAGCTGTATCTAAGAACTGTTAAGGCAAGATTGTATTTCCTTACAAAAGTATAAAATAAAATGAAAGAAAGAGAGTTGGATTAGTTGAATCCAACTGTTGGATTTGAATTATTTGGATTGGTTTGGACTAGTTCGGATAATTGGATTGTCTCTAATCTAAAAGTGAATTATCTGTACTGCTTTTCTTCTCGTGTAGTACTTTGAGATCAAATAGTCATAGGAGCTAGAAATGGGAGTAAGTTGGTATTGTGTTTTACTTTGTCTTCCCATTGTTGCTTACAAAGCATTTCCAAGGTCATCCATGTAAACCAATATCTAATGTCACCCTCGTTTTGGTTCTGCTTCTGTTTTTCAAATGGCATTTTGACAAATGTTCTTTATTATGTCTTTACAGCTGCAGTTTGTGATGGAAAATTTATGTTGACTGATTCGTCCGGCTTTTTTCACTCTATGAATTATCCAAAACCATATAATGCAAATATTGTTTGCCAATGGATTATACTGTAAGCCATTTTCCAGTCATTTCCTACCTAAAGTTTTTTTTTATTATGAGGTGATATTGTTTCCTGCTCATCAGCCTTATATCATTTGTTTGCATTGCCAAATACCCCAGCATGGAAAATATGTAATACCATTTTCTCCTTTGTATTTATGTGACTTTTCTTTAAAAACTTACATGCCTAAAACCCATAACAATATCAATAATTTTCTCACTTACAGAAATTCTTAGGTATGATTTTGAGAAATTTTGTGTATTGTATGCATGCACAGGAACATATTTGTAAGTTCAAAATAAATCTCATAACTCAAAATAATTGCAAGATATTTGTTTCAGAGAATTAGAGGAAATACTAGTCCTTAGGTAATGGTTTTATGTGATATAACTGTTACTAATGGAATTTTCCAGAATACCCTTCTCATTTATGGGTACATATTTCATCTGGGAGTTAACAGTATCTGTGGTCCTAAGTCATTTAGGAATATGCTTTAAAAGTACATGAGTGTCATTTGACATAAAAGCACAAATGCCCTAGGCACAAGGAGTGGAATTTGTTTAATCAAGGATACACACCTACAGGGGGGGGACAGCAATTTGACACTATAGGTCCACTTCATAGGAGAGGGAGAAAAAAAGATAGCCATAGTATGTGATAAATCACATCCTAAAGTACACATCTAAAATAAGTTAGATAATTGCAAGTTGGAAGGTCCTAAAAATCCCTACAATGGCTGCCAATTCAGAAGTTACTGCTTTGAAAGGCAGTAATCCTTCTTACGGCTTTGTAATAATGGCCATTCTTTGGTCCCGAGAGTAGAAGAGTTTCAGAAGAGATTAAGGAAATGCCTTTAAAATTGGATAAGATTTGGACTTCTTATTCCCAAGGCTCCTTTGAAAGTGCTAGCCTTTGAGTTTGTTCAGGACTTTTGTCTTCACCTTGACACTTCAGAAAAAAGTCATGGTTTTCCTTCTGTTTACATTTGTTCCTTCTCACCTTCAGCAATACTATTCACCAATAATTACTGGCTACACCTGATTTTGAAATATAGGAGTATCACAGGAAAAGCACAAGACTGTATCCTTCACAATACAAGCCTGACTTGTTCTTCGGTTCACAATGTTGCAGAATTTGAACACGTTAAATATTCATGTCTCAAGTGCACTACTTCCTCCTAAGCTGTTAATTTTGCTTCAAACCTTGCTATAGCTGCAAGAAGCATTGTATTAGGTAGATATCTATACCAGGCATGTAGCTAACAAAAGCTTTGTTTTTGAAAGAATCGTATGTAATTGCAAATAATACACTGCAGGTGCTGCAGATCTGTGTTATTACAGATTGATCAATGACTAAAACTACCGTCTGGTTTTATTTTCCAGTTATCTGCTTTAAAAATATCTGGCAACACTGGCAGTAAAAGCCTGAAAAATTCAATGTGGTACTGAAATTTTGTCTCCCTGTTGAACAGATTTTTTTCTATGAGGGAACCTTTTCAGCTATCTAATAACCAATGAGAGATATCTTGTCTTATTATTTTGATTATCCCTATAAAAATGTGTTAAAAGTCACCCTGTAATACATCCAAGATTTGATTTCTCTTCTGCCTTTCTTTGTCTGGAAAGATTTTCCCCATTAACTTTAGGAAAAGCTTTTACATCTTCCCCTCATTTACCTCCTCCCCAAATGAAGATGTAATTTCCTCTCCTTTTAAAAGTAAGAGCAGTATGCTCAGTATTTCCCCGAAAGATTACCTTTCAATTGTATGTTTTACTCTTTTCAAACCAAGGATTTTTTTTTTTCCTATGGAGAAATATATAACAAAACTAAAAACCAAATGCAAATGTTCAATTATTTGCTTCACGCTTCTCCACTGATCGGTACGGATAAGCACCGGCAGATTGCTGTTGAAAAGCTATCTTCATTGGGTCTCTCAATTTGAGATAACAACAAACAGCGGTATATGAAGCTAAGCTGATTGTGATAGTAGAGTTTTAGAATTTGGACTACCATATATGTTCAGTGGAAAGGCAATGGGAGAACTACTTAAATATAGATTACTGAAATAACCGCAGCAAAACAAAACCCAGCTTTTTTTACACTTCGGTTAAAGTGACTTTTGTCATTAAACTTACTGGATGATGGTGAGGTTTGATAACATGTTCCCAAACAGTGGGTTTGAGATCCTCAAATCTTCATGCAAATCCTTTCTTTTTGACATAAAAGACATTATTTTGGACTTCCAGGAGACAGATTTTGATATCTTGCTATTCATACTGATACCATGATACCATTTCTTTGACTTCAGGCAGTCTACCTGAGGAGTGAGATCTTATCAATTAGTAACAGGTATTAAAAAGTAGTTGTAAATTAATGAGATGCAGAGAGAAAAAAAACCCAAACCCTAAAAAACTGTTCAGCTAAATATCACATTCTTGAGTTTAGAAGATTCAGTTATTAAAATATACCTAATTTTAGTGAGTAAAGGAGTACTTGTACTGTTACAAAAGGTTTATACCCTATTCCTTTGGTAACTTTACAAACTAGAATTTAGCCAAATAGATCATCTTGATTAATAATCTTGATTAATGTAATTTCACATTTTTTCTGAACTTAACATCATTCAGGCACACAATTAATTTACTACAGTCAAAAAAAGATTACTAGAACATGACTTTCAGTTTTGAGGTTTATTTTTCTCTTGTTCTTTTAGAGCGCCTCAAGGGCTATCCATTAAACTGAACTTTACTTCTTTTGATACACAACAATATGCAGACAACTTAAATATTTTTGAAGGTATAGGACAAAACAAGATTTTAAGAGGTAAGGTTATTTTTCAGCTAATATTACTTTTCCATTAATAAAATTTAAGTGGTAAAATAAGCATTATGAAGTGAAAAAAATTGCATGCATATGTTTAAGTGGAAGAATGAATCTGTGTAAAGCTACCTTGTTAGACAATTGATCTCAATATATATATCTACGCTTACAAAGTGACCAGATAAATGCTTCCGTAACACATAACAAATGCTTCCCTAATATATATCCCTACTTTTTTTAAGATCTAGTTTGAACAATCTGATAACTTGACCAGAGCCATGGTCTTATGGGGTCCATGTTTCATCGGAAATATATTGTCAGAAGATCCTGTAACTTCACACACAGTAACATAAAATGGAAACATCTAAACTGAAACTGTTGGGAGAAGTACTATGATACTCCCTGAAATTCATTACAAGCATGGCATTGCTTTCCTCAGACCTTGAAATATGGATGATACCTTATCTCTGTCTCAGTATGCTGTTCTGGAAAACTGGGATTTTGCCCATTTTTCACAAGACAGTCTATCCAGCTGAATTCCATCAGAGGTGGAATACATAAACATGAAGATAAATATATAGAAATAAGTGAGAAAGATATATTATCATTTACCCTCATTTTTGGAAGCAAGGAGAGAATGGAAATGAGAAGTAGTAAAATACTCATAAAATCAAGAATGGAAAAATTCTACCCTTTCGGTATTCCTTTGAATTTGACCCCACTTTGGAATTTCAATTTAGGTGTGAGAGATTGCTTCAATAATATTCTCTGCAGCAATCATTAACTTGCATGTTTTTAAGGAGTGCTGTGGAGATGACCAGTGACACCACAAAGACATAAAGACAATGTTAAAGACTCCTTCAGTGGATTGACTAAAACTTTGCAGTTTGAGGGGTAGTTTTCCAGCTATTGGAAATACCAAATGTAGAGGAAAGAAGGACTAAAAGAAATTTCCAGATTCAGACTCTCAACTTAAGCAAGTAAAAGAACCTCAGAATGAGGAAGGAAGGTAATGCATATATAATTAAAAGTATGAAAGATGATGCCCATTGTCTTTCCTTACTAATTTGGCACTGTTTCAAATATATAGTATTACAAGTAGGTATATAGGTCCTCCTCAGAAAAGCGAAGTCTGTCTATCTGTGCAAAATTGGGCAAGGACTTCAGAAGAGAAAGAGTGGAGACAAAACCTGTAACAGAACATTGAAGAATTCAGGATTTTCTTTATCCTGACTACAGTCACTAGTTTAACTGTTGTTGCCTGGCATCATATCAGTTTTAGATGCAGGAGCAACTGTTTTACTGTGTGATGACTTGTATTGATCCTTTCATTTCACACATATGGAATTTATATGAGAGAATTTGAATTAATTTAGAATTTAAAGTCAAAATTTAGATAAATTGTACCATAGAATCATAGAACTGTCCAGGTTGGAAGGGACCTTGAAAGACCCTCTGGTCCAACCGTTCATGGAAAAGCGAGCCTAGATGAGATTATCTAGCACCCTGTCCAGTTGCTTCTCAGAACATTGCAGTTGTTCCTGTCCTATATGCCTTCATGCATACATCACAAAACTAAATTCCTATGTAATTTCACACTTTCCTTACTCTTTGAATATCTGTAAGTGTATGTGCTAATTATTAAACTGTAAGATTAATTATATACAACAAAAATACATAATCAATACTGTGATTCCAGAGTTTCAGAGTGCATATCTGTAAATTTTGATAACATTTACAGAATAATAAGCATGGATATGAAGATTATAGTGTTGAATATGTGTGCTATAAGACACATTTCTCCACTAGCTGATATCCATATGGATGGATATGAGAGATGGGATATGCAGAATACTTATATAGCAGCCAAACAGCTAAATTCCCTCAGGGTTTTGTAGCTGTTGTAGGCAGGAGCACAGTACAAGAGGGAAAGCATTCTTTAAGACTCAAAAAGCTAATCCAATGTATTTTTGTGACACCACTGGGGATTTTAATGTGTTTTCTCTCTGACTACATTATTCTTTGTTTGTTCTCAGCTTCTCTGTCAGGGACTAATCCTGAGACAATTTACATTTTTTCTCATGAGGCTACAGCACAGTTTATATCTGATTATTCTGAAAATTACAATGGCTTTAATGCAACGTACACTACATTTAATGCAAGTGAACTAAACAGTAAGTGTTCTTTTTTTTTTTGTGTGTGTGTGTGTTTGTTATCCCGAAAGTCTGGTGAATCTATATTTTCAGTTCGACAAAATGGAGGTGAAAGGTAAACAGTATTTTCTGGCCTCAGACCACTAACTAGATGCACTTTGAGAAATTTCATAGTATTTTAAAGACCAAATCATTGATTCCAATAAGACTGAAAAAGTCTAGATGCAGTAAATCTACAGTGACAACAAAATGCAGCAATACAACTCATGCATTGGTGTTCTTTAGTAGTTGGAAAAAAAATTAGATGCAGATTGGACAACTGAAGGCTTCTTCAGCCGCTAAATTTTGAGCTGGATGTGAACAGAGGACGTGACTGGGAAAGGACATGCTGCAAGAAGCATCCAGAGTGCCAGAAAACTCTTGTCATGTGGAATGCCTTGCTGGGGGCTGAACTGCGCTTCAAGGCACCAATGAAAGAACACTGAGCAAATTAACGCGGGAAGGAAGGTGACAAGGATGGGAGCAAAGAAGGAGCAAAGGAGAAGGACAAGGAAAGTGGCATCCCCGGTGCATGGAGCACAGCACTTATCTTCTGAGCATTCAGCTCTGGTAGTGAGCCCTTTCAGCCAGAGCAATCCAGGCCTTGGCAAAGAAAACAGGACAAGAGCTGGGTTAGCCCTTAGTCTCAGCTATGCGAGGGGTCCTCTTTCATTCCCCCACGCTACTGGTGAAGTATCAAAAAAGAAGGTTGATGAATGAGTGCAAGAGCATGTAGGGCCACCTTCGGTGATAGTGTTTTGTTAACATGTACAAATGACACATTTATTTGAGTAATTATGTTGCATTGCACAGAAGACGAAATTTACTGTGGGCTCCAGTTTTCAAATATATTTAAAAATTTACATTGCTCGCCACTTATTTTTATGTAGTTCTGAGAAAATACTTAATGTCTCTGTCATTTTTATTTACTAGAGGCTCTTATTCACAGATTTTGAGAAAGTCAATTGCACTTTTGAAGATGGCTTTTGTTACTGGATACAAGATTTAGATGACGATTCAGACTGGGAGAGAGTTCAGGGCCCTACTTTTCCCTTTATGAGTGGTCCTGATTTTGATCATACATTTGGCAACGTGTCAGGTAAGATCAAATACAAGTTGTTTGCAGATTAAAGGAAAAGTTTTATTTAGATTGTATTATACCACTGTGCAATGAATTCTTCATAATGGTATTACTGGGATGTAATTTTATTCTGCCATAAAAATGAGTCAGAGCTACCAGACAAAACGTTTTATGCTACTGATTGCCATCTTGTGGTAATATACCAAACCTAAAAGAAGGAATAACGGAATATATGAAATGATTAAAGTGCGAGGTATTGAAAAGTTTCAATGCTATTAGTATACCAAAGTGCCTTATCTGAGAAAGGAATTCTATTGTGCAACAGTGTTAAAAGTCAAATAACTGCATGTTTACCTTAAGGAAAAAAAACCAAGTATATTTACATTTTAGGGAAATCAATTCTATTTCACCTGTATCTACTGGTGACATCCTCATGGTTGTCACAGGATAATTTTGATTTAACATAAAGCTGACCTGTAGGGTACATAGGGCACCTGTTTTCCCAGTTAGATGGCACACCAAACACACCAGTTTTCAACAAGTGTGCAAAACACACAAACCCTCCAGCAACTGCTATAGCAAAACAACTTAATTGGAAGAGAGATCATATCAAATGCCAGTTCTAATTAAAGAGACAATACTGATAGGAATCAGATTTTGAATGTGTATCATGAATGCTTATCACAGAATTAAACTCAAAAAGTTTTTTTCTGCTTCAATAGGAAAACAAAACAATCTTTTTCTCAGCTGATTTGTCAGTCCAGCTAAAACTAGTTAACATAATTTGGATTTTGCAATGGTTATATGTATTCTATGCAAGACTTACACCAAACTTATTCAGTTACAAATAACTGGAAAAATTGCAAATTATTCTGGCAGAAGTTACTCTCAGGAAAAGAAAAATATTATTCAGCACGTTAGCGGATAGAAATTATTCACCTTTCTGAGTAAATGCACATTTTCTAAACAATCTTCAGAACACTGTTTTATCTTCCCACTCAACTCTTAGAATACAAATCAGAGGAAAGAATGTAACATTTGTTTAATAAAATACTTGACAATGATTTCTAGCTCTCTTGAAAATGTTAATTTAGGTGTTCTCAGTTTCACTGTGCTAGATATAAGCTGACATATGTAATGTTGCTATATGTTATGTTGCTATTATATTGAATATTCAAATTTCTACAACCTGCATGTGAAGCAAAATTGTGATCTGCATTGTTAATAACAAGCTATTAGATACATTCAGTGAGACAGTGTATTTTTGTTTTGCTGCTCTTGAAAAGCAAAGGGCTTAAAACATACTCAACAATTGATTCTGAATGCTCAGAGAATTGATGAAACAAAGACAGAGAACTGTCACTTTGACTATATGAAGACCTTTTCTGAAAAAGAATGCTATGCCCATTTTCTTAAAGCTAGACACTGTGTAAATTTTAATGCATGCTTTCTAGGTCAACACAGGAAATTAAAGGGCTGATTCAGATTTCAGATTAATTTCCAGGTACTTTAACTTCCCACATGAAAAAGCTAGCTAAACTAGAAGCATAAATAACAGAATATAGTACATATAACTTAGATTATATGATTATATTTATATTTATTTGTAGAATCTATGGCTATAATATTTACATATATATGTAGTAGGTAGGTAGGTAGGTAGGTAGATAGATAGATGATAGATAGATAGATAGATAGATAGATAGATAGATAGATAGATGGATAGACAGACAGAATAAAATATAAGATTACAGCCATGATTCCAATAAAGCAAGAATTGTATTTTAGGACTTTTAACTCTGCCTAATTTTGCTTTTCTTGTGGCAGATCACAATGCTTCTATAGCCTGGCCTCACATTATGTTTCCATATGGCAGCAAGAAGTCCAAGTTCCTAGCTGCAAGAAATTAACTCAGAAAAAGTTAAAAACCCAGTTTCCCCAAATGTTTTTGTCTTGTTTATAACACTTCCCATTGCTGTAAAATATTCATGTAGTCTTTCTCTCACCCCCCTCAACACATAACCCATATTTCCCATTATTAAGGGGAGAAAAATTATAAAAATGTCAGGAAATTCTTCTGCAAAATCACAAGCAAAGTCAAACAGGAAGACATGAAGTGTTTGAAGTGTTCAAGGCCAGGTTGGATGGGGCTTGGAGCAACCTGATATAGTGGAAGGTGTCCCTGCCCATGGCAGGGGTGTTGGAACTAGATGATCTTTATGGTCCCTTACAACCCAAACCATTCTATGATTCTATGACACATTTTTATAAACTAATTCGAAAATAGTCAGGTGAATCACTACCTTCACTAAATAAAAGGCAGATCTACTGCCAGCTTCAAAAAGACTAGTTTCCTATTTCATATCTAGCTCTGAGGAGTGTCTAAAAAGCTTAAAAACTCATTTTAATATGTCATTTATTGATTAATATAACTTGGGATAATCATTCACACTTATTGTGCCAGGAATCTTCCAAGTTGTGCAACACTATCTGTGCTTGATATTACAGACATTGTTTTTAATGTAAAAACTCTAATTTAAAAGAAAAAATCAGTAATTCTGTACTGACTAAAATATGCTCATTATCTTGCAGGATTTTATATTTCAACACCCACAGGACTTGGATTCAGAGAAGAAAGAGTCCGGATTCTCAGTTTGCCTTTGGTCTCTTCAGATCCATTTTGTCTAAGCTTTTGGTATTCTTACACAATTTCTAAACATATACTTTGTTTAAGAATAAAACCAAATAGCTTTCTTTCATATACAATATTAATCCAAATTAGCGTGCCAGCAATACAAGCCTGTTTCTGTTTGGATTTCTATGATCAGTCGCAACTCCAGGCCTGAAATTTTGACTCCTTTATAGGTTTGAGTCTTGCAGTTAGCTTTAATATATTTTCTTTCTCACCCTGCATCCAATATGCATTTCTATACAGAATTGATATTAAGAATTGCTGAAGTGTTTTTTGTCATGAACTTTAACTAGTCCTCTGCAAAAAATATAGCAAAAAAAAATCTTCCAGGTCTAATCTAAACATACGATTAATTTCATTTTCATGCCCATTGCAAATTAGTCCTAATTCCATAAAACCATTTATAAAATAAAAAGCTTGATATTTTTTCATGAAATTTCACTTTGTTCTAATACTACCAAAATTGCTCTTCCCCCTCTAGGTATTTCATGTACAGTACTAATGTTTATCGTTTAAGAGTTAGCATAAGTAATGAGCATGGTTTGGAAAAGGTCATTTTCCAGAAAGAAGGAAACTATGGAAACAACTGGAATTATGGACAAGTAACTTTAAATGAAACATCTGATTTTAAGGTTTGTTAAACTGCTACCTCTTTTTAAAATTTATTTTAGCTAAACCGATATCAGAGTTTTCTGTCAAATGAACTCAACTGTCATGCCCCACCTTCCCTGCTCAATATTGTTATTGTAGGAAACAGAATACCTTAACTTTGTCATGGGACAATCAAAACAAGGGTGTTCAAAGCCTATCAAAATCTGATGTGAGGTTTAAAATCTCCACAGTGAGTGTGGTATGAAGTACTTAGCCATGAGAAGAATTAATTTAAATAATTTCAGATTCTGAAGCTGTACTTTCACTAATTAATTACAGAATAATTCACTGAAAGTATTTTCCAGATGGAAATGTATTTGGCGCCACATGATTACCTGACTTATCTGTAAACAAAAAGAAGATACTTATGCTAGACAATTCCTTCAGCAGCTCTCTATTGAAAACAATTTCTTTTTTTAGGTATTTGGGATGGCTTGTCCTGCTATCGTAGTTTTGATTGATGCAAAAGCACTGCCAGAAAGATGCATTTACTGTTTGAGGAAGTAAATGCATCTGTGACCTGGCTTCATCAGATTTCCAGCAAATGAATGTTTTATGATCTCAGGAAGAGTGCTATGCCTAGCAGTATTTAACCAGCACAAATTCCTTGGTAGCTGGATTACTTTAAATATGTAGATATTAAAGCACAATATCAAACAAATGAGATTAATTTCAATTTTTCATGAGGGTATGCCATTAGATCAGGAGAAGTTTGGACTGATGAGGAGAGTGATACAGAATTTATGTTTCAAAAATTACATGTATTTATATATAAAAAGTAAAGTTATTGAATAGTTTTAAGTCATGTTCATCATTGAAGACGTTTCTGCATTCCTTAGAATGATCCCCTCAGTTTGCATAGTGTTGTATTGTTTTACAAGGAATCCTGGCTCATCCCTGATGCACTCCTCTGAGTTCAGAACCAGTGTAGATTACAGTGGAAATAAGAGCATTCAGGAAACAAGACAGAATGATTCAGCACTGGAAGCTGAAAAAATGTTTCATTAAGTTACAAAATTCTAATTTTTTTTCATGAACTTCAGGTTATTTTTGATGCCTTTAAAAAGCGTGGTCCCAGTGATATTGCCTTGGATGATATTGGCCTGACAAAGGGAAAGTGTAATGAAAGTATTTATGTAGAGCCAACTGTGATTCCAGTTGTTACTACCACCCCTTCAGTTCCCAGTAAGTAAACACTAAATTACAGTTGATTGCCATTTCCTATTACTGTATTTGTGTATGAGTGATTCAGAATTTTCAGCCTTCAGTTTTATAAAAATCTCTCTTTGTCATTATAAAATTATCGTCAGGATAACACACTAGGGATCAGGTTCCCTGCCCATGGTTCCACTGACAGCAACAGAACTGGTAGATTCACAGCTTAAGCTATCAGTACAGTATCTTCCAGAATTTGAAATCTGGAAGATAATTAAAGAATTCAGAATTTGTCTCTAAAAGCTTTAATTAGTAAAGCTTCCGGGAAGCCACTGAAGGGGAAGAAAGAAGAAAGAGAAGATTGTAACCTCATTGTAGCATACAACTGCATTGTAACCATTGAAAATATAAGCAATGTAGCAGGGGAATAAGAGAGTTAGCAAAGACACATAATAATATCACTAGAGGTCTCAAGAGTAAAAATTCACCAAGCTCTGAGAACAGAGGCACACTGAAAAATTCCATGTTTAGGGGAAGGAATTTATAATAGTGCCAGAATGGTTTAAGAATACAGCATGGTCTATGTGAGTGTCTAATACCCAAAATGGAGGTATTATCTGGAACAAGGCTCACAGTGAGTGAGTTCTTTCCAATATGTGTTTAGTTGTATTGTTATTCCTATTATATCTGATTACATTAAAAAAGAAAAACAAAGCAATATTTGCTTTGAAAGAAATTTAAATCAGAAACAGAAAGGACAGAATGACAGTTAACAGTTCTTCTGGTTCTGAAGGAAACGAGAGGACAAAAAAAAAACCCTAAACGATCAAAGGAATCTTTCCATTCTGTGATCTAATGAGAGCTTTCAATATTTGCATAAATTATGGAATGCATCAAAACCTAAGCCTGATTTCTTCAATTTTGCCTTTGCTAACTCTACTCCTTGTGGTAAGGCAGGAGTGGCGAATAGTTGCTTGCTCTAGTAATAATGGATAGGGCTTTTTTCCTGCTTGATGAGGCCTCATCTCATTTCATCTCACCGTCTTCTCGGCACCCCTTCTGAATCCCAGGTTCAGTGGGAAACTGGAGGCTGGTTGGTTTTGTTTGCACATTTTTGCCATCTTCTCCAAGTCAAGCAGAAGTTAATGAAACTTCTGTAACTGTAGCGTGTATACACTTCTCCAGACAGGTTGTACAGCTTGATCCAGACCCGTCATGTTGCAGAGTCTTTTAGAGGAAAACACGGAGATTTACAATTCCTTAAAACATTCCAATTTCACAGAGCTAGTTAGAAGAATGTCACTGAGAAAAATATGAAAATATACCTGTAGCCATCATTATAAATCTGGAAAATGTGTATAAAACAATGAAGAAATTTTGCATATGATGTTAACCAGGTCCGCACACATTCAAAGCAAAAACTGGTACAAATATGAATAGATCTTGTGGAAAAAAAACATTAAAATATCTGATAGGTCTTTGGAATTTATCGAGAGAGGCATGAACTTTTTGGGAAAAAAAAAAATCTACAAAATACCTATTCACAGATGGCTTCAAATCATTAAAATAGTGAGTAGGTTCGACAACTGCCTCCTATTAGATTTGCTGTCACTTACAAAGCATAGTTAGTTGCTCTCCTGACAGTACATAGTAAATAAAAATGGTCTAAAATTAAAATAATAGAAAAAGACTGTTTGCAGTGTATCCATGTTGAAGCACTGTGTACTAATGTTGTCATTCTATCAAAAATATCACTTCTAAATCTGCTGTATCAGGCCAGGTAAGAAAACAAAACCTGCTAAATATAAGAGCCAAATTCAGTTTTAAAACTCCATCCTGAGACACAGGGAGGTAAAGTTCAACAACATATCTCTGTCAGCAAAATTAAATTTTAATAACACTAGTAATTTCAATCATGATTTACCAAAGTGAATTTTGGAATTTGATTGCAGTTTTCACGAAAGTGATGTTGTGGAGACATGCTCATGTCTGCCACCTCTAGCCTAGCTATCTTTCAGGTGCTGTGGGTAAACACACCTCACAAGTTAGGGTCAGTCTAATATTTAGAGGTAGAATGAGCCTGCGGTAAATAGTAGCTGAGTCGTGCTGTGAAAACACCAAAGAAATGTCATCCAAACTATAGATCCCCACCCAAAATATGGTAATAAAATTTTAATATTCAAAAAAAGGAGGAGGTCATGTGACCTATAGCTCCTTATGAAACAGATTAAAGAGGGTCCATATTGCATTTCAACATGATACAAAAGCATAGTCTAAGCTGTCACTGGGTAAAAACTATCTGGTTTGCGTAACTTTCTTGAGGCATGCTATGTACACGCTATCTGTAACCTGCTGAAAAAAGGCAACGTTATCAATCATCTTCAAAGAAGTATGAAATTACTTTGATGCATGTGGTGCAAGCTTACTAACGCTAATGGTTTCACTACACGTGTCATGTCTATAAACAAGAGATGAAAGAATTTGAGCTGAGCCAATTTCTTTTGCTAGACTTAGAGCTTCAGTAAGAGGCCCTGGCTTCATTCACAGTGCCACAAAAGCTCATTGAAAAGTCAAAAACAATTTTTGGTGGTGGCATAGGGAAGCTGGATTTCCTTTTGTCTTTGGCACAAGACTGTCAGCTTACACTTTCATCTAAAACAAAGCTTGCTTTCATCCTCATATTCATTTATAATCTGTCTTATAACACAAGCAACAGTGTGGAAATTACAGAGTATTATATAAATATATTATTTAATATAAATTAAAGTTTTGGCCAAAGCACAGAGGATTTTTTTTTTATGAATGGGTCATGTATCACTTTCTACAGTGTTGAGAAAATTGTCTATTATGCTCATTGAAAGGACCAAGATTATTGGTGCTGATTGCTATTTGGCTCCCTAACAAGTCACAGCTATATGAATAACTCCATATAAATTTGTGTTTAAAGATCACTGGAAATTTTTAAAACATTTTTTCCACACATGAGTAAAATCAATTACCTCTATTGTTTTTCCATGCAAGAGAAAGATCATTACTAATGTGCCTTACATGTAGTCAACACCAGATCACATTTCACCATAAGTTGCCCTTGTTCTGCTATTTAGAAAGTTGGTTTTGCTCTGCTTATATCATCAGATGATACTGGCTAAGAATCATATATTCTTCATGCAGCTTTACAATAGCTGTGTGTCTGTTTTTATGTGCAGTAATTAAAAAAAAAAAGCCATTGTAATTTTTATTTGTTGTTAGTGGTATTTACAGAAAGTGGTCCTCATGGTGAGCCATACTGCTGAAACATAATGTACTTGCTAGTCAGTTTGTAATTGTTAACAGTTCCTTTTCCTTTCAGAGTTCAGTGTTTCTTGCCAGGAACGAATTGGTGATGCAGAAAGTTCTGTAAGACAGCTGTTGTGAGAAAGTTCAAATATTTCTTGCATTTAGTGGAGCTTCCTCCCAGAGAGATTCAATGGGCAAACTCAGTAGGACTTGTAGATTATTCAGTCCCCAACCAAGTGGCTCAGAGAATGCAATACTGGCAGCCATAATGAAATGCAAAGTTCGAAGCATAAGGGGTGGGGGAGTGTTAAAGCTTAGCCAAAGTCTGAAAGTTAAAACAATCAATTTTAATTCAAAGAATAAAACAACAACAAAACAAAATAAAATAGATAGATTTCTTCTACCTTAACTTCTATTTCCTGAAGCAGTTGGAAGAGCGCTGTTTATTTTTGAATAAAGTAATTGCAAATAACAGAAGTGGGAAAACACCGAAGTTCATTCTGATGGTGCAGCTGAAATGAAAATAAGCAATATTTCTCAATATGAAGTGAAGTTTTGGAATGTGAAGCTGATGTATTTCAGATGTAAACCACCATCTAAACTATATATTGAAAGAGAATATTGAATATATAAAGTACAGTTAGCTATGTCTATGTGTGTGAGTGCGTGTATGTGAGTATATACATACCTACAGAACTTGTTTTTAAATAAATTTTATTCATTTTTATATATAAGTGTATATACATGTTAACAATAAAAGACTTTTATTGGAGCAGTTTTTTCAAGGAAAAAGCAGATGGCTACTTTTACCATTGTTACAAGGTTTAACTGTAAAAGTTTTTAGGATCCTGATGAAATCAAAATAACAGTATAAGGAGTGTTTTGCCATAAAATTTATTTGCTACATGACAAAATGGGCTTTATACTTGAGTATCTCTGCTAATGCTGTAAGAAGATGAATCAGATAATAAGCAAGGCATACAAGCTAAGTGTATAAATAGAACATATTGGGGGGTCCTCTCTTTCTTTGACATTTTCTAAGTTTTATATTAATGTACAATTAAATTATACAGTTGATCGTATCACATTCTTTTCTTCATATTTTTTGTTATGTGCACAGCTTGCAGACCAATAATCACCAAATGAAGTACAGACTGTGTCCTTCCCTCAACCAGATGGGGAAGACCTCATAGCACCGTCGTGAACATAGTTGTGCACCTGGGCACTAGCACTTCACCAACAGCAATATATGAACTATAGCTGTAGATAACACTGTGGCATCGATTGTACATGTCAGCAGGACTGACTTAGACAGTGTAACTAAAAAAGAGAGTGAATTTCTTTCACACCTTGTTGCCTCAATGTTCTGTGTCCTTACTGGAGTGTTGGCTTCTCACAGGTCATTGTTCAAACTTTATAAAAATGACACTGCAACAGAACACCTACAGTGATGAAGTTAGCTTAGATATCCTCTTCACAAAATTACTTCTTCCAAATTATCTTTGTTACAATGGATTGCAAAAGTAAGACAATAGGTTAATTATGTTTTTGAAATGTTTTCTTTTTCAGCTGACTGTGGAGGTCCAGTTGAACTATGGGAGCCAAACAATACATTCAGCTCTGAATACTTTCCAAACAATTACCCTAATCAAGCTTCTTGTAAGTCATTCTTCTCCAAGTCTTCAGGAAAAGTTTAGCCAAATAAAAGTAGAAAAACTAAATCTGTTTTCCCAAGTCAGATGCTGTTAAGCACAAAAGATCTAAGATAAATACAGTGGGATCTTTTAACTGAAGTCTTTATGGCTCTTAGCAGAAGCTGAGGAATCATGTGCCAGTTGATTAAAAAGTGATGAAGACAAGCATAATCCCTTGGAATGGGTTCAGATAGGCCAATTCCAACATGACCATTATGTTAATTATCTCTATGTCAATGCAACAACAGACAAGGTGCTGAAAGTTCCCATTTTAACATTACACCTCAGTGTATTTGCCAGGTTACTATCACCATCCTTTCTGTTAAATAGCTAACTTTTCTTTGGGGCAAAGAATGTGTGCATGCATTTTGCAAGGGATCCTCTCTTTATTGAATGTTTCTTAACATACAAGTGAAAAGACATCGTTATTCTACTCATGTTACTTGATTTAGATTAAGTTACAGCTGGCAAAATGGAAAATGTTTCAAGGTGGTCCACTATGTGCTGTTGATAGATGAAGCAAGGAACAGAACTTTGTCATTGCTTTTTTAATTATTTATTACTTTACCTTTAACTGGAGAGTTGTGTTGGGATGCTAATCACAAGAGTTGTAATTTTGTGTTTCTGTCCCACTTGAGATATGGCTCTCATTTCCAGGTATTAATTTCACAAGTTCTCAAATGAGATTTTACTAGTGAGAAAATACCTCTCATTCTATGAACAGATTAAAAACCAGTTGTGCGGGTTTTTTTTTTACTTTCTTTACAAGATTTCTATAGTATTCACACTTACATAGATTAAACATGATAAAGCACAGGCTAAACAGAAGCAAATACTTCTGTAAAAAGACATCTAACTTGAAAGATAGGCTTCTGTGACTGATTATAAAAATTATCTTACTATCAAATAAGACTTAAGTGACAAGACTATTTGTCACATTTTTGCAGGTACAAAAGAATTAGCTTTGCTACCTTAGGGAAACTCACAGTTGTCATCAATGGTAAAAAATGCGTCCTTGTATGTCTTAGGAGCCTAAACCCAGTTTTCAAAAGTGTTTTAGAGAATGAGAGTCAATTGAATTTTGGATCTTGACAATATAAGCTGTTTTAAAAATAAGATTTAGACTTCTAAGTCTCTTGGGTGTTTCTTAATAGTTTAGCAGACATATTTTTTTCCCCAAAATCTTTCAACATGAAAATGACACAGTAAATGTAACAACTGAAAAGGTGATTTTTGTGTGTGTTATCTTTTTCTAGGTGTGTGGTATTTAAATGCTGAAAAGGGAAAAAACATTCAACTTCATTTTCAGGTGTTTGATCTGGAAAATATTTATGATGTAGTTGAAGTCAGAGATGGCAGAGGACCAAATTCCTTACTTTTGGGTAGGTAACAGCATTTGGTACTAAAATGAATGTAATTAGACAGCTGGAGAAAACTGATGGATATAATATAAAGGAAATTAATTCTCTGTAATTTCATTCTACACTACTTCAAATTTTTGGGTCTCAGAAATTAGGAGGAAAACTTGAAAAAGCATACTGTATGTGACATCACATTTCCCAAATGTTTGCACACACTCGGCTTTCTATGCAATCCAAATGAAATTAACTTGTCAGTAAATACGACTACTCCTGTATGTGGACAAAAAGAAGCATCATCTCTGAGTTGAATCTTATTTTTCTATACTGATGTGTCAAATTTGGAAAGAGATTTGATCATCGCAGTCTGATAACATTTAGGTTTGCGTGAAGAACTGCATTCATGTGGTAGCAGTATTGCTTTTGAACCCCAAACATTTTGAAATACATAACAATGTATTCATGTTCTCCTGGAGAATAGCTGTCTATACAGGACAAGACCCAGTGCCAGATGTCTTCTCTACAACAAACCAGATGACAGTAATCCTCCTTACGGACAAGTCTGCAACAAAGAAGGGATTTCTTGCAAACTTTACTACTGGCTACCATCTAGGTAAGCATATGAACCCTTGTATTTAAAAGGTTATACCACTGGTCAAATACATTTGAGAAAAAGTGAAGAGTGGAAGGTGACTCTTAGCCCTTGATCAACAGAAATATGAAGTTAAAGAGGAAAAGCCTAGCAGTTATCCATCTGTACTTTATGTTTTCTAGCATGAAAAGTGACAGGGTTTTTGCTTGAGTGTAATTGGACCAATGTCTACATCATCTGCAACTCTGTGTGATATTATGTGAAAAATTGACCCAGTATTTTGACCACAAACGATTTAAATGTTAACAGGGCAAATATGAACAATTCCCTATACAAGCACCAGAAAAGAACATCACTTTGTGACTCATTCAGGGTGTCATTAATGTGTGTTTAAATGCATTTGTAAAGTATTTTTTATTGATCACATCCACACGAAGAGAAAAATGTTTATGGTAACTCTGAATAATATTTGCAATATGGTCCTTCTTGCATCTTTAAGAATTTGGTCCTCAGTGTGTGAAGGATCAGGGAAGAGTTAGTCTTTTAAATATTTGGACAGCAGTGTTCCTGGTCCCAGCCAGTCCCCTTCTGAAAGACTCCTGGGTTTTCTGGGGACTTCAATTAGTCTTATCACGCATATAAGTAATTCAGCAATCAGCTCTCCAAAAACATGAGAAATGGATCCAAATGCTAAAGTACATGGAACAGCAATATGCTTACCAGTACAAATACTTACACTAACTCTAAGCCAAATCTTGACAGAATTAATTAGAGGTTTTATATTACTTCTGTGGAAGTCTGACAGCAGAAAAAAGAGAAAGAAAAAGCAGTATGTATTCAGAGATATGTGAAGTACCATTCATTTGCATGAATAGAAAGTCAATAAGAATCTACACTCTTTTTCTAGCTTTAAATATCATAAAAGGCAAGTGTCTCCCAGCATGTTTACCTAGCTGCAGCTTTTTTATAGATTAACAGTAATAATAATATTCATTTTCTTAATCTTTAAAAAATCTTAAACATTGATTTACTTTTGTAAAATCCACTCCAATAGTCCCCTTGTGCAAGACTGAGAGGTAGGTTTATATGGACATTTGACTATTTTGCTTCTTCTTGTTCTGCCTTCTCTGTCACATTTGTTCAGCCCACCTACGCTATGCCTTTTATTTTAGCTGGTTCAACATCTTTGCTGAGCCACCTTTCCCATATTTTGCTGTAAAATAAAAATTAAGCTTAGCAAGGCAGAGTTCTTAAAGTGTCCATTGTCAGTTCTGGTTAAATATGTTAAAAAGGTTCCATTTGCAAAAGAATTATGCTTATTCATGATCTTAGCAGCCAAAGGACAGAGACTAGTATCATTAGCATGCAGGCCCAAGGATAAAAGCATTGTCAATAAATAAATCAATTTTACAAAAAAAGCAGATTTTTTTTGTATTTTATTTTTCCATGAAATACTGAGTTTTTTAAAAGGAAGCATACTTTGAAAAGAAATACTTTTTAGCAGCATACAATATAATAAAAAGCCTAAATTCTATGGACAATCTAGTATCAGTTATGGACACTGAATATGTGAAAATCTGGTTCAGGCCTTTTTTATTAAGCAAAAGACCATATTCTTTTGCTTCCATATTGTATAATGCTCCATACTGACTGAATAATTAATTATTTTATATGAATATTAAAAATTCAGAAGCAAAGCAATAATCTTGCCTTAAATAAAACTTCTAGATAATTAAATGTTTCAATCAGTAAGTTCAGGAAGGTAAAATGAAGAAAATAAACAGTTTTTCAATAGATTTGAAGTTTATGACTGTGTATTTCCTGTAAATATATAGAATGGTGCCATTAAAAATACACTTTGGCCATAGAAAGAATTCGAACTTTATATTTAATCTCTATCTGATCTGCTTTTGTTACATAACTGATACTGAAGTAGCTTAATCCTTCTTTTGTGCATGTTTTCCTCAGTCATTTCTGTTATTTTTGTCATTTCCACCTTTCCTCCCAGAAAGGTTTTGAAAGAACACTCTTGGCTTTCAGTGCCTCTTTACTTGTTTGACTTGACATACTTTAAGATCTCTAAACTTCTGTGAAAGTGCTGAACATCGGGAACTTGAAATCATTTGTCACTTTTCACTGGATTTGGTCAGAATTTTACTTTTGTCATCCCTCCGAAGTTTATTCCATGTAACAGAAGGCTAGTAACTGAGCAATGCTAACTATAGCAGAAACTACAAGGTATAATATCATAGATTTTATTCTTAGAATCTTAGAATTGTTTAGGTGGGAAAAGACCTTTAAGATCACCAAGTCCAACCATTAACATAGCACTGCCAAGTCCACCACTAAACCATGTCTCTAAGCACCACATCTACGTCTTTTAAATACCTCCAGGGACGGTGACTACACCACTTCCCTGGGCAGCCTGATCCAATAACCTGATAACCTTTTTGGTGAAGAAATTTTTCCTAATATCTTAACTAGACATCTCCTGGAGCAACTTGAAGCCATTTCCTCTTGTCCTATCACTTGTTACTTGGCAGAAAAGACGGACAGCCATCTCGCTGCAACCTCCTTTCAGGTAGTTGTAGAGACCAATAAGGTCTCCCCTCAGCTTCCTTTTCTCCAGGCTAAACAACTCCAGCTTCCTCAGCCACTCCTCATAAGTCTTGTGCTCTAGATCCCCCACCAGCTTTGTTGCCCTTCCCTGAACATGCTCCAGAATCTCATTGTCTTTTGTGTAGTGAGGGGCCCAAAACTGAACACAGTTTTCGAGGTAAAGGGAAAATCACTTCCCTAGTCCTGCTCGCCACATTATTTCTGATACAGGCCAGGATGCTACTGATCTTATTGGCCATCTGGGCACATTGCCAGCTTGTACTCAGCCAGCTTTCAACCAATACCCCCAAGTACTTTTCCACCAGGCAGCTTTCCAGCCACACTTCCCCAAGCCTGTAGCATTGCATGGGGTTGTTTTGACCCAAGTTCAGGTCCCGGCATTTGGCCTTGTTGAACCTCATACCATTGGCCTCAGCCCATCAGTCCAACCTGTTCAGATCCCTCTATAGAGCCTTTCTACCCTCAAGCAGATCAACACTCCCACCCAACTTGGTGTCATCTGCAAACTTACTAAGGGTGCACTGAATCCCTTCTTCCAGATTGTTGATAAAGATATTAAACAGAACCGGCCCAAATACTGAGCCCTGGGAAACACCACTTGTGACTGGCCACAAACATAAACCCATGGCAACTAGGCCTGATCACCTGGTTGCCCTGTATGTGACTGTATGTGTGACTGCAGTCAAGATGATCTGCTCCATAACCTTCCCCAGCACTGAGGTCAGACTGACAAGCCAGTAGTTCCCTGGATCCTCCTTCTGGCCCTTTTTGTCGATGGACATCACATTTGCTATCTTCCAGTCAACTGAGACCTCCTTGGTTAGCCAGGACTGCTTATAAATGATTGAAAGTGGCTTGGTGAGCACTTCCACCAGCTCCCACAGTACCCATGGGTGGATCCCATGTGGCCCCATAGACTTGTGTGTGTCTAAATGGTGTAGCACTTCGCTAACCATTTCCCTTCGTATTATGGGGACTTCATTCTGCTCCCTGTCCCTGTCTTCCAGCTAAGGGGCTGGATACCCCAAGAACAACTGGTCTTGCTATTAAAAACTGAGGCAAAGAAGGCATTAAATACCTCAGCCTTTTCTTCATCCTTTGTCACTATATTTCCCCCCACATCCTACAACAGATGAAGATTCTCCTTAGCCTTCCTTTTGTCATTAATATATTTATAGAAACAGTTTTTATTGTCTTTTATGGCAGTAGCCAGATTAAGTTCTAGTAGGGCTTTGGCCCTTCTAATTTTCTCCCTGCATAACGTCACAACATCCTTGTAGTCCTCCTGAATTTCCTGCCCCTTCTTCCAAAGGTAATAAACTCTCTTTTTATTTTCCTGAGTTCCAGCCAAAGGTCTCTGTTCAGCCAGGCCAGTCTTCTTCCCCACCGTCTCGTCTTACAGCACATGGGGTCAGCCTGCTCCTATGCCTTTAAGATTTCCTTCCTGAAGAATGTCCAGCCTTCCTGGACTCCTTTGCCCTTCAGGACTGCCTCCCATGAGCCTCTGTCAACCAGTCTCCTAAACAGGCCAAAGTCTGCCCTCTGGAAGTCCAAGGTAGCAGTTCTGCTGTCTCCCCTCCTTACTTCTCTGAGAATTGAAAACTCTATGGTTTCTTGATCGCTATGCCCAAGATGGCCTCCAACCATCACATCACCACAAGCCCTTCTTTATTCACAAAAAACAGGTCCAGCGGGGCACCTTCCCTAGTTGGCTCACTCACCAGCTCTGTCAGGAAGTTATCTTCCACACACTCCAGGAACCTCCTAGGCTGTTTCCTTTCTGCTGTACTGTATTTCCAGCAGACATCTGGTAAGTTGAAGTCCCCCCCAAGGACAAGGGTTAGCGATTGTGAGACTTCTCCCAGCTGCTTATAGAATATTTCATCTAATTTTCTTCTATTTATCTGACAACAATATTTATTTTGACAAAGAGATGGATAGGAAAGGAAAGAAAAGAAAATCAAAGGTTCTGCTCACAATCCTCTCAATTTTTCTTTCAGATCAACTGTGTGATCTCCAGTGAACATCAACCTTCCTCATAATTACAGACTAATTTTGCTTTCCTGTTTTCCTTCAGGAGCTTGTGCAAGTGACGAGCATCAGTGCGGTAGTGGGGAGTGTATACCGTTGCATTACCTTTGTGACAACCTACCTCAGTGTGAAGATGGCTCTGATGAAGCAAAGTGCGGTAAGGTTTCCTTTAAACAAAGAGAAGGACTGTATGCATATTTGGTAGGAATTACCTAAGAAAACAGCCACAAAACGTCAGCATAAATTACTGCAGCTGCATGCATGTCATGTCAATTTACACAGCAGTATCTTGTTGAATTTGATTGGGCCAAAAAAGCAAAGTCGCTTTTCTGAGATGCTGTATGTAAGCTGGTGAAGATCTCTGGAAAATGTAGGAAGTTCCTCTCTGCTTAAAACTCTGGTTGCTTATAATGGCCTCAACATTAAATGAAAACTCATTGCGTGCTTTCTTTCTGTGTCCATTTCATATTCCTAAATTCTATCCCTTTTTGCTGTAGTTAATTTGGGTTCCTCAGCAGTATGATTTCTGCAGTGTAGGACAGAGAATAAGAGGCTTCTTGATGGAAATTCCTAGATATTCCTGTGGGTATGAAGCCAAACTGCAGCATGTGTCACCCTCCAGCCTGCCTGGACTCCATCTTGTGGAGACATTGCCATAGGGAGAAGGGATGACACAGCTGCAAAAGTAGCATTCATTGCTCTTAGTGGATGTGCATGTTCCTACGAGACCAACATTTGCTACTGCTTAGTCCTCTGGTAAAATGGTTCTTTCCAAAATGTAGGTGTACAGTTTATGGCTTCATTTTACAGAACGTGGAAATAGCTTTCTCTAAACTATAATTTAAATGTAAATTGCTGTTTCTGACTAAGTGCTTTGCTGACAATCTATCATGGAGCACTAATGGAGGAGTTAAAAGTGGGCTTTTAAGCTCAGTACAACATCATCTTCCTTTGTTTTAAACAGGACTGCTAGGGATCCTTGGATGGGTGCTGACAGTTCTCGTTGATTTCAGCATCTTTTACATGCATATATATATTAATATATATACACAAATACATGTATACATATATATATGTCCAAAGGCATGGATTAACACTTCACATTAGTGCAATTAGCTATTTTGTTGCAAACATAGTCTTCCTTTAAAATGCATAGAATAAAATTCACTTCAGCTTCTTCTTAAGCAAAGAGGACTTAAATGAGGGTTTTGAGCCATTGCTAAAGAAGATGTGAACAAGGTAACCATCACCTACATTAACATGATGTACATTTTTCCAAAGATTTATTTTGCCATAGATTTCTATTACTTCATAACAAATTACCTCACATTAAAGGACTGGGAGAATTGTTTCCAAAAACGCATTTAATCCAAATATTGGATGAATCAATCTAAGCCTTAAAATAAAATGAAAATTAAATTAGTCTTTTCAGTGTCCAAAAAGTCTTGCTCATTTTCCTGAAACCAATTTCAATTTCTTATCAGAAGTGACAATTTGAACTAGACAAACTGTAATTTTCAAATACTCCAACTTCTGAAACTTCCCAGGGACTGCAAAGAAAAGGCATTGCATATATCTTCCTTTGCAGAATTCTAAAATATATGACATCTGAATTAAGCAGTTGTTGAACGCTCAGTGACTCTCTTATTCCTTACCAACAATGTATTTGGAGAAGAACATAAATCTGATGAAGAGAAAGGAAAAGGAATTACATTTCAAGTATAAGAGAGGAGAGATGTCAAAAGTAATTTGGAGAAATCTCACAGTACAAGAAATTCTGAGATTTTTCAAGATGGCTCAAAAATTTTTCATGACTGAGATTTACCATTAATTAATTACTATAGTGGGTACACTACATTTTTCTGTGGAAATATTTTGGTGGAATAAGTTTTTCTGGACAACTAGGATTTTTTAAAAAATTAGTTTGGCAACCAGTAAATTTCAAATGCATTGTTTGTTTTTCCCTACTTCATGTTGGCAATAACTGTCATCTGCCTGAAACGTAGCTGTAACTCCTAAGACGTATATGGGATTCTATTGTCCTTAAACCTTATGGTCCAACTTCCTTAGTCACTATGTCAATAGCATAAGATTTTTTCACCAAATACTTAATGAGTTTCTGAATTTTTGTTCTGAATATTTTGCTTTAGGAAAAGTTTTCATAGGAAGATTGGTTTTCAGGGAGCTTTTATTATTTGTGTGTGTGTGTATTTTAACTAAAGCTGCAATGAAAACGGTGAAACCTCTCATAGCAATTGGAACTGGAAAATGCAATATTTCTGTCAGCTCTGGTTTTAACCTTATTTCCAATCATGTTACTGAGCATCGTGTAGCTAAAGCTTCAGACAGTATGTGGAAATTACATAATGCTGGCTAAGAAAGTCATTGGTAGAGTTGCTGGAAAATGTACTGTTTATTGTCTATGCATGAGACATTTGCAAAATACAGTGTATGAAACTCACCTGTGGCAGAAATATAGAAAGAGATAACAATAACATTTCCTTCCTGTGGGAACATAACATCTTGGAGATGCTGCGTTTATTACTGCTGTAACATATTTTAACTTTTCTTTTGTTCTTTGCTGGCAATAGTAAATCTGTTTATATTACATTTCTGTTTGCTTGGAGAGGGGGCAAGTGTGGTTTACCAACTATCTAAAATGTTTCTGTCCATTTTGGTCTACAGTGAGATTGCTTAATGGTTCTCTAAGCACTGAAGGGCTGGTACAGGCCAGGATTGGGAAGACCTGGCACTTGGCATGTGTAAATGATTGGAATAAGCAGATTTCGGACAGTGTTTGCCAGCTGTTGGGGTTTGGGTGAGTGAAAAATATTTTGCCCTTGTAACTTGTTTGCAGGTTTGTTGCGTTTGTATATTGGTATTTTCCTCTTCATTTTACTGGTGTCTTTTCGATCCAAGAAAAGGGCAAACGTATTTTTCTGTGGCAGGTGAAGTGCCTGGTGTGCCAACAAATTTGTAAGTAAGTGTTGCAAACCCTGTTTTGATGGTATTCATTACAGGATTTGTGACTCTGAATATGGCAGATTAGTCATGAGGATACATATTGGAGAACATTGGGAGACTGATGTGGAGGTATTAGTCTTTTATCACTTTATGTCACCATTCACGTCTTCACTTTTATGAGGATGGCTCAAGAGTAAAGCTAGAGCAAACAGCAGCATTGGCTACTCTGCTATCACACTAATGTTCATTTCAAGTAAATTCAAGATAATCATTTGGGTATTCTGCTACTGGGCTCCCAATACATTTCATACTTCTCATTAGACCTGAGCTGTTGGGATAGGAAACCATATTTCTCTTGAGGAATACTTAAAGGGAGGAGGGAGGAGGGAAGTATATGACTTAAAATATAGATTTGGCTTCAGTCACTGTTCATCACAATTTCCAGGGAAGAGGTGGAGAGGGTTGAGTGCAGAAGTGTTGTATTTTTCAATCTATGGTAAAATTTATGGCCTAAATTATGGCCTTACTTACACTGTACACAACTTCACTGCTATCCACTGAATAATAAATAGCTTTCCTACAGTGCTGAGGTTTTTAGGGAATGTCACTCATCCGAGTAATAATCAAATTAAATTCTAAGCTTGCAATTCATTATGTTGGTCTCTGACCAAAGTAGAATGCCTGCAAACGCCCTTCTCATAAATTAATTGTAGAAATCACAGAGTTAAGAGGACTTAGAAAAATATCCAAGTGTTGTTTGAACATATTTTTAGTCATTCGATGAATGTGTGCTGGTTTGGTTTTTTACTTTTTTCCCTTTGGGTAGGTACTGCATATATGTAAATGTCAGACACCTGCATGTACAAATCCTGATTGTAATTTATGTATGCAGTTATCTCATTTACACATGCATATGAGAACATACAAACTAATGTTCTTCTAGTCAAATACCTTGTCCTTTACATTGGCCAGTAGCCTTCTTCCTCTGATTCTTTCTCCTTCTCCCCTGCTTCCTTTCCCTCTATAACTACTGGACACTAGTCATTTTGTGGTCTGTTGGTTTAATTTACATTTTTACATTTGATAGGCTTCAATGAACTTTGTCTTCCATGATACTTTCTATTACCTTTTAGAAATTACTTATGCTTTAGTCTCCATAACATTCAGTGGCAATACATTTCTGTTTGTCTCTATAAACTAGTCAGATACACTTGTTAAAAAAATTCTTATTAGGTGTCCTAGTTACTTCTTTTTAATTCCATTTCTCAGCTTATTACATATTCCCATTGTCAAGAAAAAGTATTTTTAAAACCTAAATTCCATTGCATGCTCATATCCTGGGTGCTACTGCTGTTACTGATCCTACAGAATAGGATAAAATCAAATTTTCATATATATATAACTCCTGTAAGCAGCATGTTATTTCTGCCTTCCACAAATCCCCCTGTAGCAGCATATTTGTTAATAAGTGGCATCACATTTGTTGCTAAATGGATGTTTGTAACAACAGGTCTTGAGTAGGCTATAGCTCATGCTCCTCTGCTGCATAATTACTTAGAATCATGCTTTGTTAGAGAAAGAAGCTAGGGTTCATCTAGGACAATTTACTTTTGCTGTTAATTGCTTATGCATTTGCTACTCTCTTTTACCATTTAATTTATGAAAAGGACTGAAATGATAGGTAGCATATCCTGATTATTTATGTAGCTGGGCTAGAAAGTGCAATGTTGCACGTAGATTCTAATAAATCTCACGTGTGAATCCTTTTGCCTCCATTTTTCAAATATGTGGCTGTCACATTTGTGATATGTGCCAAACAGGAAGCAAACCTGCCTGTGTGTTCATCTACAAAATATAGCTTAGGCAAATCATTTACAAATATTCTTAATGAGTCTGGAGTGCAAGCTGCAGAAATTGATGCTCTTGAGAAACCTGAACAAGATCCTTTGCTCAGCTTGCACTTGTTACTGTGTGCATCTGACAACACTGTTAGCATTGTTAGCATCACTTTTCCTTGAAGCAATAAAATCAACTTTTCACCATTTTTTCACCATTTAAGGTTGGACCAGATGATCCTTGAGGCCCCTTCCAACCTGGTATTCTATGATTTTATGATTCTACTGGTCTGGTATGAAACATGTTTATTTCTCTGGGACCAGAGCCAGCTGGGTCTTTACTGAATTGTACCCAGGAACGGGGGCAGACCTTGTGATTCTGCCATACCCAAAAATCCAACAAGGACTGAGAGTTTAGGACTTGCTCTTAGCCCTGCAGTCTATTTTCTTGATGAACTCACAAAATTCTTGAGAAGGAAATGAGTTCATTGGAATACAATGTCTTGTTTGAGACAGGTCAATTAGGTTTTCATCCTCCTCACTTAAGAATGGTCAGTAGTAGCTACATGCCTAGCTCCTTGAGACACCTCAGAAAATCCTGTCTTTGACTGTCAGACCCAGGTACTCCAGTGTGCTGAGAATATGGTGGCAATAATCCCCCAAAATTTATGCACAAAGAATTTTTATTCTGATGGATAAATTAGGATAATAAACAGACAGCATAGATCTTACTCTGCTGTAGAGGCAATGAGAGCCATTTGCTGGATGTAAGAAAGAACCTGGTTCTCGGTGTGTTCAGGCTGTATTTGAACCATTGAGGACCAGAATTAGGACAGTCCCAATAATGTGATGATCAACTTAATTTCATGTCAGTTGTCACCAAATAATAATGTGCACTTTGACCTGAAAGTCATAGAAGTCTGAGTGATTTTTTTAGATTTGTAGGTCCACAGCTTCACTTAGGATCAGAGACTGCTAGTAAGCTTGGCTTAAACCCATTGCTTAATAAGCTTCATTTCAAGTCCAGAGAGTACAAAGAGGTTACTTTTATTTATCATTTGCAAATTTTCATATAAAAAATTGTGTGCACACAAGCATTTAGAAAACAGCAGCTCTTCATATGAATCCACATGTAAACGAAGTTTTTTATGCCAAAGAAAGTGTTCGCTATTTGTAATGTGCTGCTATTCTTCATTAGTTTTTTTTCTGTCAGAAAATCAGCGGATGAAAAAGAAACACTGCCCTGTGATTCAAACAAAAATTAAACAAACTGCAAACACCCCACAGCCTGAGAACTAAACAATGAATTACAAAATGTGCAAACTTATTTTCTTCAAATAAGAAATGTGTTGAGTTTTTTGGTTTGGGTTTTTTTGTGTTATTTTTGTTGTGGTTTGGTTTTGGTTTGTTTTT
>RSEF01000001.1:121874597-121907146 GCA_003993805.1 Himantopus leucocephalus | reverse complement strand
TTAACAGGGAAAAGAATTGTAGCTATCAGACAATTGCACTTTTCTCCTTATTCTGAATATTTTTTTCACCATGGTACCACATCATCTGAATCTTTCCCAACATTTGCTACTGCTTTTTGTTACTGAGCACAGCTGAGACAGATTTATAGGCTGAAATCATTGTGATCCACAGAGTATTCAGGTACATAAGGACCAATAATATCTGAAGAATTTACTGCGCAGATATCTCTGTAGATCTCTGTGTAAGAAACTTCTGAGACCATCCTCTAAGTTTTCTGTAAGTTTTGCCTAGTGAGCATGTTGAATCGAATGAGGGTTACTTAAGACCTAGATTAGCCTCTATAAGCCCATTTTTGTGACAATCTGCAAGATTTCTAAAAGATCATTTCCATTAAGAGAAATTAAAGAGCTGTGACACTGCATTTCTGGACCTGCAGAACAAACTATATTTTTGTTACTAAACTGAACATCTCCAGGAAATATGTGTGATTTCTTATACTTACAGAAATGTTTAACCCTCATCATTTACCAGTAAGTTAATTAAAAAAGTAGCGGATTGATTTTTGCAGTCTCTCGTAAAGCTTAGAAATTTCCAGTTGCGAGTGCTTCAGTGCACAAAGGAACCAAATGAAATTATCAAAGGTATTCTCAAAAAAGGGCTTTAAATTTTATTTCAAAAATCTGGGGAAGCTTAATAAAGCCCCTGTGGTTACAGAGAAGCTCAGAGAAGTTCCAAACTGTAATCCAGAAATTTCAGCATTTATTAAAAAAAAAAAAAGAAGAAGCAGAAAAGCAGGAATAGTTTGCTCAGTCTTTGCTGAAAAAGACCAAGAAAGATGCTGAGGTGAGATGAGAGATCTTCACAAGTATTATGAGGTTGGTGGAAGCTTTGACTTGGAAGCTTTATAGTGTTTGCCCTATTACAGGGTCTGTTACAGTAATCTAGTAAAACACACATGCATTCAGTTGAAGTTTTGTGGTGTAATGTGCCATGGAAAATGTAAGTCAGTAATATTCATAAACTTACATACTCTAAGCTTTTCCTGGTAGCATGTTCATTTTTCACATTGGTAAAAGCTCCTGCTCACTACCTTTCTCAAGAAGCAACTTCGTGCCTTTTACGCACATTTGCACTTATCGTAGCTCAGTGACTAGACTGGTCTCAGTGAAGTTCCTTGTCGTAGAATTTGACTCTGCCTACCTGGGTTGGCACTTTACTACTTTTTCAGACCATCTAAAAGGTCAAGACAGGGTTCTGGGGAATCTCCAAAGTACATATCAGTATATTAGTGTTTTATATTGAAAAAATCTGTGCACTAGGCTGTACATATTAGTATATTAGTGTTTTATATTGAAAAAATCTGTGCACTAGGCTGTACATATTAGTATATTAGTGTTTTATATTGAAAAAATCTGTGCACTAGGCTGTACATATATTTAGAGACAGTATTAATTGGGCTTTGTCATTTTCAGGTTGAGAAATGCTGCAGTAATGACTTTTTTCAGTAGCGTGGGTCATACAGCTCTCTAGTGGCACAGTAGGGCTATCGGACACCTCCTTTCTCTTATGCCTAGTCTTACTCTCCTTACACAGCAGATTTGCAGGCACATTCTAGACTTCATTCTTCCCAGGAGAATGAGATTTACTGCACTTGAAGAGGGGAGATGGTACTTCCTCGATACACAGGTGCTCCCTGTGTATTAAACCTGCAAATGATTCTCTTGTTGCTCCTGAGATGTGTACAGCTAAAGGGTCAGATGGGAGTAGGCTTTCACCCCAAAAAAAACTTGCGTAGTCTGACCACAGCTATCTTTTTTTCCCCGTGCTTCCTCAAAAGGAAGCAAATAAGTTTCTTGGGTGTATGTTCCAAGCTGGTCATATGCAGAATCACAAAGTATACGATGCAGAATGGGCTATAAAGGAAATCTGGATATGGGTCATAAACATCAAAACAATTTCTCTCACCAATTGTACACAGAACTCTTGGTGTTCAAAAGACTATCATTACAAAAAAAAGTGAGTTGAAGAGTACACCCCACTTCAGAGGAACTATCCTGTTCAATAGCAAACATGACACCCTTGACTTATTCTACAGTTATTCTGATTTCAACAGATCTATGAGGTGAAACTTAACTTCTAAGGAAGGTAGCATTTATTCCTTTAGATTCTTCATGACATAAAATATAGTTTCATTTCTTCTCTAGGCACAGAAGTATAGTATCAACATAATTAATCCTCCTCAAAAAAGCAAAACTGATATTCCAAGGTTCAGCTATTACTGTTCCATTTTGCATGCTAAGTTTCAGCTCTATTTAAGAGTTGTTACTGCAAAACCTTCATTGTGGCACAGAAAAGCAGAAATTGATAATTTACTGCTATTATAAGAATTAATTTCTGTCTCTTTCAATATTATTGTATCATTAGAAATCGTAGATGTAGGAGTGAAAGTAGGTTAGTCATATTTTAACCTATGTGAGTTTCAAGCCTCGTGATAAATATTCATTATTTCAGGAAAAAATTATGCAGTTTATTACACCAGTATAATAATTTCCCAAACATTCCCAATATGCATGTGTGTCTTTTGCTTCCAGGGATGCAAATATGTCATCAACTGTATTATTCACTGGAGATGGCCCGTTTGTCAGCATCACCAAAACAGCTAATCACAGCCTAGTATTTACAAAAAGGTGGGTAGAGGGAGGTTTCTTCCTCATAGAAATGATAACTTTAAGTCTGGTGGTGGTCATTCATACACAAATTTCTAGCTCAAGTTTATCTGAGAGGTAACATGATTCTGTATGAGGTCTGGACTATAAACATATCTAGGTTTTATTCTCTGTCTACTGTTGAATTCTGTGTAACATTGGGCAACTAACTCACTCTTTCCCCTTCCCTTCTTGTCCGTCTATTGCAAATTTTAAAGGAGGCAAATGCTTGCTACATTTTTAGTTAGCATTCAGTACAATCTTAAGTGAAGTCTTTATACATTTACTGTGAAAACGATAAATACTGCTATTTATACAAAATATTTCTTATCTAGAAATCTCTAAATTCTATAATATAGTAGAACAATTAAAATGGAGTGGCATTCACTCATGGTTATATAGTAGTTATCACACTAGGTTCTCTCTGTAATCAATAGAGAAAAATAAGCACTCCAAATTGTGAACCATCAAGGCATCTCTTGAAATATAATGATTCCGTAATCCATGAGTCTATAATCCATTGGCCTTATTGATACAGACTTAAGACTCTGTGGATTGCTAAAGTAAGCAATCCACAGACAGGTATCTATATTTAGACAGATTAGTCCCATTCAAAAACGACTTCCGGATTTGTTTCCACATTTAGAAGTGAATCATTAGGTGAGATGATCCTTGGAATACATTCAATTATATTCTAATCTTTCATAGTCGCAATAACAGCTGTAGTGATTCTGAAGGGTCCTAAAAGTGGCAGAGTTTCTTGTAGATTAAATGAAAATTAGCATTTTCATTTAAAAAAAACCTAGCAACCTTAGCACAGGACTATATTCTCAGAAAATTCTAGGATTTACAGTACCTCTCCAAAAGGAGAAAGTCTTGCCACCATCAAATAAAGAAAATATATATAATGACTTCAATTACTGTCTTTCTGCTTATAAGAGGGTTTATTATACATATTTTCCTGGAACCCTACCAAAAGCACCAAGGCAGAAAATTAGTGTCTAATTGCTGAAATGCTGAAACCATGTTGAGGATGGCAAGAGTCCATGTTCCTTCAGGTTTCCTTTATAAACATACCAGATAGTAACAAAGCAGGAGAGAATTTTTCATTTGTTATGCGGTATTTTATCTACATTTTAAAAAATATTTAAAAAAAAAAACATTTTATGTTCTGATTATACTCTGTTAATCCCAAACATTTATCATTCTCAGTGGTGGTGAGAGTATCTTAAACTAATGGAATATCACTGCAAGCTATTCTTTTTTTCTTGAGTGGATGTCTAAACCAGCATTGCCACAAGAGATCTTAAAGAGCAGTAATGATTTAAAGATGTCTTCTGTTAATATCTATTAAACACTAAAAAGTGATTAATGCAGGAGAAAATGGAATAAATTCATTCATCTTAGTTGTATTTCTGTTGCAGAAATAGGTATCTTCTACCATGTTTCATCTGGACAGCTGATAGGAATCATTTTACAGGGTGACACCATTACAGATGCACAAACTTTTTTGTACATATAATGAATGATATGTACAGATTTGATAATATAAAAAAACAAAATTCCTTAACTGGTGATCAAATTATAAAATGTATTTCTCACGTTGTCTTTGCTCTTTATTCAAGCATAAATACCACTGAAGCAAAGGAGGGCACGTATAATAGGACTGGAAAGCTGTGGTGGCAGAGACAGCAAAACTGTTCTCTGATGGCCTTAGGTAATGTATTTCTTGGCAGGATAGCTATGTAACAGGGCAAAATCCTGCCTGGAAGATACATGCGAGCAGATTCCACAGCCATAATTGCTTTTGCTAGTCCTAAGTGAAGATCAGACTCACAGATGTCCCAACTACTCCAGATTTCTGCCCCACATGCTGCTTCATAGACAACACTCAGAGAGACCCATAGGATGTGTATTCAGCACATGCGATATCTCTGTTGCCTTTTGGACTCTCCTGTGCTGACCAAGAGGCAGCTGAAGATGAGTGAACTGAAGTGCAGGCAAGGAAGTGTTTTTCATACTGGGAGATAGCTTCAGAAAGAAGAAAAAGCAGAAGCCCCTGAAGTAATTTCTACTAAAGCAATCAGTAGGTACTGGTGATGGGGCGAAGACCCTCGTTACACGTGACTCCCTGCTCCAATGTGAAAAAATAGGGACAGATCTGACATGTTGAGTGTTAGTTTGGCTAGTTTATGCATCCACCTAGAGAGACCGTAGGACAGATAAAAGAGCTAATATACGGTACTGCTGACCACCCTTTCAAAGCGTATGGAGGGAGTTTGGTTAAGAGTATTTAGTTGCTTTGAAGCTTATGCAGAAGGTGGTATTGGTTTCCTGTGGGTTTATGCATTTCTGGTTGTCCTCCCTGATGTTTGTCTCACTACCAAGGGACATCCTTATGAAGTCAATACAGATTTAAATACAAATTACAGAATTTGGTTTCCACTTTCTAAATTACAGCTTTAAAATTATGCATCGGTCTTGAAGTGGAAAATGGCTCTGAGAGACTATTCAGGGCTGGAGGCATATCTCATTCTTACCCCCTTCTGTAGTGAAGATTTAACCGGGGAGGTGGGGGGTGGTTACACTTCCCACCTGCCCTTCTTGCCCCACTATGCCATTGCCAAAATGCTGGATCATGTCACGCATTATTTCCCTCACAACAGATATAAAATTTTAGAGCAAACATAGCGAGGGATACATAATGTCATGTCACATTTGAAGTATCCTTTCCTTTTTCTATTTAAAAACAATGTGGAAATGCATACTGTAAACTAGCCGTTGGCAGACTTTTTTTTTTTCTCTGATGTATTTCTGTACGTATCAGATTTAAATTGCTAGCACACACACTGTCCCAAGTGTTCAGATTCATTACAAGCTATGAAGATAATCTTAAAACCTCTGGGTATCAGAAATGCTTGAGTAGATTTGATCTATGGTCTTGTGCTCTTCAGATTCTGGCTTTATATTCTGCTAAATAATTTCTAACCCTGTATATGCAGCTATATATTTTACAGTGCATTATAATCTTAGTAAAAATATACAGTGATATCAAACTAAGCTCTTAAATTCTTTGGTCACACTGATCTCTAGTGGTAAGGCATTGAAAACATCTCAAAAGATAGAAAAAATACCAAAGGCAGTTAAAATTTTCTTGAGAATCTGTCACAGACAGGTGATTCATTCCCCTAAAACACAGGTGAATCTACTTTTATTTCCATAACATACACCAATTAAGTGCTCGTTGAAGAGGAATGTGTACATTTAATATTACAGCTAATATAATTTATATTTATAATTAAAATATGATTAAAACATGTAGGACAAAATTTTATATTTGTTTGATACTGATAAACTAATGTACTTATATATATAAGTACATATATGCTTATATACACTTGTATAGATATATATATGTATGTATGTATATTTGACAGTTATTTAGTGTTACCTGGTGTGCAGATACTTGTGATTTAATTGCACTTTCATTCTAGAGAACACTGTTTGAACAACCTGGTGGTTCATCTGCAATGTAACGTTAAACGTAAGTGCACACACTCTGGGAATATTCCACACAGAAATCAAATTGTTCAGTCCATAAAGCCTAATGTTTATAGTTTGAATTGAGAGGTTAGGGAATGAACTATAAAAGCTATACTGGTAATGATATAAACACAGGGAAATTTACAGTCTTCACTTGTTTTCAGAGTTAAGTATACACTAGAGATGGGTCTGTACTGAAAACACATACATAAAAAATTCAGAAGGTGTGAGGAAAGAACACATCTAAATCCAAGTTATAAAGTGGCATCTTGATTTCAGCTATAAAACACCAAACTTTTTTCTACAGTAATAGTATTTTTGAATAGCAGTTCAGATAGTACAAAACCTGTTTTTCCAAGAATATTAGCTAGTCTAATAAAATGTGCTATATCCCCCTAAAAATCTAAAAATTTTTTTCTGTTTTTTTTTTTTGTTTATTTCTTTTTTTTTTGTTTTAATTTTAGCTTGTGGAAAACACCTGGTAACTCAGAACAATACAACAAGGATTGTTGGTGGAAGTGATGCCAAAAGAGAGGCTTGGCCTTGGATAGTTTCACTCCATTTTAATTTCAGACCTGTTTGTGGAGCTTCCCTTGTCAGTGACGAATGGCTGGTGACAGCAGCACACTGTGTATACGGGTAATGTTCATTGCACTCGTAAGCTAACACATTCTGACACTCCCACAACATGCACATATCCAAATGGTGGATAGCTGTCAGTAAAGCTGGGCTGAAGTATGACCTGAGCCATCGATCAGTCCTGTACAGAGCAAAACACACTTTCATATGATCATACTGAAATCACTGGGAAGTGGCACTTTTTAGAGGGTTTCTAGATGTTTACTTCAGAATAAAATTAATGTAAAATTCACAAATGCCTCTTTCTCTCCACTGACTCCAGGGCACCTTTCCAACTAGCTGAGATGGCCATATGACATACGCGCCACATCTTTTCTTTTTGATTTTCAAGATGATGAAACACTTGTTCTATGTGTAGGTTCACTAAGGAGGCATCAGATTACAAATAATTTGTGACAGTGACATAAAACAGTAACAATTTGCTCACTGTTTAATTATTGTGTTTTGAATCACTTGTGGGCTCAGCTAAAGGCTCCTTTACTTTCTGGTAAACCCTCAGCTTTTACTTTAAAGCAGAGAATCATGGAAACTAAGCAGCATTTTCTGAACAATGAAGAATTGCACTTTAAATATATGGTATTAATACTGAGCATTTGCACTTAACCCATAATTAATGTGGGCCTCCATTAACTAGCTGAATCTCTGCCAGTGGTATAAAGGATGACATCATACCTCATAAAGGTAAACTCAGTGTTGCCTGTTCCTCCTGTATGTTATCACAGATTGATCAAGATTTACTGCACATCATTGGAATGAATCTTGATTTATGTGCATTGATTAGGCAATATTGGATATCCTCTAGATGGTGTTCTTTGCACCATTCAAGGAAGTGATGCATATTTAAGTATTTTCTAGGGTTTTCTTCCATAACATCTATAAGAAAAACAAGTGCTGTAGAAGACACCTGGAAAGTGGAATGGCAAAAAAAAGAAACAGTAATATTCCAAATCAGAATTGAGAGAGAGCTTGCATTATAAATAGCTAAGGAGTAAGTCAGTGGAGACTATGCCAATACGTTAATGTTGCCTCATTGCATGACAGGAGCTATATTCCACACAAAGACACTAAAATGAGAAGGATCAAGCCTTCTTAGCTTTCACACAATAAATCCACACCTGTCTTGGTACTTCCTTTTCACTTAAATCACCTTTCCATTTTCATTTAAATCTCATTGTATCGTCTTGACTTTGGTGGAATTTTCCTAAGTAGGAGATTACAGTTTCACACCTTAATTCTGAACATTTAACTTAAATGCTCCTAGTTTAGAACAAGATAACCTCTTGATGTCAAACCAAAAGATCAGCAGAAAACAATTCAGTACAACAGTCAGGCTGGAAACATATTTTTGAAACTATGAACTTGTTGATTAAAAAATAGCAAATAATTAAGTTCTCTAACTTAAATACAGCCTCAAAACAGCATGCGTAGCTCAGCAAAAAATGCAGATGATGTCATATTTTGTCTTAGCATATCTTTTTCGATTTAGATTTAAAAATTAAGAGACTAATTTTCTGAGTCTATGAGCTGCAGCATTTCCAATGACATTTTAGACCTATTATTCTTTAGATATTCCACAATAATTTTCTAACTGGGACGGATAATAATTGCCTGGTGGGCAGTCGGCAGTATTCTTCACAGTGTTTAAAAAGCCAGAGTAATTTAGTTAATGTGTTTTCCTCCTCTGCGCTACTGACTGATTAATTCTTTCTAAATAATGCATTATAAGCTTGACATAAGAAATCAACCACATATTTCTACAGTGTGGATGTTTAAGATAGTATTACTATCACAAAATTGTAAGCACATTGGCTACATTCTATTAATTTTGACAAAATGTGCAAATGCTAAGAATTAACATGAGGCTAAAGACTAGCATTTTGCCTAACATATTTTTCAAACTTTCATCAATCATTCACAATTGTGAATATTCCTTGCAACTTCCAGGAGGCAATTAAAACCATCTCAATGGAAAGCAGTTCTTGGCTTGTATGACCAATCAGATACAACACAGCCTTCAACAGTAGTTCGGAACATCGATCAAATAATTATAAATCCTCATTACGTGAAGCGTACAAAAGATAGTGATATTGCTCTCATGCACCTTCAATACAAAGTGCAATATGCAGGTGAGTTGTTATTTTCTCATAAAACAGATTTACTCTGTGATGCAAAACTCTAACTGTGCGAATCATATGAGGGTGATGGGGTGGCTGTACATTTTTTGCAACCTAATCATTCTGGAGTCAGTTCAGTACTTTCTGGATATCTTGCCCAAAAAGTGGGTTTGAATTAATGAACATTTTCTTATGTGACTTCATAAAAACTTGACTACAGGGAAGAGGTTGAAATTGATTGCTTGTTTCTCATTCACAGATTACATACAACCTATCTGCTTACCAGAAAAAAATCAACAGTTTTTACCAGGAATTAACTGCTCCATTGCTGGCTGGGGTAGTATTATGAACGAAGGTGGGTCATCTGCTTGGAAAATTATGTCAGGCATGAAGCCTTGAGGGAAGGCTTGCTCCTGATTCCACTAGGGTTGCTAAGGTCGAATAGCTTAGAGAGGTACTCCTGCATATGAAAATTGGAACTGTCCCCCTCCACTGTTCCTTCTCTAAAGCAAAGTAATAGAGTTATAACATATATATTTGAAAAAAATATACATATCTAAGATCACTCGATTATGAAAAAACCTTATTGCATCCCCTTAGAAGTTATGATGACTACTTTTCTCAATATGAAATATGTACACCTTATTTCCAGATATTGGGTGGAGGAGGAGGAAAATTAGTCTTTCTAACAATATGCAAATAATTTTCCCCAAAACTCAAGCATACTGACTGCAGTGTGAATCGTATGTTTCTCCAGATTTGGAGTCTCTGTGAAATAATAATCATGCCATTTCACTTCCACAGTTGCTTGTATGCATTTGCTTCTACATTTTCAGAATGAAATGGCATTTAAAATCTTGGGTAGGAATTAGTAACAGAAATGTTTATAAAACCTTGACGTAGTCAATCAAAGGTACACAATGAATAGTGAGGAAACATGGGACTATCCAAGATCCTAAGCCCTTAATTACCCCTCAGATCTCCCCATAGTGAGTTCAAAATCATTGATTTTAGTAATCTTGATTTAATTATAACCAAATTCAGCCCCATTACACAAATAAAAGACAGGATTCTGTTAATGAGCACCGTTTAATCACTGACTGTGTTACAGGGGTATAAGCCTGAATAATACAGCAGGGAGGCAGGGCTTCCTGCTGCTCAGTAGCGTGCCCAGCATGCTGGAAAAGGAACAAAACCATTGATGTTCCGAGCGGGTTGTACATATTTATTACAGTGGGTAAACGTACTTTGTATTTTCATCAGGTCCCACTTCAGACATATTGCAAGAAGCAGAGGTCCCTCTCATTTCAAATGAAAAATGCCAACAATGGATGCCAGAATATAATATTACTGAGAATATGATCTGTGCAGGTTATGACATAGGAGGAGTAGATTCCTGTCAGGTAAATACAAGTTATTAATTTGCACTGCTATCATACACCACATCTAATTACTGAATAAAATGCTGCTTGATCCTCTGATCATTAAAACCAGGACAACCACTGTCCATGAATGTAATTTCTATTTGCAGTATTTTGCCCATTTAATACTTTATCAAGATACAAGTTGAAAAGATAAAAATCTATTTTGTATCATTGTGACATAAACAACTATGGAGGGACATAAATATGAGGACTGGAATTTTTCTGCACTAAGATTTGAATAATTACTGCTGAGTAATTCCACAAAGGAAAGAGAGACATGCTTAGGGAAAAGCAGAGTGCAGAGAAATGAATACCAAATAGATTGAAGACTCAGAAATGCTTCACGCACAGAATGAGAGAGAGAAACAATGCTTTTCCCTAGAATCTGTAGACTTTGGAGACCTTTTGTAAGCAGATGCCACAGTATTTTGGACAGGTCGCCTTTCTGCATTGATCTCATACGCTGCTTCCAGGTGATCTAGTTTTTACCCATTCCAGCTCTGCCTGTAACACCCTGCTTCTCTTTGAGGATGTAGTCAGAGTTGGCTGTCATGTAATTTTTCTTCCAGCAACATGGAGCCTATGGCATGGAGACTGGCTGGTTCCCCTCAAGTCTGACAAGGAGCACTCTCACATAAATGCTCTTGTCTTGCCCTAACAACCTAAGCCTTCATCAGGTGCAGTGACTTTGGCTACTTTAGTGCAGAAGGAGGAGTGTATGCAAGCCTAATTTCACTTGCCATTCCTTCAGCCTCTGTGGCTTTCCTCTTTCCTTTTTGCCTTCTGAACCTCATACTGAAAAAAAGCAGTGTAGCACCATAGGCTGATACAGAGTACAAGTGACCGGCGTTGTGATCAATGACCATTCAACCATGAGCAAAGACGAGTAAGTGAGTGCTGATAGTGCTTCAGCCTTTAGGCTGCTGTCACAGCCTTTGAACTTTTGTGATGCCCTAGAATTATGGGCAGAAGTATTTTAATGGCCGAGTCCTTGCAGAACCCTCCTGCAAAGAACCATTCACGGAGCTGTGGGAAGACAAAAATAATACTGGTTCAACTAACTTGACAGACAACAAAAAATAGTCATTGTTTTCTTTCTCATCAAAACAAGACACTCATGGCTGACTCATCCCCCACTCAGGCTGTGCGATTAATCAAATTTGGTCTCCTACACTCTATTGCAGTGCTACATCTGCTAAACTATTGAGAAGAAGGTGTGAGAAAAGGACACCTCCTCTTCTGGCAATATTGCCATCTTTTTCTCGAAATCTGAAATTGCAGAAACTCTGAGGTGACCAAAAATAGATCTGCATTTTGGCTGAACAGATTAAACTAAAAAATAGTCCTAGACATTTACCCAGGCTTAATGAAAGATGAAGGGCTGAATGTAAAAGTAGTAAGAAAAAAAAAAATCATTTGAAACCCAGTCCTGTATGTTCATATCACTTCTGGTGCCTAAGATATATATGGATACAATGTCTATGAGTAAGGATCAACATGAACAAAATATCATAAACGGGCTCTGCTTCGGAGTTGACGCTGTTCACTTCTAACTTTTGAATTTTGTATTGCAGGGGGATTCAGGTGGCCCTCTGACATTTGAAGATGGTAACAAGTGGTTTTTGGTTGGTGTAACATCATTTGGCTATGAGTGTGCACTTCCCAAGAGACCAGGAGTGTATGTTCGAGTCACCATGTTTGTGGACTGGATCAAAAAAATAATTTATTAGCTTGATATTTTTTAATGATAGAAATAGAATTTAAAGGTTGAAAGTAAGCCATTGTATAATGATGTAAACCAGACTGGCATTCCAATCTCACAGTTAGAGAAACTGAATAAGTATTTAAATTTTGGGGAGGAAAATGTTAATAATTGAGAACTCCATTATCAATTGAGAGCAATATTTCAAAAGAGATGCTGTGGTTTTGTTAATAAATAGTTTCATCACGTTACTTTTTCTTTTGTATGATGAGACCATGGGAAAACAGTTTCTTAGAACACCAGTGGAGGGCTTTACAAAGCATGGGCGGTAAAAAAGAAAAAGTTTGCTAACTGCAGATTGAAACTGCTTCACTGAAAAATGGTCTAAATTATTAATTTCAGGCCAAACATTACCTGGTTTTATGTTTTTACACTGTATTTTTCAACGTGTTTTTTCATTTCAATGCATAGGCAACTCTTTTCAGTAATCTCACCACATATCAAAATGAAGGCATGTGTTATCTGTTTAAACTGGGCTCATGGGAGTTCTTCTGTCTTGTCTATTACAAAAAGCTCTGGAATGAGGTTTACAGACTGTGCATAAAGGCTGATCATGTATCATGCTGCTTTCTAATGAATAAATTGATTGTAAGCCAAAAGTTCTCTCTTGTGTAATTTATTTGGAATTAATAGAGTTAAATAAGGATTGAATATAGCTTTTAGTTTTCTTTTTAGGCAAGTGTTTTGGCAATTATTCAAGCACTTATAGATATGGGCTTGTGTACACCCAAGCACAGATTCACAACATTGCTACTTCCTCTCATAAAAAGTAATGTTTATAAACATCTCACAGTAATGAGTATCGGCTATTCCTGGTGAATAAAAAGTAATAGGGTTCCTTTGATATATTACATGCTTTTTCTGTACTGGTGACTTTTAACACTGATTTTGTGCTTTGTATAAAAACTATCATGATAGCCCATTAGAGCATTCTACAGAGGAAAGAATATGAAGAAAAAAAGGGGGAGGGTTGTCTTCTTGAGCTCTTATCTAAGTAGGTTTCTATTAAAATATAATTACCTACTTGTTGAAATGCCTTAAATTCAATGGTATCTTAATGTTAGTGTAATATGATACATTTTCTTTATTTCTGTTTTCAGCCTAGCGTGGGAATTTAATATATTTTTAATGCCAAAGTAATGCCATGAAAATACAAAATGCATTCTAACTTACTGTTTATGTGTATCTACACACATACACAGAGATGTATGATTTTTGTAAGGAGCTTCCACACTTGGTGCTTACAACGCTAAATGCAGGTATGAAGTGCTCAAAATACAAGGCTAGTTTACAAACACAGGTTGGCAGCCACTGATAAAAAATATCGAGTCCCGCACTGTTTTTCAGGTCTTCATAAGCATTACAGGACTAGGTCCAGACCAAAATATTTAGCTTTATAAATACATCTGTGACCACAAGGAACACAGACAGATGTAATTAAGCCAGAGAGAAGATAAAAGCTGTTTTAGACACCTTCTTCCACCCAAACATCCACAAACTCCACAGAGTTTTTAGCATTAGAATGTTAAAGTTGCAAATCCTGTCTTTCATAGTGGACTACTGTTTCTCCTGTTACTCTCCTTCACTTGAAAACAGCCACTGAAAATAAAGTGCATTCTGCTATCAGTATAAATTGATTCAGATGAAGCAATTACGTTAAAATGCTTAATTAAAATGTGACATGATTCCTGCATTATTTTCCACACATCACTATTGTAAATGGTGTTTCAGTCTGTTAATGAAATACAAGAGCCAACTCAAAGCAGATCAGTCACTGTAAAATGTGCTTCCTAGAAATACAGTAATATACTTTTATTTATGCGTAATTTTTTTCCCAAAATGCAAAGCATACATGTATTTTGAGGTACACATGAATAAATCATCCCCCCAGACTAAAAAAAATACTATTATAAACTCTGGTATAGAGACATATACGTAATATAGGCTAGTATAATTAAGAATAAGCATTTTATTTGAACTAACTTATGACTAGATAAAACTACCATAAGCTGAGTCGACCACATTCTAGCCTTCATTCAGCATCCATTACTTCAGTTGCCTGCATATTAACCTGTGGAGAAACCAGTCGCTACTATGTTAAAACAAGTGGGCAGCATCGATTATTTTCAATTGAGTCACACTTCCAAGATGCTTTGAAATAGAGGGTGGAAGCTTGATGCTGACTTACACTTGCTCGCACTCAAAAAAGGTTAAGGGGCTAAAGAAAGAAACAAAGGTTTTCTCTCTCAGATGCTTCTTGCTTGCAAAAGGCCAAGATCACCATAGAAAAAAATTAAAATTAGATTCCCTGGGGAGAATAGGGGCAGTGGCAGTATAACGTTTTTAAAATGCCAAACTGCAGCCATGCCATCCATCTGAGGACTACCTAAGGTCTACTGTTCATCCTTCAGTTCCTTGCCGCACCTACTGCTGCCGTTTGGAAGAGATTTAGAGAGGCAGTGAGCAGAAGGGAATGTGGTCCCTGCGAGGGGACCCCGTAGTTGTAGATAAAAGCCAACAAGCTTATTCAGACTGGCTCTAGTTGATGAAATCTGTCGATTGAAATCATTTTCCTTTCTCCATTCTGTAGATTTTAATATGAATACAAAGGACTAAGAGGGTTGGAGGTTCTTGTGGTTGTTTTTTTTTGTTTGGCTTGGTGTTTGTTGGTTTTCTTTTTAAATAGAAATCCTGTTGCCACTAATGGACTATGTCGCGTAAATACCTGTTGTTGTTTTTCTGGATTCTCTAAGTCCCAACAAAATCCAAAGGCATTACCAGCATAAAGTCTAATTTCTAGGTATTCTTTCTGCAAGTGTGCAATACACCTATCTTTCCCCCTTTCCTATTTTACCCTTACTCCTATCTCCCTTTTGTGCATGGAAATAAGGGAAATAAAGATGAAAGAATTTGTGTATGTGTGGGATTTGTACGTTTTGCATGGAAAAGAATTACCAACTTAAAGGTGGGAGTCATAAGACTGTAAGTTTGATCTGTGCACTGTTTGTGGTCTTCTACATACTTAAGTGTAAGTTAAATTTCTTTAGATTTTACCTGGTATCTAGGAACAACATCGTAAGCGAAGGAAATACATGGAAGAAAACTATTTCTTTCCCCTAAGCAGATGATATGGAAACATTTTGTCCCAATTAACAAGTATTTTTTATTTACATATAGAATCTGAGTACATTATAATAAAAGATTTGCATGCCGCTTTCCATTCTTCCTTCGCACAGAGTTTGACTGGTCCATGCTGATAACTGTCCAGCAACCACCTTCACCCAATAAGAGAAACATCTGAAGGTATTTGCGTTCTCCTAATTGCTGCATGGAAATCACTTCTACTGCGTTAATCATAATATTGATTGCTACACCTTTACATGTCCTTCAGAAGCACAATGTATGAAGAAATAGTTAATCCTTAAGTTAAAGGGAGTTAATCCTTCAAGACCATAAAAAAGAACTAAGTTCTTTCTACCACAACTGTTCCCAAGAAAGCGGAATCTCTTGCCCTCAGTTGAGTTAAGCAACACTTAAGTCAGAAGAAAAACAATTCTGGTCTTGGTGATCATGCAGGATCATAGTATCTTCTCTCTATTTACAATAACTACAAAGGAAATTGAAGTAAGGGACTGAGCAAAGAAATAAGTTGTGACTGACTAGAAAAACTACAGAATACTTTAAGTAGGAATAGCAATACTTACCCTGAACTACAGAAGACGGCTTCTTCAAAGAGGAAGTAAAAGCATGGCATAACAGCAACTTTAAGATGCTTCCAAAAGTGCTTCAGCAACAGCACTGCACAACTAGTATTAGTCGTATTGAACTTTTAAATTGTTTTTCTTTACTGAGAAAAACTGATACACATTTGTCTCTGAACTCAAAGCTGTGGTCAACGTCAGCTAGCACTGTGTAGGCAACCCAAAGAGTAATACAGTTTTGCTTCTGTCCATCGCTCCCCGACTTCCACCCAGCGGTAGTTTTGAATCTGTGTTAATGTAAAGCCAACTGGCTTGAACTCGTGCTCTTCAACTCTTGCTGCAACTGCAGCAAAACCCCTTAACTTTCTGCTACAGCACCAGATTGTCACCAACAAATCAGCCAAAGCGCTGCTACTGCCACCCCAAGATCTGCTCCTAATGACTGGTAAAACCATTCTTATGGCACAGAAAGCGCCTAAGCAACCAATGAGAATGGACATTAATGATGTTAATAACTCTGAAAGAAAGCTTTAAATGCATCAGGGTTACCTCTAAATCTGTCTATCAATTAACACAGTTAACGCTTTTCTAGATAATAGTCTGAGTAATGTTGGGATTAATCTATTAGTGCCACTCCCATTTGTCTTCTCTTTGATCCAACATTACATTATTCCTAACAAAACATTAGCTATATTTAAACGATCTTTAGTGTCTTTTTTACATAGATTTACTGAAACAAGTAATTTTAACCTTAAATTCTTGCCCATTGTGATATTATTTTTTTCCCTCAAAAAAAGTAAAAAAAAGTTTTACTTAAATAACAAGTAATGGCTGTCTTCAAAGGACATCTCATTAATGAGGTATCACTTGCCAAGTTATTTATGTTGACCTTGGACCAATATGTCAAAAAGTTATGGCCACTCCCTGGCAAAGGGGATTCATTATATGACATCAAATGACTTCTGTGAATCCTTGAATTTTGCTACATCAGATCGATGTTACAACAAGGTGGCTATCTCTGCCAGCGACCATGTTAATATTTAATTTGTGTGCCTAAGGATCAAAAGCTGTGTTAAGTGTGCAAATAAATACTAAACAAATATTTTGTATCAAACATTTATGCAAAGATAAATAATTGTTACACTGTAAAATTGTCAGTTCCATGTACAGTACATCAACTAGGTTACAATGCATGAGAGACTAAAGGAAACAGAGGGTTTGTTTAACTACAAACAGTCTTGAAACTGATACATTGTAGATATTTCCCCATAAAAACCTCAAATGCTCTGTTCACTTCATTGCTCATAACTAGCTAACTTACATCTCTTAGCAAAATAAACACATACCCTTTATTTAGCATGGCATATTTTGTTACTGAATTAATAATCAAACATTATATAAAAATGATCTGAACATTTGCCTCAAGGGGGAGCTTACAGTTCATTCTTGTAGATCCTTTGCATTTTCAAGCCATTCCAAGCCAATGTTCATTGAAGACATTATAATACAGCCTGACTGCAAAATGTTATTTTTGCTTTGCTTTCAGTCAGTAAATCATTATACCTCCATGCTACTGTCCTTCCTAGGCGTCTTTGAAATCCATAGTGTGGACTGGTTTGGACTGGTTTTTGTTCTTCCTTTACTGAAAAATAAAAATATAAGCTCTTTTCAGTGCATGTGTGCCTTAGCAGTCCCGATTCAGGTTTGCGATCAGAGCTGGGTGCTTCCTCCCCTATTTGAAGGCCGTCTTTGCTGCTTTCACAGCATAGGTTCCCCATCCACAAAAGGGTCGTGCCCACGCTGCGCCAAGCACAGCACCACAGCGGTGGGTCGAGGTAAGCAACCGTTACCAAAGCTGCCCAACCACCCTGCTTAGCAGCGCTCCTCCAATGAACCAAAGTGATTTGGCCCGTTTGGGGCTTTATGGGTTTTTTTGCTTTTTTTTCAGCTCACATTCACCCACACCTGCTCATACAGAGTGGTCTTTTCAGAGAGGGGCGCGGACACTGTTTGACCAGGGTGGTGGGAGGCTGTGCCCTTCCCTTGTCTGGGGGGACGTATGGGGGACAGGAGCACGCACGCTCCCGAGCCCACGTCCGATGCGTTCGGGATGCAGCCCACCCACCCCAGGGGGCTACCGCAACCCTGCCCACGTGCACCCTGGAGCTGCACCCCTGTCACCGCGGTACACTAACGGGTGGCAGTGTGTACTGGTACGCCAGAAAGCCTCTTCCCTTCAGGGCTTGACCTAACTTCTAATGGAGTAATGGCACATGGATCAGACTCCTAGCAATGAATGACTGGTAGAAAGCTTCTTTAGGCCCAGTTTTCATTCAAAACTGTCAATAGTAGTTTTTGTGTTTGGGGTTTTTTTTAATAAAAAAGATAAAACTGGTTCCAAAAGTATTGCAAGAATGTTCGCTCTAATCTTTACAGGGAGCCCTGAGGTGCCCAGTAAGTGGATGCCAGTCTTTCCACATGGCTGGCATCTCTGCTACAGCTGCCACAACGCACCACCTTCCCTCACTTAGATGGCAGATGACAGTGCACTGCAGTCTGCTGAAAAGAAAAGGCACTTCATGAGCCACTGAAGCTGCATTTCAACCAAAATGTTTTAGTCTCTGGCCAGAACATTTCACACTGATTTTTTTTTTTTCCAATTAAGTAAAAACCAGAGAAGGAGAAGTAGCCCTACATAATTCTCTAAGTTGGAAGACCAAGAGTCAAGATCCCAACAGTCCTATGTGTTCAGTTTTACTCCTTTCCTGGTGCGTAAATGTGAGCGAGTCTGAGTTGATTTAAAATGTACTTTGAGGGAGCTGGACGGTACAGTAGTTTTTAGTCCCTCCAGACTTACCTCTGAAGTCCTACAAAGTAATGCATTATGTACCTGAGCCCATTGGAGTAATTGAAAAGACTCCCATTGGTTTCAGTGGACTTTAGATCAGGCCACAATGCTATAAACAAAGCAATTGCAATGAATCAAGTAGTTTCAGCACTTCTTTCTTTAAGAAACTGCCTCACTACTTCCTTCCAGATTAATACAGCAAAATCAGGTGTATTTTGTAAATTAATGATGAAATTCTTTGAATGGAGAGTCCTTGCCACACAGCAGGAACAATTTCTAAATACCTTGGATCAGAACTTTAGCTGTATAAAATGAGCTTATCTTCAGTGAACATACGCTGATTTTCAACAGCTATACATCTGGTTCAGGAAATAAGTTTTAGTAAGAAAGGTAAGGAAGACGCAACAAATAGCTTGAGCGTATCGCTGTTTTGAACATCAAATGCAATCATAGAAACTGAGAAATATACCAGGTTGGAATTTAAACTTTCTGCAAGGCATTCAGATGATAATGGAGATGGGTCTTTGAAGCAGTTTCTCCTTGCTTCCCTGGAAGAAATGAAAGGGAGAGCATCTAAGCATGAATGAGCTGATCATTTCTACTAGCTACAGGGAAGATGTTTTGCTTTGCCTTATTACTACCCTCTAAGAGCCCAACGCCAGGCAAAATTAGTCATGACCTTTCAAGCTAGGCATGTCCTGGTTGGCCATGGATTGTGGCTTTCAGAGGAAAGGTCACCATGTTGTGGAAGCCTAAAAAAGAATGAGAAGTCAGGTTCATTTGGAAAGCCGGGGATCCCTCCTTCCCCAGCAGGACAGAATCCCTTTCCTAAAGCTCTACAGTATCAAGATGATCAGTTCAAGTGGTTGTCTCTTTTTCTGATTTGCTTTTTACCCAAGAACAGCATATTTGTGACGAACCAAAATGATTCGCGAGGTAGGTCATACGTGGAAATATAACTGAAAGGAGATGGGGAAACATTTTTTTAAAAACAAAGTTCTGTTTCAATAGATAAAAAAGGAAACACTTCATTTTTGGTGATACCAGAATATCCTCTTTTGACATAAATGATTTTTAAAGAAAATTTGTTTTATCATCTTTAATTAAAAGCTTTGGTGCAACCCAAAATTAACATTCTGAAAAAAACTTCTGTTTTGATTCAAATCCATTTTCTCCCTGATTTTTGTGTCATTTAATCTACCAAACTAATCAGCTAGCAGAAAAAGTACAATCTTCCAAGCTGCATTTGCAATATTTGTGACATGCAATTTTTAAGTCTTAGAAGTTCAGATGAATTACTTCTGGATGAACTGCTATAGCATCAAAGGCCTGATCAAAGCTCACTGAAGTCATCACTATTATTTCTATTGATTTCAGTGGGCCATGAATCTCATTGTTTTCCCAGGAGTATTCGAGTGCTGAACTTGTTCTGAGGAGAGAAAGAGCTGCTAGAAAAGGTATGAACATGTATGTCATACTTACCAAGAAATCCAGGTCCATTGTAATAAGGGCTCCAGATTTAGATTACCTATCTAATTGCTATTGTTATACATGATTCCTTTATTACTCTTTTTGCTTTGAGTTTCTGACCTTCTGCAGCCCCAGTGCTGAGGCTTGGATACAACCTTTCACAACAATGAACTTACTTACCATAAGACAGGTTGGAAAGTGCACATTTCCCTTTTCTTTATAGGAAAGTGCATAACATAAAGACACAATCTAGTTTATGATGGAGACCTCATAGTATCTTTTCTTTATGTTCACTTGTTTCAGTGAGACGCATCACTAGAAAGTGCTGCTAACATCAATGTACACCCACTCATATAGATATAAGCAGACCTGACATTTGGAATGTTTTCTCACTCGAAATAAGGTATTTCAGCTATTTGCAGAAATAAAAAACACAAAGAAAAAATAAAGTCTAAAGGTAAGGAGGAATTTTTTTTCTAATTTCCTAAAACAGTGATGTCATATTCCTTACTAGTATCCCTGCTCTTCAAGAGGCATAACAGCTTGTGAATCTGTTTATTGCTCTTGCTATTTTACAAAAATAGTGTTTACACATAAAACGTATTTCATTTTAAACTCTTCTGGATTACATTAACTTAAGAATGCTTCCTGAAAAAAAAAGTGCAGAATGAAAAATATCCTTGAAATTTTCAGAAAGATTTGTTCAGAAAAAAAAATAAATATATGTTGTCATATCTTGGTATATCATATTTTGAGAAAGATAGAAAGTCCAAAGAATTTTAAAGCATGGATCAAAATATATCCTATTTCATAGGCTGAACGGTTTCCTATTTGCATAATAATACAACTGTCTGATACTACTTCTATGTACACGTCTATTTACTTTATGCATCTTTTTTGACAGATACATGATATACAAAGGAGTTGCACTGGCATGTGGCTCAAAACATGTTTTTGCTTTCTGTTTTCAATTTGTCTGCTCCAGTGGCTCATCTGTTGCACATACAAGGTGTGCACTAAAACAGCATTAAACAGCCGCTGAGCCCTCAGGTTTACCCTTGGAACAAACTTCACTCTTGGTCAGAAACTGAGGTGAGTCCTTGAGTTCGTTCTCTATCAGTGAGGACCCCACTACTATTCCCCAAAGCCCAGATGCTGTATAGGTGGTAATCACGATGGAAGAGATGAAGTAAAAGTGCTTCCAGTAGCTCAGCCTATCAAATGGTCAGTGATGATACCTTCTTCAGAAACAGATGTCCTAGCGGCAATATACTTTGAGGGACCTGGAATTATTTCAGTGCATTGTGGAAAAGCCTGATGGTGAACGTTTAGCTGTAAACTACTTGGATTTTAACAGATGAAAAGATGTTTATTTGCGTATATGGGGACAGATGTAAGCAGTCTTTCAGTATGAATAGCTTGCCAATGGAAACATGAATTCTGCATTATAAGACCATTTTGGACTAGTATATTTTACCTTTTATGAAGCATCTGGAAACAGCAAGTCCCAAAAGCCACCAGTATCAATAGCAGTAGTGGTATAGTGGGTATTACGACATAAATTAGATTCGGAATTATACCTACAAGACAAAAAGTTCTCATTAACCTCTCCCATGTTGAAATACTCTTAACCCCATGAGTAAAAATCTGGAGTTATATATCAGAAACACATTAACTTACAAGAACATTTATACGCTTTTTCTATAGGAAGGGCTCCAAAAAGGTGACTCAGCAATATCAATAAAATGGTACTTCTCCAGCAATGTTCAAAACATATCTTACGGATTTAAATTCTCACATTTTCTCCGTGCATCAATGCGAGATTTCAAATTTTGTAATTGAAAATTCAAATATTTAAAGAGAGTACATTTCACAGCCTATTATTTTTACAGTCCATATAACCTGTCTACTCAGTTACCCTTGTATGTTGGATTCCCACCCATGCAGGACCACAAGAGGAACAAACCCTGCTCTTGTCTCCACATTTTCCTTGAAAGACAAAGGTACACTGTCCTTGACTAATGAGGAGAGAGCTAAAGGCGCTCCCCTGCAGGTCTCTGGGCAAAAGGAGTGGGAAATGGTAGAAGCTGAGACTCTGTTATCTCCCTAGAATAGAGGACGGGGTTTACAACTTCCAGAAAGGGCCTGCCTGTTTTTCAGTAACTATACACCCGTGTTTTATAACAGTATAGATTTAACATACAACTTTCTCACCCATTGTCCTCTGTTGAACATATTTTCACTAGCAAGAATAAATGTAAATATTCAGGTTGGGTTTGTTTATGAGTTCTAGATACAGAGTCTTTGCATGGTTTGTATAAACAGTCTTATTGATTTCAAAATACAGTTCATTGGTAAATCCATTCCCCTGGAGTTACAAACAACAGGAATATTAGTTAGGAAAACGGCTCAAATCCAGCCAACAAGCGTCGAAAGGGAGCACCAGCTTTCCATAATCCCATGCTGTAATCCTGTAAGATCCTGAGCTACTCCTCAGAGATGTTTGATTCCTTGTATTAAGGCCATGCTACAACTCTTCATGAGCTACAGGACTCCGTTCAGGACATAAGTTGCAAAATGAAGTAGCTAGGAGCATTACAGCAAGCTCTTAGGCAGTGGGCATCCATTTTCAAAATATCAAGAGCCATCTCTGCTAGAAATCTCAGCAAAGACCTTAACTCCCTTCGGCATGCGGTTTTCCTTAAAACACAGGGTACTTGGGGGAGCTACGGCACACTGCTTATTCTGCAGATAACTGAAAACTTTATGCCCCGTCTGTCAGAAAAGATTAATTTGTGCCCTTTTTGTGAGCCCTGGGTATCAGATATAAAAGATAATGTATGCACCATATGTTTGTTACACAGGCTGGAGAAGAGGTGGGGAGGAGATGGAGAAAGGCAAGGCATTGGTTACCACAGCCTAGGAGGTGACGCTCCCCAGGTGGGTGAACACCGGTGAGATCTTGCATCTTGGCAGAGACTCACCAGGGTCAGAGACAACGGTGCAGGTCTCAAGGACTGCTAAACTGTAGATTTGGATCAAAGTTTGGGTAGACATGGAAATAATTTGTTTCCACAGTTACAACAAGGACCAACTAAATCTCTTGAAACGTTATTCGAAAGTATACTTTTTCAGGGCACTTCCTGGGGAAATAGACTGCTTCCTCCCATTGACAATAATGGAAACTGTTAAAGATTAATTTAACTGAGTCCACTGTTAATATTTTTACCAGAACACTACATTCATATGAACACATTACCTGTTTCAGTAGCAATAACATGATACTGATCTTCTGGTTTGCTTGTGTCATAAGGGTTTCCTGCTGGTACCGTTGGAAAAATACCTGAAAAGGATATCAGACATCTTAGGAAAACAGTGAGTACAAAATATGGCTGTTATGTTGTTAAATAAACTAATAGTAATTATTTCTTAGTTTATATTGGATAAATGAACATTTTCAGGATCGATTAAACTGCTGGATATAAACATGTAAACACAATTTTATAGCAAAATTGGGATTACATCTGGAACAAGAATTATGAGCAGTGCTATTCTGAACAATAGCCATATATTTGTAGCTATTGCTCTCTAAAGGATTCATTTTTCATATGTTCCAGTTATAAACGATGCCTGTTAAACTTGAGTAATTTTGGAGGTTCTTGAAAGCTATCCTTGTATTTATGTATTTACCATTTTAACTCAATTTAATGTTTCAAAATTTCTTACCGTGATCTGGCTCCGCTCTGTCTCCTAATTCTTTTTCTAAGACATTATCTGTTAAATCAATATTTGAAATCAATTGCTGAAGAACAAAAAATGTGTGTAATAAAACAGATGTTTTCATTATTTTGCATGCAGTATCACAGAGATAGATACATACTCCAAGACAATAATTGGTTAATTCTTCAGCATTTAATCTTCTTACCAAAGACTACTTGCAAACTAGCATCAAATAGCTTCTAGTTCATAATTTTTCACTCCTTAGAAAAGTTTATTCTAGTTCCAATTCTTGGTGGCCTGACTAAATCACTGAATCCCTTAATATCTTGTGCTGAGTAAAACTTCTAACACATTCAAAGGTTTATTCGTGCACACAATCCTAAAACTGTATGAGAGGAAGTGTTCTTGATTAATATTTAAATTTCATTCACATTTTCAAAAATATGCTTACAGAATGTTGGCTATGAAGCAAAACAAAGCAGCACAAGTTTTTGAGGTTAGATGTCAGCTTCACATAGTTTGGTTTTGCAACAGGCAGCCCTAAAACACAAATCATGGGAAGCGGGTTCTAATACATCACATATAGAAGTGAAATTACCAAAAGCGGAATGATAGTATCATATTTCTTTAATGCGTCAGAAACTGGAGAACCACCTCATGGCTTTGAGCTGTATTGCAGAGGCTTGCAAGTTTACTTATGGCTATTGTTACAACAAAAAGTTTACAAAGATTACAGAACTAATTACCTCATTTTGGGCATAGGAGTGGAATCTGCATGATTGTTTGAATACCATTCCTTTATCATAAGATCATGTTAACATAATAGCGCCATGAGCCTGCAGTTACAAGTGTCCTGATAAACACAAGATGCTGAGAGAAATCGAAGTAGCAATAAAGCCTACTAGAACAAAGGCAATTGTTTCATCTACTCTGGTAAAAACGTTTGGCCATATATAAAGAAAGATATCAAAATAGCACAAAGTGAGTTGCTGGCCCTAGACAGAAGAAAGGAGATGAGTTTTTAATTTGATTGCATAATCAAACCTACAGGAGCTGGAAAGGAACTAAATGAGGTTGCAATTACCAACCTATAATTAAATTTAAGATCGCTGAATGATCAATATGATCTAAAGCCAGACTGAACATTGCAACAGTAAATGCTGTCAAGGGAGGTGCTATAAAAAGGGCTTAGAAAAAAATGAAGGTGACTACCAGAAATGTAGCTGCTGCTTGAGTAAGATTGCCTAATAAGCGCTGCCCCGAACTTGCTGCCGACACAATTAAATGCAACTTTATCATGGTAACCTACAAGCTCTGCGTTTTGGCCTATGACTGTTATCATACATACACCATATACTCAAAAGAGACAGGAAAGTTGTGAAAAACAATATACTCAGATAGCAAAGTGAAGCTCAATATGCATGTGGCACTTTAATACTCCTGGTAAAACGGACGTATTTTGTATTACAAATGGCTGATGTTGAAGCTATTACAGTGATTTGGGGGGGGGGGGGNTTGGGGGGGGGGGGGAAGGTCATTTGTAAGTCTCACTAGGTTTTAGATAGCAAATGTAATTTTCTTACACTATGGTGCTTTCTTCAGGCAGTGAAAGAAATGTCATATAACTATTTATAAACATTTATGCATCTACTCCTCTTCTGCACGTGGTAGAAGAATACATTTCTGGAGAATAGTCTGTTTTGGTAAAGAGCACAATTCCAACAGCTTGAAAAGTAAATAGCTGCAATTCAGCGGTACTGTATTTATCTGCATAACAATGTCAGTCCTAATAATAATCTACCTATATATTGTTTGCCTTATTATATGCCTCATTATACACTAGCAATCTATTTCAACACAGTGAAAGAAGTATAAATTCATTTTCATTGTTACTGTTATCACTGGCATTTTTTCAGATGGTGAAAGCAATAGGAAAAAAAATTCTTTAACACATCACAATTAGAATGGTAAGTAGCTCACTATTACAGAATAATTATTTCACTTAAATTTGTTTGGTTTTAAAGATATAAAATATACTTGAAACTGAGCCCTTTTATTTAAATCTGTATTTTCTGTTGCTATTTTAACAACTTAAAACATTTTTATTGTGTTCTCTTATTTCAAAATAATTGTGATCAGTTGTAAAAGTGGTAAAATTGTATACGTCACAGTTCCTTGAATGGCATGTGTGACCAAGATGATAACCTATCACCATAAAACAGTGATAGTCACTAATAATTTTGGAAGGAACGGATTTGTGGGGTAGGGTGAAATGTCTGGGTATATCAAGCCTTCCAAGTATTTAATATTTGCTTGCAATATTAATTGCCATTAACATCTCCATTAAGATATTAGACAGTGACAAAGCTATCTATCCTCCAAAACTGAAGGAAGAAAATAGCCTGGATCTCTACAGACAGATCCCTACAAAGAGTGTGATTATTGCCAGATCATAAGCATAGGGAAAGCAGGTAGCAAACTGCAGAATTGGGTAGGTCAAATAGTTGCTAAGAGAATGATTTCATATGCATTCTGACTTTCAGATTAGTTTTTGAAAAGCAGACACACCATAAATTATTTAAAATTATTTGTATGATCCTGCTGAAAAACATGCTTTCATTTACTGTTAAGTACCACCAAAAGTAGAAACTGTTACAGGCTCAACTTAAAAGTTTACTTTTCATGTCCTTTTTCTGTTAGGACGGAGTTCTAGTTTATCGTTCATGTTTCCTCTACTGATATATACAGAACCTAGATCATGTCTGGATGTACAGCCAAATTGCCTAAGATCTGGCTTTTCCTGTCACCACCTGAACTAGTGTGCATCCACTTTTCCTATCTATAAATCCACATGTATGAATGCAGAATTTTCTTCTTGCTGTTCTGCACTTCTTTCCTTAAACCAAAACTTTAAGGGACAGCCATCACATGTAAGTTGGTATAAAATGTCAGAGGTCTGCAACTACAAGGAGAGTGTAATTTTTTTTACAGTAGGACCAAGACATATCTTGGTCATCCTACTTGACAGTGAGCAAGGGAAGTAGAAAATGGCCACTTAAAAACACTTTTTGAACAGTTAACTAACTAGTGAATGAGTTAAAGTAAACCTGGGAATGCATGAGAGTGAAGCTAGCCTTGAAAACATTCTTACTGGATACAGGTATCTTCCTTAAACTATCACTAGATTTGATATATTACATCACTGTTAATGTCAGCTCAGCCACTCAGACACCGAAGGAATCGGTATCACAGGCCACAAGACAGTTGCAGATTTGTTCACAAAACAAGAGGCAATTGTTCTTCTAAGAAAGCGTCTCACCTGTAAAATATAACTTTATTTTCACCTACCTGGGCCATACTTGCAGATAAAATTGTGCTTCATGTTGCATCTATCATCATTCCATTGATAAAGGTATGGCCCTCCCAGACCAGGGTTTGCAGTTGGCTGATGATACATCACAACGCAGGCTTCACTTCCACAGGAAGGCTCATCTGTATACCAATTTCTAGAGGTACACAAAGAAAAACTTTCAAATTTGGAAGGTATGGTTCACCAGGATGCCAAGGAAAGGAGTTTACATCAATGAAAACACATCAACTCCAATGGCCCCATCCTCTTCAAAGACACACTGTGTTTCCCACAACACCACCATGAAAGGAGTTTAGGGCCTGGGCTCCACATCTCTTGATCTTAAAAAAAATCTGACCTGTCGAAGCACTTCTGCAGAAATAACACTCTACTGCTCTGTTACCTGTTTTCCATCCTATCTGACTCTTACCTGTCCCTTTGTCCTGAGTCCTGTGAGCTGCTGCTACTCTGGCCTTTTGCTTAACCAGGAAATTAAAGGCTTTTCAAAAGACAGGGTAGAAACAGAACAATTTACTGCTAAGTAACAAAATTTACTTGCTGGCTGGGTCCCTGATTCAAGGTGGCCAGAGCCTTGCAGAATTTGTCTGCCTGCTCCCAGACCACATCCTAAAAGCTCTGTGTGGGGCATAAAAACTTCCAAAAGCCATACAGAGGGAAACTCATGAGACGGAAGCAAAGAAAATTGTAGGCTGAAGCCACACTATGCCATCCTTTTACAGCTTCAAATTCAAAACCCTGGTTGCCAGCTCCCCTTTATCTGGAAGAGTTAAGGAGTCATGCTACTAACTTTTATGGGGCAGCAAGTCTTCAAGCCTCTTTATAGAAGACTTGACTTGCCAGGCAATTCAGTCGCCATTTCTTTCCATGAAACCTTAATGAGCAGTTTTAGAGACTTACCTGAAAGGTGAAATACTTCCATCTGCCCACTTGTAGAGGTTGGGGCAAGGACTTGAGGTGGCGAGTTCGTTGCCACTTCTCCACAACCCAATCCAGAAATCACCATCAGAAATCCCGGAGCCTGACTTTGTGAGGTTCTGCAACATGTTTTCTATTAGTTGCTGCTCAGCTTCACTTTCCAGGCTCAGTAAAGCCCCACCATCTATTTCACAGGCTTGGCGGGCCTCCTCAAAGCCCACACGTCTAGACAAGTCCTGGAAATAAGCTAACTTGTAACAAGAATGCTTGAGGTCACCATAGCACACCTTTTGACCTGAAAAATATAAATACGAGAGTGTTTAAAGTATACTAATGAATATCACAACTGAAAAAAAAATAGCACAACATGAATACAGTGATGGAGGAGGGTATTTTTTTTCTTGTGTCCCTCTCTGAAAGGGCTCACAGTGATACAGCAATGCTGCTGAAAACTTTAGCTTTAATTTAAATTGCAAATATCATACTGTTCATGGGAATCTGTGGCTTCCTTCCCAAGGTCTGTGAAACTCTGACACTGAAGACTCTCACTAACTTCTAGAAAAATATTCTCTACTTTAATGACTGTACCATCAGGCACCTCTGTTAAAGCCAGGATCTGTTTGAAGGGTATTTTCTTAACTATTTCATACTAATGGACCAACTCTGCTTCTATTTAATAATCAAAGCTATCTGATCAGAAAAAAATGTTTAAAATCCTCAATTGTAAAGGCAGGAAGAAGCTAGCGTTTTGTTGATCCTGCTATGTAAGACCTTGAAAGGGTGTATTCACAAGGACCTCACAGCTACTCCTTGCTATAATGTATCTAAATAAGATCTGTAAAAGGGTGTGTGGAAGAAGAGTGTCTGCTCCTTTAAGGATATCTGGCCAATGACTTTGCCAGTGCAAAAACGGATAATGAGAAAAGGAGGAAGCCATAAACCAAAAATACAGACAGAAACCCGACAGGAAAACATAATGCAGAAAAAAACCCCAAGAAAAATAAATCACCTTGTCAGACACAGTAATTGGTGGGCTATCAAGAAACTGCAGGCAAACAGGACTTTGCAGCTTGGTAAGGATGCAAAACTGGGGGCTCACGACGTTGGGTGTTGGTGGGAGTATGCAACCTGATGAGGGACCATGCAGGGCTAGAGAATGGGGAGGAACAATAAGGAATGGACAGAAAAGGGTATAAAAGGGGCTGGTCGCAAGTAAAATGGAGAGGGAGTGGGGGTGGGCGGTCTGGACATGTGTGTCCATAGTGACCTTCTATCTCTACCAGCCAACGAGAAGGAGGGGACTTGACTGCCTATGTTTATGTTTTATGTGGGTCCTGCACAGGGGTGCTGTTGAAGGCAGTGCCTTGTCTGTGGAAACCTGTGTGATGGCCACGTCAGTGTCCTGTCTGTGTGGCACTGGGATACCTGCTCAGCTTTGCTACTGATTGAACCAGCAAGGGGGAAAGCAGCAGCCACATCCCTCAGCTTGGAGGCCATGGGTACCAGGATGGGCACCAGCAGCCAGGCAGAAGGGAGTCCTGGGGCTGGAGATGCTGGAGGAGGCAGCCACACTTAACACCCCTTAACACAGCCAACAGAAATGACTGTTATTAGCAGATATCACAATACTACCCAGACACCATAAAGAAGCCCTGTGATGCTTTCAGAAAGCACTATATCTACTGCATCCACTCCATTTTTGTTTTGCCTTTCAGAGTTATTTCTGTGGAAACAATCATAAGCTAAATGACTAAATAATGGTTTTTTCCTTCCAGTTCTTTGGCTGAGGAAGATACGTGCCTTTTTCCTAAAAAGGAAAAATAATTATCATCTTCAACTACTGAGATTGTCTGAAGTTTATTCAACACATACAAGATGTGGAATGAACAAACTCACTTATCAGCTGCAACTGAACACCAGTATGTCTATCTGTGGACAGAAGAAGTGTTTTAAGTATAAATTTATATAAGGTAATAGGCTAAGCGTCTCTTAAAAGATCAAGTTTTTTGAGTACGGAGCTTTATCATTGGAGAAAAGTAGCATAGTTTATTTTGCTAAGTAAGAATTACTGAAGCATACCAAAGTAATAAGAACCACCAGGCATTATCTAGATTGTTTAGAAATCAACAAATTTTACCATTTTACTGGAAAATTTTGCAAGGAATGTGTTTTATTGTACCGTGTTAGTTTTGCATTTGAAAATCTTGTATTTACTCCCAGTCTTAAGCAAACCCAGATACCTGACCCTCATGTAAATAACCCTTTGGCTTTACCTTTGAACAGGTTTTATCCTGTTTTACCTTAAAAAAAAATGGGAAACAGCAACATCATCCTGTAACTTAAGCTGTACTTAATTTTTAAGCCAGTGTTTTTCTATACACAAAGAACAAATATAGAAGTGAACAAAGAAACCTAAAAGATACAATAAAGTCCACTCTTCTTGTCCTAGTGTTGCTTCATTTTCATATTTAATGACAGAGTAGAACACTTTCTGTAGCAGATTGCATACAGCACAAAAGCTGACTGAAGACTTCTCTATATCTGCACAGAGCATAGTTTCAAGAATTTTCAGAGAATAAGCAGACTGTATCAAAGTTGCATGAATACAGGAACATAAAAGCAGGATCTTCTCATGCCTTTCAGCTAAATCTGAAAGTAACTCCTATTTTTGGGAGCTTTCCACAATAAAAAGGATATCTAAATTATGGGGCAGTAGGCATAACCTATGCTTAGTTTTCTAGTGTTTCCTATGATGCTTGTAAACTTTCTCAACAAAATAATCTCCAAAACCTTTTCTTTATGACACCCTATTAAAGTTCAGCTGGGAGAAGGACTGTCAGTAAGACAAGCATCTTTGTGGTCTCATTCTTATTTAGGCTTGGCAAACAGACTTCTGAAAAGCCACTCGTTTATCAGTAATTAATCTGCCAAAATAATACAGGAATAAGAATAACCTAATGTAAGGACAAGCTTGTGCCACAGGTATCTGTGGAAAAAGCGAGGCTCTGAGATCCATATGAGAACTTCTGTTTGGATTTTCTCTGATAATGTCCTGACAACTCTGTCCTAGTTCCTTTCCTGCCATTTCCCTTTATTTACATAGGTTACGAGCATTGCTATCAACGAATGTAGTAAGCGCCATAGTCCTAGCTGGGCAATGGTGCTGAAGAATCAAGGGGCAGAACCTTTGCTACAGATGCATATGAAATAATGGGTTTCTTCATGAGACTTCTTTGAAGAAAAAGAAAAAAAATACCCCATCTATTATGAAAGTAACAAGGTGATAACTCTAAATGCTCAAAAGTGGGAAGTGCAAGAATGAAAGCTGCATGTGAAATCACAGCTCATTCCCTTCATCTGTAACACTGCAATTCAAATTTTGCTAATGTGTTCACCACCTTTTTCTTTTCCCCAGGAGCTCCGTCTCATTGACAGGACAGAGTGCAGAGCGAAGGAGGAGCTGTTCAATATTTTAATCCTCACCACTGAGTGATTGACTATGGCTTATTGCCAGAGTACACATATGTACATAACACTGCAAACATCCAAAGGCTGGCACGGAATTATGTAGAACACTAATCATTTGCAAGCAAAAGGGACCACACCTCTCCCTGTAACTAAAGATTGGATCCATAGAATCATAGAATGGTTTAGGTTGGAAGAGACCTTAAAGATCATTTAGTTCCAACCCCCCTGCCATGGGCAGGGACACCTCCCACTAGACCAGGTTGCTCAGAGTCCCATCCAGCCTGGCCTTGAACACTTCCAGAGATTCAAAGCATTAATTCAAGATGTATATCCAGATTTATGGAGAGTCCTTTGTCCATTGTCTTGTTTTTTTTATTTCCCAGACAATTTTTAGAAAGAAACTCTTGATTTCTTTCATTCTGTGCACATACTCCTCCTTGACACCAAGTAGTAAGCTATGAGAAAATTCATGTATCAAAATACCCCTGTCATCATTTCAGTCATGCAGGAACACTCAGTCCACTGAGATGACTGGGCTGGCCACTATTGATTTCAATTCCTGTGCTGTGCCTCTCTTTCATGGGAAAACAAACAGCTAGCTTTCCATCCATAACACACACATCTGTTCCCCTTCCCTGGGTGTTTTTCAGGTGGCTGAAGTTTCCTCCTCTCTCTGTTCTCATGCACAGTCTCTGCTCTTCTGTGACTGTCCCAAAACCTCAATCAAATGACCTCTCCAACAGGACAAATGGGTCCTTGCTGGCTAACTGACCAAGCTTCTTCAGGGTACTTATCTTCCAGTCAGATGTTCACAGAATCACAGAACCACAGAATGGTCAGGGTTGGAAGGAACCTCTGGAGATCACCTA
>RSEF01000001.1:121857839-121874497 GCA_003993805.1 Himantopus leucocephalus | reverse complement strand
GCACCCTCCCTTTAAGTATTTATAAGCATTGACAAGATCCCCCGTCAGTCTTGTTTTCTCTAGACTGAGAAGACCCAAGTCCCTCAGCCTTTCAGCAACAACTGTTGCACAGAGACTCACATTTCCAAACGGCACATGCTGTTTCTGAGCTGCTATAAGGCTCGTGGTCTAGAAGCTGTAAGTTGTGCTGTGTACTGGTCCAATACAGAGGTTGCATCAGTGTCAAGGCTCAGCTCCATCTGAGCCATCAGCTCCATCTATACCAAGCTGAGGAAACCAGGTGAGATTGTACAGAGCAGGGAGAAGGGGAGGCACTTGTGATGCACAATGGCAGCAGAACTGCTTGATAGGTGCCACTGCAGCCTCTAATACATGCCTATTTTGTGCAACCCAGTAGCAGCTTGCCACTGTTGTGGGCTCGGAGCAGGAAGCCTCCTTGGAGCTATCCAGAATACAGATGTGAAGGCCTAATTTGTACCTAAGGGTTTATCTGAAAGGGTTAGTGAGTTAGTATCTGGAGACTTTGTGTGAAGACTTCTTTTTTCTTCCCCTAAACTGATCTGAATAATTTTTGAGGATACCATTGTTATTGCAGATATTTGTGCAGGGTTAAAAAACTCTAAAATCAAGTATTATAAAGTGAATGAATTGAATAAGTGAAAATTTGTGTACCGTCCAACTCCAAAATTACTTCTCTTTTATTTGTTGCTCTCTACACCTGTGGCAAATGAAATAATTACCTCCTTACAGGCTGATCATTTGTACAAGAATATACCTCTAGAAAACAATGGAGAAAACAGCAAGAAACCAAGAAATATTTGGCATTAAGAACCATCTGGTGTGAATGAAGTACGTGCTGTGGAGTAGTAAGCTTTCTGGAAGAAGCTGTGAATTTTTTTTGTTCTAGTTAATTTAGTCCCTGTGTTTAGGTAATGACCTACTCTGAATCTTTTCTTTCTTCTTTTGAAGGGGACTTTTATCTGCTGTAGTGGAGCTAGTTCAATGTGTTAATGGAAATCTGCAGTTGCACCTTAATAGCTGGCACATCAGCTGACATTTTAGTGCTCTCCTCCGAGCATCCCGAGATGTCACGTTTTCAAGCTTCATTTTTTACAGCTTTCACTCCCTACTAATTCCTGACCTACAAAGCAGAAATAATTCACCAGTGAAAAATGACAGAATGGGCCACATTGTATAGCAACAAGGTAAGTATGGAAACACTAAATATGGGCTATTTTACCTTATTCTAACACCTTTGCAGCAGACAAGACTCCACTGTTAATTCTAAAGCAACATTTGCTATTTCAAGTGTATAAATTGAATCCCAATTTTTTTGTCACAATTGAATAGAAACTAAATTTGTAAGCAAGTCTATCGGAATGCATCAGGCTAACGTACTATGCAATGTGAATAAATATAGGCAAGTTAGGCTTTTACAACCTTTCCACAAAATCTGCCCTGTGCTGCTTGAGAGATGAAAGAAAACTTGAAGGAAAACATTGGTTCATCATGGAGTATCCAGAAAGGAAAAAAATAAAAGCATGTTATTGTATTTAGTCTTCCCTTCAGCACAAGACCAAAGACCTAATTAATTAACTAAATAAGATGTAAGAACTCATTTTTACTGTTTTCCCTTACAAGTGCTCAGACAACTTGAGGTTTCGTCCAACCCTATCTGACTATCTGCAGATGTGAAGGTGGATTGCTTATACCCTTCATTCATGGAATCTATCAGCTCCTTAATCCTTGACCCACCTTCCTTCACCCAAGCAGAAGAACTCAGACCCCGGTCACAAGCAGGCAGAGAAACAGGCAAAATGTGCACTTGGCTTGGTGTCACCTTACCTTTTCATCAACAATTGCTTTCTTGCCTGCTGAGGGAAAGTGCTGTGTTGAAGCAACACCTAACAGACAAAGACTATTCTTTTTTTGCCCCGTTGCAAAACTGCAAGTTTAGGTGTCCCCAGTTTCCTTAATGGAAACGTCTCCAGGCTTGTTCTACATTTCCAGCGTACACCAGCCATAGCTCTGGCCCTGTTCCCTCAGATGTAGCAGCCCTAGTTGCCTACTGCAGAGAACCTGAACTGGCTGAAAACCCCTTGCACTCACTTTTTCTCATCCTCCCATTAGCTGAAGAAAGTGTACAGTACTTGCTTTGAGAAGTGCTTGCTACCATTTCCATCCATATGGATCAGTTTTCACCCTTGGGTGTCACCCAGCAGCTCCATAGTAGAATGTTTTGATATCATCATAAAAGCAAAGATAGCTTTTAGTTGAAATATTTGATACTTAGTTAAAACATTTCTGCAGTTAATTCTGCAGGGAAAAAAGATCTTCAAGAAAAGTAGAAACAAGCAAATTCTCAGCTGGTATTTCAATCAATTAGGTCTCCATTTTGTTTTAATAATGATGCTTCATTACACAGAAATAATAGGTTCCTGTAGGTCTGTCATGACAGAAGTTACAGCAAAATGTCATTTAGAAGCAAAATTACTGATGAAGTACCCAGCTCAAAGACTCATCTCCCTAAGAGCATCAGGCTCAGTCCTAACTACACCCCCATGGGCCATGAGGGGCACAAAGGTTATCTTGAGTCACAAACATGACTCAGCTGGAGGTTCTGGAGATGTCAGGTAGAACATAAGCTCCCTGCTGGTAAATCCCATCCATCTTCCTCTTGAACCTCATAAACTAACCTACAGTCTGAGGTCCGCTACCATTAGCATCTACCTAGATTAGTGGGGAACAGTAGCTGCACGTGCATAGCATATGTGAGGACAGGACAAAAGAATGCACAAAGCCTGCTGTCAAAAAGTCCATTATGTTTTCGTATTGTGACTTTTTTCTTCCCAAGATAATGGATTCAGCAGAAAACACAGATGAGCATTCGCTGCAAAGGAATGTGGAATATTTAACACTAACCAGAGTTCCAAAGGTCAGCACGAACCTGATGAAGGCCTCTGAAAAGAAAGTAACAAAATAAAAACACAGGGTGTCACAGTGAAAGTGACCATGAAATAATTGCAAGACAAAAATCTACATAAATTAACTGAAATATTCTACTGGCTAGATAATATTTCTCTGCTTGCTTTATGAAGACTTGTCTTGGTCTTGAGCTTGTGTGAGCACATTGACCTCAGAAGCTGTGTAACGAGCATGCAGGACACTGGGCACAATTTGTTTTCACCTGTCCCTGTGTCACAGGGTGCTTCACGCCAAGTCCCAGTAATGCACTTCAGAATGTGGCCAGTAAGAGGCTAAAAGGTATTAAATTTTCCTAATCACATTTTGATTCAAAGCTGATGCATCTTGTCAACTGAACTTTGTATCACCCAGTCAGATTTTGAGTGGGTTCAGCTGCTGGTCATGTTTTGATATATTATGTTACTGCTGGTGGTGTTTTACTATATCATATTTGTGTCCATCTACTGAATTTAATTTGGTTTTTTGATGATTCATATTACTTTAAAAAAAAATACTGCTGTGATAAGACTTCATAATTATGTTCTGTCTTCATTTACGATAAAAGCAAATTGCCATCTTCTCTCCCAAAGTTTGTAACACTGAAGACATATCGTTCTGTAGTTGAGTCAGTATTCACATCACAGATGTTCCTCAGCTCACACTCCTGAGCAGCTTAAGGAATTCTGTGCGCTAATAAATTTGCCATTCAAATACAAACTGCTAAACAGATCATATGCCAGTCCATAGCCGTGTTAATATCTTCATAACTAACTCTTCCATACCTTAATAGGTACTTTTTTCCTCCCACCCTGCTAGTAATAAAGCCTGCAGAAAGAAGAGACATTCATTGTTGCTTTATACTTTTTCTGGATTAGGGGTTATGCCTAATTGTCATAATACAGTTTCTCTAAAGTTATTTTTCTTTCATGAAAAGCTTTCAAAGGTTCCAAGTCCCTTTTAAGGGCTTATATGATTAGGGAATTGGAGCATCTCTCTTATGAGGAAAGGCTGAGGCACTTGGGTCTCTTTAGTCTAGAGAAAAGAAGACTGAGGGGGGATCTTATCAATGCTTATAAATACTTAAAGGGAGGGTGCCAGGTGGACGGGAACAGCCTTTTTTCAGTGGTGCCCAGTGGTAGGACAAGAGGTAACGGGCGCAAACTTGAACATAGAAGTTCCAGCTAAACCTGAGGAGGAACTTCTTTACTCTGAGGGTGGCAGAGCACTGGCACAGGCTGCCCAGAGAGGTTGTGGAGTCTTTGACTCTGGAGACATTCAAAACCCGCCTGGACGCTGTCCTGTGCAACCTGCTGTAGGTGACCCTGCTCTGTCAGGGGGGTTGGACTAGGTGATCTCCAGAGGTTCCTTCCAACCCTGGCCGTTCTGTGATTCTGTGATATAAAATAACTGAGGGCCACATTTGCCTATTAAGTAGCTGTACTTCAGGTAGATATGTGTACAGGCAGACAGTTTGTATACATCATATCATATAGTTATTAGCACGTAGACAACGTCTAAGGTGGCTTAATAGAGGCTGGCCCCAACCTCTCTTAAGCAAAACTCATCTATTAGTCAGACTTCCTACAATATTTGTTGTAATGGAGTCCTTTTCTTGCTAAATTCTTAGGCATTAGCAAGTAAAAATTATAGGTTTATAGATAGCATGTATAAAATGATAGATAAAAGGCAAATTCTTTCTATTCTCTCTCAAACATAGGCCAGATAATCTATCTTTAGCCATTAACCATCCCATATCTTGTGAATTAGCAAAGATGATGATAGAGGTCCTCAGATACCAGCAAAACAGTCATCTCTAGGACTAACGCAGCTCTTGCAGAGGAAGAAAACAGGGAATGGTGGAAGCTGTAAGTAAAAACAAAGTACTGTATTATACCATTCATATCGAGATTTATTACAGTTATGCAGAATATGAAGCTACACAAGAAATATTTGTCCCAGTCCAGTCCCTGTCTTCCTTATTTTCTCTTTTGCCATGGGAAGTGATTTTCAGTTCATTTATTGCTGAAATTGAGTTTTCACCTGTATGTCAGCCTTTACTAGTTAAGCTATTGTGTTTCCGAGTGCTTTTGGGGCCAAGGAGTTGACTTGGTTATTTCTGAATAACAATTGTTCTCAATAGACCCGTAATAGCTATACTTTTACAAAACCGAGCAATCAGAAATGAGACAGTTCTATTTGTAGAAAAGCATTGGGCGGTGCTGATTTGAATATTAAAGAATATTATTATCACTAACACCTGGATTTTGCCATCTGGCTGAATACAAATGCAAGTCAAATGAAATCTGATAGCTTCCCTGCATATTGCAGCAAGATAGCTGGTTAGTAAAATAGGTGGTTAAAAAAATACACATATAAACCCTGATGACAAGTATTGATCCAAACAAACTATTTTTGGTGACATTTATTGAAGTTCCATGTGCTCAGAACGTGCACTGTTATAGGTCTTGCGAAGACGCAAGCAAGGATTCCTCGTCCTGCAAAACTTGGATAAGTTTCTCATTGTGTTGAATAAAGCACTGGGAGGATGTGTCTTCCCCAGAGCAGAATACAAGTTTGTCTGGATTTTCAAAATCAGGGACATGGTGTTTCAGCGACCAGCTTGTTCTTCATGTACTGGGAACTGGAATACCTGCCCTCACGAAAGGCTGACATCTTCACCAAGCAGCAATAGGCTTATTCACTCATTTCACCAAGAAAATAACACACACATTTATTTCTTATAGTTAGCTTCTCAGCGCTGGCACACATGGCAGGGATCTCAGGCCACTGATAACAGAGCTGTAAAGAAGTACCTTGATGTCTAAATCTCATTAGAAGCTAATCAACACTTCACCATCCACAATTACCCTTGCAGGAAAACACACAATTACAATTATGTAAATCAATACAGGGTAAGTGTCTTCAACTGGAAAATAAATATCCATTTTTATGAAACAGTTGTAGTCACTGATTTGAGTGATATGCCAGTGTCAAAAAAAAAAAAAATCTATAAAGTATTTCCCAAGTGCTTCTTTTCCCGCCCTGGTCAAATCATTAAAGCCCTGACAGTTTTCCTTTCTTCTAAGTGAAACATACCTACTTTTTGGCATCAGCTCTGTTTCACATATCTAGCACATCATAAATTTAAAGCCTAAGATCCATTTAGCTTTTCCTGTAATAACTGTTTTCCTCTCTTCTGATCATGTGAACTTTATAGGTATACTTCACAGGGCTGATCACGGCAGCCAGCCACTTGCTTCGGTAAGTGGCCAGTGCAAAACCTCACTGTACTAGGGGTTCGTGCAAAGTGCCAACATAGTTGCCAAGACAACTCCCTAAAAATTGCAAGTCGCCTTCCCTTTTCCCATGTTAAGAAGGAACTGAGAATGGTGTCAGACCTACATTTTTTCCCTTGTCTGTCTTTGAGAGGTCTAGCAACATTGCCACTGTGAACAATGCAGGCTCCTCGGCTTCACTGAGCATGAGGAGAACAATGCACTTAGAAACTTAGCGCTGGCATCCACAGAGATGACAGGCTTGCATTTCAATGTGGCCCAATATGCATCTTCTGAACCGGCCATAAGAAAAAAGTCACCATGAGCATAGGACATGGAGCATAAACATTTTCTTTTGTAATATATACTCAGGAACTCAGTTTCCCTAACAATGAATTATGTTTGTTAAACAAACGCAAAATTACCCACTCTTCATGGATATAAATAAGCCTATTCAATTCCACAGACACAAGCAGGGAGGCCAATGATAACACCCAAATGCCAATGGAATTTATTTGAGCCCATTCAAAATAAGAGGAAATATGATGTGTTAGAAAGATCTACACATCTACAAGACTGCTCCAGGATGTGGATTATTTACCCACGAATTTTAAAAACAAACAAACAAACAAACAAAAACCACTGCTGAAGCTGTTAGCAGTGGTTTTCCTCGATTGTTTTCATTTTTCTGAAAAGTCTTATACACACACACACACTAACATAATAATTATTTTATATATCACAGCCTAAAGACACACAAAGAATGTTCCATCATTTCAGCTGTTTAATAAAAAAGCATAAATACTGACAGAAACACTGACAAGACTGGCAAATCAATAGTTTTCAGTGTAGTTGTGAAGACCAGAACAGATTTCCCAGATACTTTTAAGACAGACATAATACGGCAGCTAGTAAGTTGTTGTTAGCGTGTTGTGGAATAGACTTGACAAAAACTGCAGAGTTGGAATGGCTTAAGTACAATGTGGGCCAGCCTCAGGGAGCAGGGAATATCCTTATTCTCTTGTCCTAAACCAGGACAAATTTTCACACATAACTAATTTTATATACATCAGTCGACTCCATCAACAGGATTTCTCACAGGCAAAAATTTAAGCAATTCTGAGAGTTTCTGCTGATTTCTTATTTCTTATTTTTGTCTCTAGAAGGAAACAGTTCATAAATATTTAGTCATTAAAATATTCTCTTCATCAATCATTATCCAGAGCAAGCATCATCCATTCTCTTAGTCTTTTTCAGTGAAATTTGCCCTTTTCCAAGTGTATTTTCATGGATTTGTTACCAAGATACCTGTATTTGCCACAGATGAAAGTAAAATTTATATATGGATGTGAAATTATATTAATTTACTTGGTTTATGGTCTTAAAGTTTCCTAGGATGGAATGCCTTACATGCATCACAGTACAAGAGTGCAATAAAATGCCCATCTTCTTGCAGTAGTGTCCTGGTTCCGGCAGGGATAGTGTTAATTTTCAAAAGGAGCTGGGGACAGGACACAGCCAGGACAGCTGACCCAAACTAGCTTCGATGCAATGTGACATCATGGTCAGTATACAGCTGGGGGAGCTGGCTGGGGGTGGCGGGCATTGCTGCTGAGGAGCGGACTGGGCTTTACGGGTTCCAGTTGGTGAACAGTTGGACATTAATCATGTTTGTATATTCCTTTATCGGCATTATTGTTGTTGTTGTTTTACTCTTTCTTTTGTTGTTCTATTAAACTGCCTTTATCTCAACCCACGAGTTTATCCCCTGGGAGAGGGATCAAGATTATCATTTTGCTGTCCTGTTTAATATTAACTTATAATATGATAACATCACTGTTCAGGTTGTTATGTTGGTATGTTTATGCAGCATTGCTGTCCTGCCTGTATCTCAGGTGCCATCTCTCAGAATTTATCGCACTCAATCTATGGAGGAAATGGGCAGGGCTGAGGGCGTGGTGGTGGTGGTGGTGGTGGACACTTTCCCCAGCTCTTTCATCTCCCTTTTCTCCTTCAAGCCAGTTACAACAGCTTTTGAGGATTTTGAATATCCTTGGGATGTTCAAACCAGTATGGTCCTGTTGCTATATCCTCCTGAATGTATTTCAGGTCTTGTTTAGGGTTAAACAACCATTTAAGAATACCACCCAGAGATCTGCCCCAAGGCTGGATAGTCATGGGTGGCGTGGCACGGCATGTGGGAGAATATGGGCAGATATCTAGAGAACTTCTCACCTCCAATGGTTTGGAACTTCACTCCCAAACAGCTACAGGACCCTGATAAAGTGTTGAATATTTGAAAGGAAAATGCTGTGGTTATTCCAGACAGGCACAACTTACTGCACTGTCCTGGGCCCTGAGCAACGACAAGCCTTTGAACAAACTAAGCAGGAAATAGTTCATGCAGTAGCCCTGTGGCCAGTTTGGGCAGGGCAATATGTTAAAAATGTGCTCTATACTGCAGCCAGGGAGAATGGCCCTCCCTGGAGTCTCTGGCAGAAAGCACCAGGGGAGACTCAAGGTCGACCCCTAGAGTTTTGGAGTTGGGGATATAGAGGATCTGAGGCCTGCTATACTCCAACTGAAAAAGAGATATTGGCAGCACATGGCGGGGTTCAAGCTGCTTCAGAAGTGGTTGGTACTAAAGCACAGCTCCTCTTAGCACCTCGTGCTGGGTCGGATGTTCAAAGAGCGGGTCCCCTCTACATATCATGCAACTGATGCTCTGTGGAGTAAGTGGGTCACACTGACCACACAGCAGGCTCAAATCAGAAACCCCAGCCACCCAGGAATTCTGGAAGTGACCATGGACTAGCCAGAAAGCAAAGATTTCAGAATATCATCATCAGAGGAGGTGACACATGCAAAAGAGGCCCCACCATATAATAATCTATCAGAAAATGATAAGAAATATGCCCTGTTCACTGATGGGTTCTGTTCTATTGCAGGAAAACATCAAAGGTGGAAGGCTGCTGTGTGAAGTCCTATGTGAAGAGTTGCAGAAGCCACTGAAGGACAGGGTGAATCAAGCCAGTTTGCAGAGGTGAAAGCCATCCAGCTGGCTTTAGACATAGCTGAATAAGAAAAATGGCCAGTACTCTATGTCTTTACTGACTCAGGGATGGCAGTAAGCACTCTGTGGGGGTGGTTACAGCAATGGAAGCAGAGTAACTGGCAGCACAGAGGCAAATCCATCTGGGCTGCTGGATTGTGGCAAGATATTGCTGCCCAGCGAGAGAATCTGGTTGTAAAAGTAAATCACGTAGATACCCATGTACCCAAGAGCTGGGCCACTGAGGAACATCAAAACAACCAGTGGGTGGATCAGGCTGCAAAGATTGAAGTGGCTCAGGTGGATCTGGACCGGCAACATAAGGGTGAATTATTCATAGCCCAGTGGGCCCATGACGCCTTAGGCCATCAAGGAAGAGATGCAACGTACAGATGGGCTCGTGATCAAGGGGTGGACTTGACCATGGACACTATTGCACAGGTTATCCATGAATGTGAAACATGCACTGCAATCAAGCAAGACATGGCGTTAAAGCTTCTTTGGTATGGAGGACTATAGCTAAAATATAAATATGGGGAGGCCTGGCAGATTGATTATATTATGCTCCCACAAACCCGCCAAGGCAAGCGCTATGTGCTGACAATAGTGGAAGCAACCACCAGATGGCTGGAAACATACCCCATGCAACTGCCCGGAACACTATCCTGGGCCTTGAAAAGCAAGTCTTACGGCCACATGGCACCCCAGAGAGAACTGAGTCAGACAACAGTACTCATTTCCTAAACAGCCTCATAGATACCTGGGCCAAAGAGCATGGCATTGAGTGGGTATATCACATCCCCTACCATGCACTAGCTTCTGGGAAGGTTGAACGATGCAAAGGACTGCTAAAAACAACACTGAGAGCCATGGATGGTAGGACCTTAAAACATTGGGACACATATTTAGCGAAAGCTACCTGGTTAGTTAAAACCAGGTGATCTACCAATCGAGCTGGCCCTGCCCAATCAAAGTACCACATACTGTAGAGGGGGATAAAGTCCCGGTAGTGCACATAAAGAATATGTTAGGGAAGACAGTCTGGGTTGGCCCTGCGTCAGGCAAAGGCAAACCCATCCGCGGGATTGCTCAAGGCCCTGGATGCACTTGGTGGGTGATGTGGAAGGATGGGGAGGTCCACTGCATACCTCATGGGGATCTGATTTTGGGTGAGAATAGCCAATAAATCAAACTGTATGATGTTGATTGCTAAATAACCCTGCCACTGTATGTCATCGCTTCTATAATTGCTCCATGCCATATCAATGGTACTGCAGTAAGAATCACCCAAAGTAATGACAGATGAACTTTGATGAAACCAAGTAAAGTGCAGCGGTGATGTGATCAGAATTGGCTTCAGCAACTGGCACCCAGCAACTTCCTCAAGATCAACATCTTCAACCCGCAGACTATGGGCATGGGCCACACCAGACACACCAGCTGCAAGCTCTGGATACAGCATGCAACAGTCCAGCACCACACACCATCTCTCCTGCCCTGTGAGACTGTTATAACAGATGGAGCCCAAAGTCATGGATTAAATGAACCCAATGGACATTTTAGAGGGATGGCCCATAGGCTAAGGGAATGATATTTGTGTGTGTGTATATATATATCAAAGACAGGGAAAAGTGGTGGTGATTAATTGGAAAATGTAAAATCTAGGCATGACTTCGATGGTATAGAATAAAGGGTGGATAATGTCCTGGTTCTGGCAGGGATAGTGTTAATTTTCACAAGGAGCTGGGACAGGACACAGCCAGTAGGGATGACCCAAACTAGCCAAAGGGGTATCTATACCATGTGACACCATGCTCAATACATAGCTGGGGGAGCTGGCCTGAGGGGTAGGAATCACCGCTCAGGAGCAGGCTGGGCTTTCTGGACCTTTCCAATCAGTGAGCAGTTGCACATTAAACATGTTGGTATATTCCTTTGTCAGTATTATTGTTGTTTTCCTCTTTCCTTTGCTGTTCTGTTAAACTGTCTTTATCTTAACCCTCGAATTTTCCTTTTTCTTCCCCCCCATCCCAGGGCGGGGAGGAGGGGGGAAGTGAGCAGGTGGACTGGGACCAGTGGTTCTTTGTTTCTGGTGGGGGCTAAACCACAAGCAGTTACACAATTAAAAGAGAAAGCAACAGGCAAAGTCCTTGCTCATTCACCTTCTACTAAAAAAAAGAAATGTAGGAAAAGCCAATCCACATGGAATCTTAGAATTGGTGACAGTTCACTTTAGGCAAAAATAGAAGGGACCTTTGAGGGGAGGAGAAATTATCCTTTATAATAAAGTCAAATGGTGGTAAAACATAATTGGTTAATTCACATCAGATATGTACAACCCTGTACGGGGAAAAAGACTGTTGAGATATATAGAATGGGATTCGTCTCAAACTTGAGTCATTCGCAATATACCTGTCCATACCTGAGCTGGCTCACTGACCTCTCTGTGTAGACAACTGAAAGAAACAGACATTTTTAGCGTGTATCTGCAGTATTTTCAAGATCTATGTTAAAATGAAATTAATCCCACCCTAAAAATACTGATTTTTTTCCTTCACTACCTATAAAGTGAGCCTAGAGTACCTGTATACAGCAGCTACGTTTAGATTTAGTCAGAGCCATGCCAACTGTTGTTTAGTTAGGACTCAGTATTTCTTAAGATTGCTTGGAACTGAAAGTCCTACTGTCTGACCGTGGTGGGAGTGGGGACTGCTTCAGCAAGAGACTCAATTTCTGGCTAGTGAGTGACAGGTTAAGTATGGGATTACAGTGAAAAAACTACTGTCAAGTCATCGCTTCATCTTACTTATTTCACATTAGTACTATACTTTCTTTTCTGATGCATGAGAGATTTGCAAAGAGAAAGTAGTTATGAGAATTAGTTTTTTTTAAAAAAGTGCTGTATAAAGCACTTTATGAACCAAAGCATGTTCTCCTGCAAACATCTCATAATCAAGAAGTTTCATCTACATAGTATCAGACCTGAACCACAAAGAAGTAAAGCTAAGGCGCAGAATATGACTTCAACAAGGCAAGAGACTTTTTTGCACCCAGCTGCTACACTGGAACAGCACACCAGCCTTGTCTCACTGGGAGCAAGAAAAGCCATGTGAAAGACAAGCAGACTATCCATACTGTCCCACACATTATTTATGATAGCTGCCTCTGTGGTTGGTATTGTCTCCTGGGCCTGTTAGCCAGGTAGGGTACTGCGGCTTGGCAATCATGAGTTTCAGAATTACAATGCCTTCCTCTATCTTTGAACAAGACACTGAGAAGGAGAAGTTGTACTCCTGGAAAAGCAGCACACTCACCTGAGACAAAAAGCTAGAATTTTTCATCACTCTTTCTTTAGCCCCTGAACAGATCCACACTCTAGCCAAACCTGCACAGCTCTCCCCTATAGGCAAGGTAAGCTTTACAGGGTTCATAGAGGGGGATCACCTCTAACAGAGAAGTCTGATTCCTGAAACTGATTTAAGCACTTCAGTATTTCTACCCTGCTATATAGAAGGACGTATCCATCATCACACATCTCAGGTTATCAAAACTGTGTTCTCATCTATGAGTCATAACAGTTTACCTAATATAAAGCGTCTTTCCACAGGGTGTTATGGTATTTCTTGGTTAGAAGTAAGGTGTGTTTAGTAGAAACGTGTATTATATTCAAGAGTCATCACCTCACTCCACTTTAAGAACGTAGACCATTGATTTGTCCCCAAGAAGACATTGCTCAGAATAAGTGCGTAAGGAGAGGAATTAATAAAGGAGTCTAGGAGAGTTCAGGGCCCAACCTCCTTTGCATTTCTCAAAGTCTCATCTTTAGTAAGTACCAAGACCTACAATTGAACAAAAAGCTCATGTGGGCCTGCACATCCATTAAAAGCTTTCTCAGTATGGAACCAAATGCTGGGCGTTCATAACAAAATGTTGTGTTCAATACACAACTATTGCATATGTATCCCGTAGATGAGACTGGCAGTGTTTTTTCCAAATTATACTTTCTTAAATTCCAAGCTACAAATGTAGCTTAAAATTAACTGTCCACACCCTCTCCCACTCCAAAAAAAGCAAAACCAAAACAACACAACACTAGAAAGTTTCATCTACAGAAAATACTTAAAGTCTGACAGACAAAACTCAGGTGTAATAAGCAGGCCAAGCCAATTGAACTAAATTAAATTGTGCCTTTTTTATCTCTATTGAATTCACAACCCATGATTCTTCTTTGCTTCTTTAATTATCTTACTTTACAATATTTTATGACCAACTCAAACCTGGTCATAAGCTATGCAAATGAATATGTCCACATCCTTAAAGGCATCTGAAGCAAATAAGCCTACAGTTTAGGGGCAGCTCTTGTTTCATGACCCACCAAATATTTTTCTTAATTTAGTGTTTTATATATCTAAATACTTTTACACCAAAATAGATAGATATTGCTTTAAAATACTGTATCAGTATTTAATCTGCTATTGATGCATAGTGGTCACAAAGATCACAAAATTTAAAAAGCCATAGAAATACAAAAAGACAGTATACAGCAGTCATTAAAGTATAACGTCTATGATTAATACATAGGCTGTTAAATGATTAGTAATAAGATTAGCTTGCATCTTTCCTGCCCAATAGATACTTAAAGTAATTGCATCTTTGCAAACTGCATTATCATCACTTCATGTTCTTCATGATGTCATGGGACAGCAAGGCAGACTCAGCAGTTTCTCCTGAGCCTGCTTAGATTTTTTTCTTTAAGAATCAATTCTCTGGCAACACTAGATATTCTGATACGGAGGCTGTAAGCACTGCTCACAAAGCACCTGTCTAACTACGTTAAAAATTACAAAGCATTTGTATTACTTCTCTTCAGCAATTCCCAAATTAAAGATGACCAAAAAAAAAAAACCACCTAAATGTGAATTGTTTGATGCAAATAATCATTTTAATTATATCCTAGGAAAATTAACATACTTGAAAAAAGAAACAGAAAGCCTTTACCTAAAGAAATGGCATTTTGAAAAGGTAGACCCTTCCTTCTCTGCCGTCTTGACACTGTGGTCAAAATGGTTGCAATTTTGCAATTATTGCTAGGCTTGCTGCAAACTTGCTGCAGTAAATGGGAATCTTTCCACAAGGTTCAATGAACACTCCAGTCAGTTCAGGAACAGTTTCTATATGAGTGATAGGAATTATATATTTAATTTATTTGGAACGAGAGCAGCGAAATTTCCATTTATTCCAGATTATCATGATTGAAGTATAAATTAGCAATTTTTCAGAAACAGGTCTGTTTAATACGTAGACTTACCATTTTAAATGTAAGCCTGTTTAAATCCAAACTGTTAGTTCTTATATAAGATAGGCCGATAAGCTAGATGGAAGTCAGGTGGACAGCACACACTGCCCAATAATTCAATAGTACTATTTCTTGTTTGAAAACAAAGTCAACTGCTACTAGTACTAGACCCAGATCCATGTGCATGTGGCAGGAGAGGGGTGTGGTCCTTGGAGGGGGAGCGGGGAGGGGAGAATTCTCTTACCAGCAATTCAGAATATTCTGGCACAGCCATGCTAAATATCTTTGGCTGTTATTGTCTGGAGAATCTTTATCTAATGAATACAACTTCAGCTAATACACCTGATAGTACCTAAATGGTTGCTTCAGTAAGTGCCTTCAAATCCTCTCCTATATTCTCCCAGCAAACTATTAGTCACACAATACAGTGACATAACACTCATCACATGCTTTGAAATGCTTCAGGGAAATATGGGGTAAAGCCTGTATTCTTTCAAAGCCCCAAAGCCTTATATGCATCCAGGAAAAGTTTGACTCAACAGTACACACATATTACACATTGTTTTAAAAGCTGAACCTCCACTCAGTTTGCTACATATGCCACTTGAATGCAGAAGCTTCAGCTAGAAGATTAAGGGACTCGGTTTCCTCAGCCACATATGGACTCCTGCACTGAGACTACTAATGCAAAATGCATCTTGTGCATGCATAGTCTTCGCTATTCCTTAAAATAACAGTGTTACGTGGTATTCATATAAACTGTTAAACAATGCGGTTTGCTGTATCATATATGACTGTACAATTCACAATATAACAGAGGTAGATGAAATATTTCAGTGTACACTTTAGGCAGACAAGCTTTTTCAAAATGTTGGAAGTACTGCTACTTAGCTATTGTTTCCTGGAAGATATAGTTTCCCCAAAAGCCCAACAGCACATCTCAGTTCTGCACATGAACTTGCTTCAAATAAGACATCAGCAAAATGGTTAGTGACTGTACTCCATCAGCAACTAAGAAAATTCTCTGAATTCAGCAACCAAATGTTTGCTACAAAAAAAAAACCTACAAAAAAGTTTTCTTGACATGCTACTGTTACTGCCTCTGAAACAATTGTATATAAATAATTTGCCTTTTTCTGGAATCAGTTTGTAAAGAGACATGTTCTTGCCTGCATATACAGAGATTTACACACAGAACGTGTTAACGAGTACAGTCAAGTGTGTAAATCTTTGTTCCAAGACAAATGTATGGATGTGCTTTCACACCCAACATGCCTCCGAGAGCCCGTTAGCTTTAGCTTGGGGAGTTTGACCCAAAGTGCAACTAAAAATAGCCTTTTCGTTAAATTTAGCAGCTTCTGAGCATATGCATCTGTGCGCTGGGAATACACAACGTGATCCTACACGTCTTAAATTCAACCTAAGCTCAAATGTTTATAGATTTCTGAAGTATTGTCTTCCTCTCGGTTTTGAGAGTTGTAGATACACCCACACATAAGAAAACTATTTACGCTGTATGCTCTTTGAAAGTTTGCTTTTTCCTCCTAACTATATTGCGAAGAAGAAACATTGCTGTACGGCTACAAACAAACCCCGACGTACAGCCGCTCCTCAGGCGGACACCGCAGCAAGTCCTCGCTCTGCCTTCCTAAAAAAGCAATTAAAGCGGAGCTCCGCGATGCCAGCAGGAACGTCCAGGAACCCGCCTGTACGAGACACGGCCGCAGGGGGCAGGGACTGACCTCAGGCTGCCGCCGCAGTTTGACAGCCCGAGCTTGTCGCCTCCGAGCACCCGAAACCAGAGCTGCTTCCCGCTCTGCGGGGCTGCGCTGGCCCCCGGCTAGCCCCGCCGGGCCAGCACAGGCTCGCAGCGGGCGACGCCGCGGCCACAGCTGCCGAGAAGCCGCCGGGGCAGAAGAGCGGCCCCCGGCCCGCCCCCCGCGGCGCGCTCGCCGCCAACACGCGGGTCATTTAACGAGTGGGTTTGGTCCCGCTCCATCCCCTCCCCGCTCCCCGCTCCTGTGAGCGCTGAATCCCCGCATCGGTCCCCGCACCGACGCCGGACACGATC
>RSEF01000001.1:121788020-121857829 GCA_003993805.1 Himantopus leucocephalus | reverse complement strand
CCCCCCCCCCGCTCCCCCCCCTCCCCGGCCGCACACCGGTCCCCGCGCACTCACCGCTGAGGACGCGCCCGGCGACCCCCCCGGGCCCGCACAGCACGGCGGCCGCCAGCACCGCCGCCAGCCCCAGCCCGCCTCCGGACCCCATGGCGCCGGCCCCGCTGTGTCGGTTCCCCGCCGAGAAGCGCCCCGGGCGCTCAGGGCAGGCCGATGCCCACCGGCGGGGAAGTGGGCTCCCGCCCGGCTCGGCTCCGCGCCGCTGCCCGCCACCGCCTCCCCTCACGCCCCGCGGCCCTGCCTATATCTGCTCCCCCCACCCCCCCGACAAAGGGCCGGCCCAGCCGGGCGGCCGGGACCGCCCCCGCACCGCCCCCCGCCGCCCCCCGGCGGGCCCCGACGGCGGCCGGACCCTGCCCCAGCCCCGCTGTGGGGGCGGGCCGGGTGCGGGGGGGAGAGCCCGGCGGGGCGGCGGGGAAGGCCGATTTCGGGTGGGCAGGGGACCGGTGTCCGACGGGCGTCCGCCCCTCCTGGCCGGCGGCGGCGGAGCCGGGCAGAGGGCGGCGGCGGTGCCCGGTGCGCGGCAAAGGTACCCGGCTCGCTGCCGTCGGGGCTGTCACTTCCCGCCCCGGGCTCGGGGGTCTCGGAGGAGCGGCTACCAAGCCCCACGGTGTCGGGTCGTCCGGGGCTAGTAACTGTTTTCCCGGCTGGTGAACGCCATCAAGACCCCAGGCCCGTGTGGTCTTCGTATCTGTTAAAGGCTTTTTAGACTTTCCTGGTCTGTGTTTTCCCTGTCAAGAAGAGAAACGTACCGTTGCCAACTTAAAAACGTATAAATATGTATGCATGTATACAGGTCTATATACTGGAAAGTCCCCTTTTGTCATTGCCCTAGAAGGTAACAGTAGTCAAATTCACATTACTGTCACTCCGAAAATACGCTGTGGTAATTCTTCTGGACCTCTTCAAAGGACCGCTTTGAAGACTTTGTTCTTCAGAGTCACGCTGTTAAGGTTTTTTCTGCAAATACAGTTTGCAGATTTCTTTTATTACTTGTGTACGTGTGAATGCTTTGCTTTTACATGGGACAGATCATTACAGATAGGTTTAAAGGACATGTTGTATGCAAATTATTTGGTGGTTTGCCAGTCAACTTCATCTTTCTCAGAACTCAGCTGGAGATCAAATACATATGGCATATTGGTAAGTCATTTTCCCTTTGGATGTTTATAGCCAGGTTTTGAAGTCAATCCATCTCAGATTACCATGGATTTTAAAACACTTGATGGATTTCCTAGCTGCCTTAAAGCTACTTGAGATCAGTTTCTTACTAAAAGAAAACTTGAAGTTTATAAGTAGCTATGGAAAATTATTTCAAGCACCACTGTGTTTTGCTACCAACTTTTTAAATTTAATAACAGAGATATTTGTTTGACTGATGTAGATTTTTTCCATGTGGATTTTAGGCTTCCAAGCCACTAAGTAATTTTTTTCTAAATCTACAGGTAAATTGAGTTGTGATCTAAAACTGGTCGTATTGCACAATACATTCTGAGATGGTGAAGTTATCTGAAATCTCCATGGCATCTGAGATTCAGCCTTTTCTTCATGTAAAGCTGATGGTATGCAGAAAGAGAAGAGCATGATCAAAAACCACAAAGAATACAATGAGAATTTTAAAACCTATTTGGTAATCAAAGCCTTTCAGCTCTATATGTTGTTAACCAGCTCCTGTGTTCCAGCTATGAGGGAGTTCAAGTTTGTCTGAATTATCTTGGATCTCAAGTAATGTCGAGCCAAGCAAGGTGGGGAAAATGAGAAAGATCTTTTCCAGAGTGTAAACTCTTCTAATGTCTCAGAAATTACGTATGGATAGTAAGGGATGAAACCCTCCAAATTGGTGGGAATCTTATGTTGAATACCAGCCACAGACACTGAAAAAGTCTTCTTTTTCTTGTGCCTTTGTAAAACTTTGTTAGCTTGCCAGTTCCTAAAGCCACGTTGAAATGAAATTGTCATGTATTCAGACAGCTAAAGAAACTCTCTAGTTTACAGTGGAATTAACAGCATGCAGAGGGAAACAAAACAAATTCTGTCTCTAGCAAATTATGCAGCACTTTTTTGACATGCTTTATGCTGGTTTATTAGCCAAAATTGTATATACAGTGACTATTCCTGGCATTCTGCTGATCTTTGCTGCACTTCTCATCACACAAGTCTCTTGGGGGGAAAAAAAAAGAAGAAGAAGTGCAGTTGTGTGGAGACCAAACTGCATTTTCATAATTATCTGCAAAATTTCCAGGCTTGTCTTGATCTTACTTGCAGCCACTTGCTGCTTTCTTTCCTGCAGAAAGAAAACACAGAGCCCTGTGATACTGCATCAGAGGAACTTTCCTTACCAGTGCTCATTCACACCAGCTACAAAGGTACCTATTAATCTGCCTACTTCTCTCTGTCTCTTTCATAGTTGAAGTATATTTCATTTTTTCAGGAAAGAGTGATTTCACTTTCAGTTAAAAATAGTCACTTCCCAGACCTGGCAACTGCATAATCTGCAATTGTTCATCTGGGCCTTCTAAACAATGGAAACAGGACTCGCTGCTGGGACCAGGTTTATGTTTTACGCATTCACTCTGTCGATACTGTAGTTTCATCTGCAATGTACATCCCGTCTCAGAACTGCACAAAAGACGCGGTTGCGTTGTGAAGTGACTGAGCAACCTAGAATTACACATTGCAATAATTGCGTTGCAACTCAAAAAAATAGGACTGCGTATTTCAAAGTTCTGGTACCCAGAATATAAATAACTTCTAGTTTGTTAGAAGTTTATAATGATTATTGCAAAATCCTAATACCTTGTATGTCCATGAAGCAACTCTTTGAAAGGTGGACTGTCTTTTCTCTGGCATCATTATTTTGTCACATTCGCAAGNAAAAAAAAAAAAAAAAAACCCAAAATTAGAAAGAGGATAGTTTAGCTGAACATAAAGCTTGGATCAGGAGTAGGTACTTTTCTGAGGTAAGTTTTAGTCTAAGTCAAATTATTTGCCTCATCATAGAAGAAAATGGGTAAACTTGTGTGGTTTTCTTCCATAAGGTGGTTTAATCATTGGATAACTTAATGGTATTTAGACTATGAATTTGTGAATAAGTATCATCTTTAAATGCTGATATGTTTCTGCTTAATGCTGTTTAAACACTTTAAGGACCTTATTTGGCCATTCCTAAAATAAGGTTACTATTTAGTATCACTAATCAATTTTCAAACAAGCCTAGCAGCGGAAAAAAAGGAAATTAAGTTGGAACAGTTGCCCTTTGGGGTGGCCTAAGAGTTCCTCTGTTTTACCACTCATCTAAGTGGTAGTGCTGTATACTTCACTTTCATGAAGTACTGTTTGAAATCTGAGTTACAGCTGTTTGGACAGTTCATTTCTCAGCAATGTTTATTTTAATTTTCTTTTTAGTTTTCCTGCTCGTATCTAAAATTCTTCTGTCATTTGCCCATGAGCCTAGACGAAGCAGACTCTAAAGCTGCCCAGGTATACAACTGAAAGTACCAGGAGAAGAGAATTTTGGACATTTACCATGTGCACTGAATAGCTTGCACATGGATAATTTATCAAATAACTTTGCTAGAGCTCTATCAATTTGATATCTCATTGGCTTCTAAAAATGGTTTAAGCTGCTTAGCTTCTGCCAATTTTCTTAGGACTATAATAGGATTATATTTTTAATATTTTTTTTTATTTTGTAGTTATGGCAAAGAATTCAGTACAGATGCTATAAACATTTGAGAAGATGTAAGATGTACTAGAGGAGGGAAGGAATTAGAGAAGTTTTAAGCTTCCTTCGCCCCCCTTTAGCAGCACCTGAGGTACCATCCACACGTAAAGTTAATGCGAATCAAAAGAAAATGAGGAGTAGGAGAGAGAACAAAGGAAATGTACCGCCATTCGTTATTCAAGTGTCTAAAAATGTATGTCTAGCCTGCACAACACGGTGCCGCTTAGAAATTCCCGAACTCCCTGTGAGTTAACGGTCTGCGTAGCTGGGGCCAGCCAGGCGCCCTGGCTTGCGTTGCGATACCCCGGTTAGCATGGCACTGTTCCCACCTTAATCTGTCCAGCTCTGAAGCCAGCTCATTCGGCGCTAACTCAGGTATTTCTGCATAGTGCTGCATTGCACAGTGCAAAATGCCGTTGTGGCTGTACGTGCAATGCAGTATGACTGACAGTTACACCAAGTTCTGCCAAGGAAGACCAAAGTAATTTAATTTCCTTCGATTATAATCCATTTAGATGTAACATATAGCAGAAGTAGTTTAAAAAAAAAAATGAACAAAACGTTTTAGATAAACAGAGTTTCTTAAAGGCCACGCAATGTTTTTTACATATTAGCACAAAAATTGTCAGTTTGCAGATTTTTTTATGCATTCTTAAACTGTGATATCGTGTATCTACTAAAATAACATGTTTTCCCTGCCCCGCCCCCCCTTAAAATCCCATTAAAGCTAGTTCTTCAAGCAGAGTCTTCATGGCTACAGACCCAATTTATTAATATTTCTTGGGTTTGGATCGGACTAATCAGGAGAATGAAACTGTGCATGTTAATTAAGCCTGATTCTCGAACCAGATGCAAAATGCTAACTCTAAGTGAGCAGCAGTTCTGTCCCAAACCGAGATAGTAAATCATGTTTCAAACTGCCAAGATGAGCATTTTGATGACTTTAAAGCTTTATTATGAAAACACATTCAAGGCAAGGAGGTAATTAAAAACAACTGTTGTTAGAAAATTCATCTTTCTGGGTAAAAACAGTGGTTCACCAGAATTCACGGCTGAGTCAAGTTTCTAGCCACTTCTTTCTCTGCCCTTTCAGGGGAAGCAGCAAGTGCGCAGCAATATTCTCTTACGACATATGCCCAGGTGGCCTCTACTGGAGGAGGCTAGGCTATATCTTTGGGTGAGCACAAGCGTCTGTATATCTTTACTTGATTTGCCTGAATGAAAACTTGAATCCTGGTTGTTGGTGTTCATCAAATACCATGAAGCAAATTTGTGAGAGTAGAAGTATTAAGATTAATATTATGCTTTCACTGTGTAACCCTGTTTTCCCTGTGTACCAGAGACAATGACAGGACCTCATTTGGACACTAGGGTGCCTGTGAGTTACAGATACCAACCAGGGGTATTTACGTAAGCCTTGCCTCTGTATTCCACATGAAAGAAGCTCTGCACATTTCCTTTTTGTTGTGACCTTCGTGATTGTCTAAGCTTAATTTGTGCTCATATATTTTATCAAAATCTTTGCAGTCTGGATTTTCTATAGACTTTCTTGACAGCAGGTTTGTTCAAGAATGTGATGAAAGTCACTCATCAAATTTTTCAGACCTTGTTTTCACTGCTTACACTTAACTACTATTATAAGAACAGTCAAGCAGCACAGCTAGGAGGGTCGATCAAGCGCTTTTGTAACCAATAAAGGTTGATGACTATTAGGTCTGCTCAGCAGTAGAGGCTGCCTAATCATCTCAGGATCATTCCTTTCCCTGTGGAACCTGAGTTGTGAGTTGTGTTTTGCAGTTTCTTCTTATTGTTGGAGGTATTTTTTCCTAACAACAGAAGGGTTAGGTTGAAGGCTGTTGGAGACTAAGTGAGCATCCCGTATTATTTTTGAGGATGTAGTGATGTTTCTATTGAAGATCTTTCTTGCAATGTATTTCTCAGTTTTTCTCAGCTCTACCAATGCTTATTCTGTTCCTCTGCTCCTTACCCTGTTATCCTAATTTGATCATTCTATAAGTGTTACTGCAAGTATCCTGCAACATTTCCCTGTCTCAACCCTGTTCTTGGAGCACTAGGCTTCCCCAGCTGCTGATACTGAGGCCTGCAGCTCATTCCTGCTCCTCCTGAGAAATCTGAATCATGTTCTGCAAGCCTGGTAATACTGTGAAAGCAGGTCCGTAGTGCTGCTTATTCCTGATCTCCTCCTAAAAGCAATGATACGGCCACAATCAGAACCTTCTTTGTTCCCTGCCATACCTTTGTTTTCATCCCGACTCACCAATAAGCCTATTTTCCTTTTCAAGTTCTGCTGCCTCCTGATGCTGAGACATGGGATCTACCTCAGCTGAAGAGGTGAGAGTACTCAAGCAGCTATAAGTGGTAGGGATGTTAGGGATGTCTTCTCTCTTTCCTTCTCTGGGAAGGACTTAGTGTTTCTTAAGTAGAACAAGGAGTCCTGCCTGTCACTCAGCGTTTGCTTTTGTCAATGTTTCAACTTTTTAATGACCTAAGTAACTCTAACAAAAATCAGCATTCGAGAAGAAGAAAAAAAAAAAAGGCACCAAACCGACTTTTATTTCGCCACCTTATTCTGTTTCCTAATGTGTTCTGATCAAATCCTGCAATTTGTTAGCAAGAGCTCTCACCAAGCTTACAGCTTTGTGTTATGAAGTTTGTAGTGCACCTGCTTCTGTCTCTTCTAAGAAGAAGAAAGAGACAATGTTGGTGCTGGCAATTTCTTATCCAAAGGCTACCTCATATAAGTAGCTGTTTGAGTCTGTTCCTCCTGGCCTGGATAGTCAGATCACATCTCTTAGCCACCCTACCTGATGTGTTTGCCTACAATACGGAGGGAGTGAAAGAGAATGTCTTGCGTGTTGTGTCAAAGCAGACCAAACTATGCTTAATGTCAGGCTGGACACACTCAACAGTGTGGGACACGAGTGTGTGTGCAGAGGTGATTTCTTGCACCTCTGTAGGCTGAACTGTGGGGACTGTATGTTATTGGAGTCGTGACCAACTGAAGCAGAGTGCAACAGCAATGGGAAAGGGACATCAGAAATACACAGGAGCAAGATTGTCTTGTGTTGCTTCAGAGGCTGTTGAACTTTTTTGTCAGCAGCTGATATTTCAAATTTTTCTCATTGACCTTCTGATCCATTCTTGCCAGCAATAAAAATATTACTTAGAAAACCTCAAAATAGACATATGGTTCCTGGGAGAAGGGTGTTATCCTTCTTTAAGGGCCACTCCACGGTTCCTTAGAAAAAGAGCCCTGACACAAGGTTAGCTTACTCTAGTACCGTGTAGTCAGTGTTTCCCAACTTGCTTGAACTTTCAGGTTAGCAAGTCCTATCTTCTTGGGACAGAAAATGAAATAAGAAATCCCTGAAACTCTGACCTGCATTTCCTTGTTGACCTTGCAGGGGCTCATAGCTTGAAATTTTTACATTGCCTCGCAGCTCATGACATCCTTATGGGCAGGAATCAGATCTGCTCAAATTCTGTCACTTTGGTCCAAGTTTCCACTAAGAAAGCTTAGTCCCGGGAGAGGATAACCTGGATGATACTCTGAATTACAACTTCTCTGGCCCAGCTTTGCGGAGAAAGAGGCCAAGGTCTCAGACCCTGCAGGCTGTCGTCTAACCGCAGGTTAGAGCCGCAGGAAACTGAAGGATCATGACTAAGGACTTCACATCTAGAGGCTTAGATCTTTAATTCCTTCCTATGAGAAGTCTTCCATCATCCGAATTCTCAGGCTTCAATACTGAAGATTAACTGTTAGGTGCTGCTGCCCTTGCTCCCTGTGTCTTCCCCTTCATGCCCCCTCCCCACATGTTTCCTGCACAAAATGGTCCTTCACAGCTCTCGCTCTGTTCCAACCAGAAGTCCTGCAAATCACAGGCGCCTGAAAGCTGCCCCATGCTGGAAGCAGAAGGGGTGGTGAGCGGGGTGGTGTTCCTGTAAAATTCCAGATTCCTGGCCCACCGTCTTTCAGGTTCAGCTGCTGGCAACTGGATCCCAGGGCAGCTGGATGTCAGCTTTTCTGCCTGGGCAGCCAGTGTTTCAGACTTGTGTACATTTGTGCTTTTTATGTATAGATAAAGTTTAAAATTAAAAGGTCTCTGTAATGAAGGTGGGTTGCTTGTATAAATACAGCGTGAGAAAGAGTAATGGGGTGGGGTGGAGAAAGTTGGAGTTCAGCTGGTAGCTAGCTGCAAATAAGGCAAAACCTGAAAAAGCATAGACTTGTTAGTTCAAACACATCTAACCTTTGGTGCTCCAATTCAGGAAAATGCCCGGTATTTTCACAGTAAGGTAATTGCTTTTCATTCATATCCTACATTGCTATACCTATGGTGTCCCCTGCCTTTTTTACTGCCCTTTTAGCATTTCATTTGAAAGACAAGACAGTATGGCTCGTTAATATGATCTAGTTCTCTAACTGAAGTCAAATGAGCTGTGATGCTAAAAGCTGTGGAAGAAGCTAAACCAAATGTCATACTGCTGTTCTAATCTAATGTGTAGCACTAAAACAGTGATCTCCATAGATTTGTTCTCTTGAACAAAAGAAATCTCTGGTGGTGTTTTCTGGATGCAAGGTCTATTAAGGCTACCTACTCCTTGAGGAGTTGCTTCTCTAATAAGGGATAGCTTTGTCATAGGTCTCTCTTCAATAAAGAGAGCTACCATGGTCTCATAACTTTCGGATGGTGGTAACAGGGTGTCAGTGACTCCTCTGTGTTTCATGATTCTAATTCCTGGAGAGCTGGGATTAATTCAGTTGCAGATGTCGATTGTTGCTAATTCAGCTCTGCAGCGATAAGGTGGCTGATTCAGCAGGAAACAGAATACATTTTCTTCTAGACACATACTGGTATCTCTTTTCACGAGCTAAGCTATTTGTGATCCTCCCTACGTTGCAGAAGCAGGAATGCCAGTTATAACTACTGTTCATGCATTCCCAATGAGGACTAATCAATGTTGGGGATGCCAGGAACTCTGAAGACTTGGCTGTCGTGCTTCTGTCCAAAACTGAGCTTTGGCAACTGATACCATCTGAAAATGCTTACTGATCCTAGATCGTTCTGTTTTCCTCCTTTCTTTGCATCCTCTTCTCCCTGCAACTTCCTGAAGTAAACCACCTGGGGGTAAAGGGAAGAGTCAATCCACACATAGAACACCCTACAGCAACTGATTTAATGGATAACATGCATGAAATACAAAATTATCCTCTCTAGAAAGTCTAATCCGTAGATTTTACTTCATCTTTACAGAGAAGACTGAATAATCTTGTGAGACTACATCGTTGAAATAAAGCTTCAGTTGTTTCAATGGTAGAAGGTTTTGTTCAAGGAGGAAGGAAAGCAAGCTGCTGACATCTGCAGCACAAAAAGAAATCTAGAAATTTAAGAAATAAGAATCCCTTTATGAAAAGTTTGATTAGGAAAAGCCTGAAAACAAGTGTATAGCTTTATAGAAGGAATGAGGAGATTATTCGCTTCCTAGAGAACATTTGGCAAAGATTATTTTTAGTGCAAAAGGATATACTACCCAGGATACTACTTCAAAAACAAACAGGGGGATTTTGTCTTAGCTAAACCAAAGCAAAAACAAGTACTGGCATGCCAAGCATGCCGGTTACACGTGCTACAATGAAAGCTCTATGTAATAAGCTTATGCAATACATATTCTGACTTAAAATATGTGGAATACCTTAAGGATATCTGCTCGTTAAAATGATTCTTGTCAAATGCTATATTGCACAAGCTGACCCATGGCTTCGTGAGTTTCCAAACTTGGAATGCCTTCAGCTATCTGGAGTTGAATGTCAAATGACAGGCTGTATCTCTGAGGGGATGGATTGGAAAATGCTTCACGTCCTTTTGGAGGAAACTCACTGCAGAAAACTGATTTGAGTGTTTATTGTTCCTTCTGAAGTCACCTGGCTGTTCTTCTGTATGTGGTGTAAACTCATACTTTTGGTTTTGTAAACAGGCTGTAGAACGACTCAGGGAATGTATGTATTGAAACTGTGGAGTTAGTCTTACTGGCAAAGCTTCCACCATATGGCTAGTTCACAGCCAAGCTAGTTAAGGGTTACTCTTAACCTTTTAAGATCAACCTCCTAAGGCCATTTAGTCTCTGAGTATGTTTGGATTCTCTTCTTTCCCAAAATCCTGCTAACAGGCGTTTTGGTGAGGTAGATATGCTACTTACTCAACAATAAAAGCTAGTTACTTTTCACAGTTTACTGAAAGAAAATTAAATAAGTAATTATATTAAATTAGATCAAAAATGGCTAAAAGTTGCAATAGAGTCAGTCTTTGGTATCTATTAGCTTCGTATAGGTTAGCAACTTGCAAAGCATCAGACTAGTAGAACTCTTCATGCAAGTTGAAATCATACCTAAGAGCAGCAAGAGAAAACCTTATAATTCACCTTTGAAAGATAACATTTTGGACAAAATGTCTGTTCTGTTGGAGTCAATGTTTAATTATGATTGCTTCAATAAGAAAAAAACCCTTTTTTTTAATACTTAGTTTCTGGGAGACTTAAACTGCTTCAAGAGTTAGAGAATCTATATTATATACACACATATATATTTTCTTTATGTGTACATGTATTACATGTTAGGGTATAATATTCGCCACTATCCAAGTACAGTGATGGTAGCTATAAAATAATCAAATGCTGTAAGCATGAGTTATCTGTCTCAAAACAATGCAAAAAAACTACTAATTCCTGTGTTCTATAGAAGCTGTTTCAGTCATAAAACTGAAAAAAAAAATATCCATCATTTCATTTGGTGCATGTATCCATCTTTTTGCTGAAATTTAAAGAGTTTTAGTGACATATCTGATATAATTGGGAATGTTGAGTTACTATATCTTCCTAGCTTAACTTTAGCCAAGTGGTTAATGGTAAGTAGTTGTGCCTTTTTAAAGAGTTTGGAATTTGTTGTTGTTGTTGTTTGGGTTGTGTTAGGTTTTGGGGGGAAACTAAAACCTTATCACACTTATAAATAATCAAATTTTTAAAGGATGAAGAGTGTCCCTGTTTGGGAGCAGGGGATGGTGACAGGAAAGCACTTTTGTATTTGTAAATGCATAATTACTACTTTCTTATTCCTATATCTTATTGTTTCCCCCCTAATCTGAATATCAGGCTGTTTTCCTCTCCTTTCTTTGTAGATTCTCCTTTTCCTCCTTCCTAGATTTTTACATGAGACCACTCTGTTCTCCTGTCTCGCACTGAAATTGAGCAATCCCACTCTGAATGAAACCATCCAGGTTTATCCAGGGATTTCTTGATTTTTCTTTCTTTCACATATCGTATATAAGCATTTCGTATTCTTCAGGTTACGACTAAATTTCCCGCTCATGACGATAAGTCCACTTCAATACATCATAACCTCTCACTAGTTTAATCTTTTCCTTTGGATACTGCTTTATCTTCATTTTAGCCTTCTTCATCGTCACAGCTTCTATTCCACCGATGTTTATTGCATGCAGTTCTCTACACATGGTCCCCTTTCTTCTCTGTAGAGAGAGAATGCTAATAACAGAATCATTCTTCAGAAAAGCACTGAAAATACAAGGTTAATTTGCCATAGATGAAAGAAGAACATCATTTCACATGTACAAGGTGTTTGTTTGTGTTCACTGAGCAAGGACTAAATTGATTAAATCATTAAATGCAAAACATCTTAGTGTTTGTCGCTGTTCCAGCTGCCTAATATGGAAAACCTGAGAGTGTTTCTTAGTAAGATGGACTAAGGGATTGCAACCAAGTGACTGCATGGACAATGTCCTAGAAGTAGTTGTTTTAGTTGGCAGAATTGGCTATGTTGTGGTGCTGAATTAGCTCAGGAAAGGACTGTTTTTTTCTAGTTGTTAAAAGCATCAGAAAAAACTGTGAGTTAGATTACATATACAGTAAGGTACAGTATTTCAAACATTTTCCTAAGCATGTTAAGGAAGATAAAATAGCAGCAAGTTATCTTTATAATCACTGAGAACTTGCAAATGTTTACAAACAGTGCTGTAGCAATACCTGAGTAGAAATGGATTTTTAATTTAAATTTTGTTTTTCTTCTCTCTCCTTAATTGTTCTTCCTCAGTTGTCTGTTCACATCAAAACAGTCTCCATCTTGAAAGTGCAGAGGCTAGAAATTAGTGGTTCTGCTGTCTATTATAGGAGAAGCTGTATTTCAAAAGTTTTGAGTATCTGAACATTTTGAAGATAATTTTGTTGATCTAGATGTTGTAAGCAAAAACTGAAAAATCTCAAAGCATCCTATTCTGATCTTATGTGTGTTGCAGATCTTGCCCTTCTTGCGTTGAGGTCCATGAGAGGCTTGAATGAACCAAGACTTGGAAATCCTCTTTCTACAAATAATGCAAACTCAGTATCTCTTCAGGGGCTTTATCGATCTTGACTGACATGATGGCACTGAACTGTTACCAAACATCTAAGATAATTTCCCAGGCTGCCATGACCTCATGGAGCCATATCTGGGATTGTCCTGAGCCGCGTGATCTGTCCAAAATTGCTGGTAATCCTGCAGGGCTTAATTGTGTGGTCTGCTTTAATTTGGAATGAGTATCTGGGAGATGTGAAGTAGTAAAACTCATATTCCACAAAGGTCTTTGCTGATGCTCCCACAATGTGAATGGACATTGCACGTCCAAGGTCCTGGGGAGTAGAAGGAAGCCTTCTGGAAAGGGATGGATTCCTCTGTAGTGAATGTGAATAAATTCATGGCACAATTTTTTTTTTTTTTTTAAAAAAAAAAGCATTGCTGATGGAAATTGGACAAAAATGTTACCCTGCCACTGAGTATTTCCTAGAGAGTCCTACACTGCCATCTTCTGGGGGCATGAAGGGAAGAGAACTATAGCTGATAAATGAGCAATGCAGAGCTGAAGGAGAGCATGCTTTGTTTTCAAAGGCTGAAGAAACTCCTTATTGACTTCTCAAACCAGCCTGCAGAGTTCAGGAAAGAAGGGGACTGTTGAACTCCATTTTTGCATCTTCTTGACCTCTGAATAACCTGTGCACTTACATTTCTGGTGGTTGAGTACTCTTCCTTGTTTAAGTTTTTTGATCTGACTGTGTGGCATACAAACAAATAACCAAGAGGATCTGCTTGCATCTTCAGGCCCTTATTAATAAAACATTGTGGTAGTTATGATAGAAGCTGGCCAAAGTAACTTTTGAAAAGTCTTAATTTCTGGTTAAAAATACCTATCGAGTTACAAAATTGATTTTATAGAGACAAACCTTTATTAGAAACACCAGTCTGTGGAGGCATATTGGTTGAAAAACCCCCACGAAGTAAACTCAGATGAAACCATTATGCAGAAAATCTCCTTTGGCAAAATCAGTTTTCACCTAATGATTCTAATTGCAATGAATCTGGAAGCTGATTGTCAAGTTCTCATTTCAAAACAGCAAATAGTTATTCTCCTATATTTCTTCATTCTGTGGCATTGACTGAAGTTGCCCTTTTCGTATTACTACTTTCACGTTGACAATTTTCACTTTATGACAAATTAGATATTCCACATTAGAGCTTTCTATGATTAGAATCAAGGCTTCAGAGAATCCTAGTGGCACAAGAAGATTGCCAACCCATATTTAACAGAAAAATTCCCTGTTGCGATAGTGTGTCAAAATAAACTTTTGCAGTTTAGCGTACTTTCTCCAAGTAATGGACTTTTCACCCTGTTATGAGATCATCACACGTGGTCCATATTCCATAATTTATATTTCATCGAATTTTCAGATTTCAGATCTACTTGCTTATCCATGAAAATCAATATAACTTCTGTATCCATTTATTAAGTTGTGATGGAAATGACATGAGTCATCACCGGCTAACTTTACTTTGGTGAATATGATACAGCATCAATTTAATAGCCTCTGAACATCTTGTCACATTGAACTATACACTACTACTGTGGCAACCGCTTCTCCTTTGATGGTGATTTGTATGCCCTACCCCTTCCAATGCTATTTTAGTTTTAGTCTTTAATAGCTGTATAGTTCTTCAGGTTCGCAGTAGGTGTGCTTTCAAGTGTATTACTACAGATGCAAGGCAGGAAACAAAAGCGGTAAAGGAATGTAAATGCTGATTTATTTCAATGCTTTGTTTGTCTGTATTTGTGACCAAATAGAAGACTGTGTGTATGCTTCTCCAAATGTCACCGTGGTATCATCTTCAAATGTTTGTTTAGTGCAACAACAACAAAAAAAATTGCAAGGACAATGACGAGGTCTGTGTAAGGATAAGTATGATCACTTGTCAGTATGAGAAATAGCAAAGTAAGCAATTGTTTCAATTTTGTAAGAAGATCTAGAAAAAGGTTTGCCAAGCTTCTAGCTTAAGCTCTAGATATGTTCACTTCTGTAACTTCAGGACTGAAATGGTTCTCTGAAGTCGTTAAGTCCATCTGTTGAAGGATGATCCTAATGAATCATCCTTAGCAATGCCTTGGATGCCACATTCAGAATTTTTGTACTACTTCCGTACATTAGGTATCATTTTGACTCACTGATAAACTCAAGAAGATCAGTGAGGCTGTTGTAATAGAAAGGACTTGAGTCACCACTGGCTAACTTTTAGGACTTAGAGAGTTTAGTGAGAGAAAACCCTTCAGCATTGATCTAGGCAAGAAATTTAACCATCACAAAGACATTTTGGGTATGCTTTTAATTTCTTTATGGAAGCTGTTTTGTGTTTGTGCATTAACAAGATCTGAGGTTTTGCTCCTCTTTAGTTGAGGGACAGACAGATAAAAGTGTAGTATTAAAAGTAAGCTGAACAAGACAAGCAGGAAACCCCAGTTTTGCAGTCTGTAAGTGCAATTATCAAGTTGCTTCAGTTGTGGATGGTCAGAACTGCTTAATAACGACCAAACGAGCTACTAAAGAGATCTCCAGATAGATACATTTTCATGTGCCTTTTTTATGAACTTTGGATTATTTGAGGCAAGGGAATTGGATACAACCTGCCTTAAAACTTGTGGAAAGGACCACACTGAAGGCCAGACACGAGGTGTCATGAAGCCAGTGGAAATACTGTTATTTACTTCAGTGGACTCACTGAACTGATACTTGCAGCCAGGGCAGGTGAAATCTGATCTGATGAGGGAGAAGAACAATGCTGTGACAACCTCACACAAGCCCACACATTGCACCAACTGGCATTACTGCATAACTCCTCACCTGCTAACTATCTTGCCTTTTTGCAATATACAGGCATCTGTCCCCATAACTGTTGGGAATTGTACCATGTGGATGGCATCCTTGAAAATTATACCATAATGAGTATTCTGCTTTTTAAAACATACTTCCTGAATAGTATTATGTGAACAGTAATTAATTCTGGTACGCTCAGAACAGGATTATGAAACTACTGTCTAGTCTATCTAATCAATTTATTGCATCAAAACACCAAATAAAGAAAAAGAAATGGGGGAAAATATTCTGTCCACAAACAAGGTTTTCTTGTGCTGTGAATAAAAATATCAATTCCCTAAGGAGGAAGAGAATTATGCTGCAAGTCTGCTGTAGCATTCATGGTACCAGACCTAATATAATAATCATTACTCACGTCATCGTTGTGAAATAGAGGAAGAGAACAAAGGTGAACAAAATGGTCATAAAAAGTACTTGAGTTAGGGAAGGTGCTTTTCTGGAACACAGACTTCTCTACATGCTGTGGATTTAATTTTGGCAATTTGAAATAGCCTTGATCAGAAAGCTGAATTTTCCCTCTGGAGGAATAGTCTAATTTTTCCACCTAGAAGTCCTAAAATGAAATGTAAATGAGAAGATTCAAGACCAGTAGTTGCAATAACAACATTGCAAATGTCTAAATACAGAGGTTTGTTTTCATTTCAAATCTGATCAATAATACCTTACCTCTAGTTCATAGTGAAAGTGAAGTATTTAACCTGAAATTGAACACTGCAGTGGAGTGACCTACTAAGAAAATCAAAACAAGTGAACTTTTTCCTCCTAGGAGTGAATGACCATTTTTGAGCCTCTGCTCTGGCCAGTGGCCAAATTCAGGGGGCAACATTATGACAAAGATTAAACTCAAAGACAACAGTTGCAGGAGTGTGGGAAGGGACAGATCCTATACGGAAATGAAGTTGCCTTGGGACTGATAGTGTATGTAGCCCTTTTCTGGAAAACCTTCCGTCTAAGGGAATGCAGTCTGGAATCTGAGGGTTGAAATGCAGATCAGGAGTGTGCTCTCTTCAGCCTGTCTCTCTCCTCAGAAATCTGTGCTCCAGGGCTTTAAAAGAGTCCCAGCCTGTAGGGCAGAGTGCCCTGTTGCTGATGCTGGGTCAGACTATCCTTCACTTTTCTCTTCCAAGTACGTCCTGAAACCACAGCACACTGCTGAGGTCTTGAAGGTCTGTTACACATCTGTGTAGTGCTCAACAGAGAGCAGAGACTTTTGCTTCTCTTTCTTGTTTTAAATTTGCCTAGAGATAATGTCCAAAGTGTATATTTCATTTCAGGCCACCATAAGTCCTGAAAACCTGACCCTAATTAGTTCCTATTTCGATTATCCCCTTCTGTCACAGTTTGTCTCTATTACCCTTCACCCTCCTCACTTGCTTATCTCTGCATATTTACTTATCTGAAGTTCACTCACACCGTGTCAGTTCACAAAGCTGAGCGTTATGATCTACATTTTAGGTCAGAATTCAGGAACAGTTGTCAAAATGGGTGTCAAATATATTGGCAAATAACTATGTGCCTATTTCAAGGTTTGAACATCTTATATCCACTAAGGAAGGCTATTTCCCTAAGTCAGCAGGGCTGCTGTTTGTTTGTAAGCTGGTGTCATCGGATGGAAGTTTTGAGGCCGTGTGTGCAATCGGTATGCACACATCATACACACATAGTATGTTAGCGTTCAGAAGAAGACCAGATACAGCTGTCAGCCCAGTTTCAGTTGTCACTCTTGTTCTATCAGTAGTTAAGTGAAAAGCTGATGAGAAAGGGTAGTTTTGTCACCAAGGCCAAGCTCTGAGGGAGGCTTCATTTCTAGTTTTTCCAGCATCCTGGAATGTATCTAGTAGTACTTCAGATCCAAATCAGTAAAGTACGGTTAACAGTACTTATCTTACATTGGTTATCTATGTTTTCTTTTTTAAGTTCTCTGCTATTTGAAGCAGGCATGATTTCCTTCTAGATCATACTGGCAAAGGCAGTAACAATAAGGATCAGAGCTCCTGGGCAACTGAGCAGCACAAATAATGCTGAGCACAAATCATTCCAGTGAAGAGCTGATGAGTATCTGCTTGTGTAGAGACTCTGAGGATGTTTATGCTTCTTTTTTATCACTAGCAATTTGTGTCTATTGTCTTTGCTAGTGCATTGTGCTTCACTGTCATAGTTGAAGCAGAACATTAAAGCAGAATACTCTCTTTTGATAATTTTCACCTGCAAATTAATCAGTCTCTTCTCTCCTGCAAGAGGAAAATGTCTGTTTTCGTCTGCCATTTGGGTTGGCTGGTAATTAGTCTTCTGACCTGTCTGTTGCTGGAACATCATCAGGCAATTGGAAGTCTTGGTAACCTCTTCAGCTGATAGATAAGGTGGTAAAAACAGTTCTGTTTTTCTATTATCGTCAATGTTGAAAAATCTCAATATTTACAGTATTTGTAAGTTAGCTGCTCAGTATTCACATGTCTGTAGTCACTTCCCTACCTCAGCTTTTACCATAATGGTAACCAGTGAAAAGAATTTTGTTTTTTTTAAGAATTGTATACTGTACTTATAGACCTTGTGCAGCATGTCATTTGCAAAAATAAACTCATTCTAAAAAACCTGAAGTCTTCAGAAAGACTAGAAAGTATGTTCTGTACTAAAAGTGCCAGTGTGTTAAATGCTCTGGGAATAAAAAACCTGATGAACTTGCACAGATCATTGTGAAACTACACAAAGTGTTACTAAGAATTTATCAGAAAAGTGTTTGGGAAAAAGACTTCCGGTTTTGCTTTATGTGGTCCTGTTGCACATCTAAAGGAAGCAAGTGTTGCAAGGTGTGTGGTTTCTTTTTTTCTGATCTTCATACCAATCCAAAAGGAGGGTGGTTTACATCTAGTTGTCAGTTCTCACTTTCTCATGTGCTTTTTCCAGAATTTTGAAGTTTGTTTTGATTTTGACACACTGTTGCAGCTGTAGAAATCAATTGCCATAATATATTTGGCCTTATATCTGTAATCTCCTCATTTCTTTCACCTTCTGTAGAATTGCACAGGTTGAAGCCCTTATTGGGGATAAGACTAATACCAGTTGAAGCAGGGGTGAAATTTGGCCATCAGAGACTTCATTTCTACTGGAAAATGCATGAGCTGGAAAAAAAAAAAGTAGCTTGGCTTTCAGATTTAAGGATGCTCTGACAGAACTGGTAGTAATAAAATCCAGACAAAACACCATTTTGCATGTGAACTGAGTAAAACTGAGTTGCAAGTTACTGATTCACAGCGTACCCAGAAGCCTGAAATCAGTGTGGTGTGGCATGGACATATGGCCTGTCTGAGGGAAGCTACTTGCAATATCTAAGTCTTGCATACCATTCCTTATGTACTGTCTTAAAGAAAATGTGAAGAGGTTCTATATGAAAAATGAACAGAAAATTCCTGCCTGCCAATGGTAATAAATTGAGGTGAATCTGCCCAATCATAACAATACTTCAGAAATGCATATGTATACCTATTCATCCGCCTATTTTTTTAATACACTTGTAATTCCCGCTACAGATGGTATTGTGTTCCCATGGACAACTTAGTGGTTCCATCAAAATTTTTGACAGAAGCCAGCCTGCAGGTTGTCTAGCCAACCACTCAGCCCACACGCTGTGAGCTAAGTCCACCAAATGGATCCCTTTGCTGTCTGGGCTTTTCAATTTCCCAGCAAACCATTTGAAAAAAAATACAGTTAAACCTTCCTGCCAACTGCATTAGGTAGTCAAAGGATCGCTCTGATAAGGTAAGGTTCTGGCCTGAACGCAGCTCATTCTGGCTTACAGTGGGCTGTCCAGATAAATAGGAGAGGATACACTGCATAATTGGCTTTGGGTATCTATTTTCCTTCTACAGCTACCTTCCAGATAATTATCTTATGTAACCATACAGTCTCAGTGAGTCTGAAGCTATTAGGAACTAGAGGACTTCATTACAGATCTTCTGTAGAAGCTCTACTAACTATACAGGTTTTTTTTTATTTCATTTTTGAAGACAAAATAGATAAAATATATTTCCCATTTAAATTCAAAGGAGCAATTCTGTAGGCATGAGGTTAAAACAGACTAAAGCATCTAAAGGTATTTTAAAAATTACCTTGATTAGAGTGTAGAAGCACACTTCTATTGGCTTACTGCAGAATTTACAGTTACAGTTAAGAACATTACCTTACAGTATATTTCAAAGAGTTCTATTATCTATACCATAGTACCTTAGCTGGTACAAAGTTTGCTTGATATATGTACATTACTTTATTGACTTGCACTTTACTCCGTGATAGATTTATTCCTTTAAGTGACACTGAAAGTAATAAATATAAGACTTCAAATGAAAAACATTTTTATTGGCACAGTGGAAAGAGAAAGAAAAAGCAGTGTATAAAATCTTGGCACAAGCAGTCCACTTGTGAAATGAGGCCAAATTAGTGAGGAAAAACAGTTAGAACGGATCTTCAGCATGCTGTTAATTTTCCAACAGTTTAAAAAAAAGAAAGACTGAAGGCACGGTTGTGAATTTTTCACTGAAGTTCAAGCAGTTGTGTATTTTATTACATTATAGAAAATTGAGGGGTTTTCCTGGTTCCAAAAATATCCCACTGCACTCTTTGCCAGACTTCAGTATTACTGTGTGTGCTGCTCAGAAATGTACAATGGATGTGCAATTCATTGTAGGAGTTCATCATGCTGTGTAGGAGGGTTGAAAAAAATGCAACAGTGGTAGTTTTTAGCGATAACTTCCACACAGCATATACCCTAAATAGTTTGTGGTTAGAATTGTTCCGGTTACGAACACAGAGACAGAGGTCAAGTCTTCCTCCTATGCATAATGAGAAGCTCAAGGGCTGTTTTGCACTGAGGAGGCGCCAGTTCTTTCCACATGCCATAAGAAATGCACAAGCATTTGCAGAGCAGATAACTATTCATTAGCAACCCAGAAAAGGTGATAGCTGGATATAAAATTCTATTTCTTGTGCTGCGAACCCCAGGATACGGTATCAGATGGACCTATGGTCAAGGCACAGCATGATGTGCAAATCCCATCCATGGTGAGGTTCACCAGATCTAAGATCACTGATATTCTTATAGGGTCTTGGTCAAAATACAGATTTCTCAATCAATGATAGCAGTCAGGATTGGAATATGGACTTAGCTTTGAAGAGTCCCTTGGACAGTGCACTCTATTATTCTTGTCTTATTAATAAAGCTACAGTTCCTGAACAGGTCCATATAATATTTCAATTGAACAAGACAATACACTATACATATACTCAAGATTAATATTCTTTGACTACATGTACATCTACTAGCTATACATTGAATCTCTAGATATTGAATAAATGGCAATCACACAACATCCATGATACAGAGGAATACACATAGATTAACCATTATGTGGATCACAGATGCCTTGTACAATATTCTGCCAGGCTAACCACTGCAAGGGCACTTTGATCTTTCTTGCTGAGATCTGAAATAAAGGCAAGCTACTGTGTACAGACAGGAAGATTGACAGGTTTTGGGGAACAAGAATTTCCAGTTAAAGTTAATATGAGCTAACATTACAGTTTTTAATTTCTAGCCGGTAGTGATTTAGTATAGTGAACCTCAAATTCGGTTGTACCTGAGGATATCTATATTAATGATATCTATATTATTCATCAAATCCATGAAGCATCTTGATTTCCTGTTTTAATCTTGATTACTGTCTCCATACCTATACACTATCCTTATTTAACTCCTGCCCTCCTTCACTGTGTTAGAAGATGACTGTGCAAGCCCCCTGAAGTCAGTAGAAATTAGTCACTAAGAATTAGTGAAGAGACATCCGTGTCAAATGACAGTGAGAAGATATCTGAGATACTGATTTCCTATATTTTCCTCCCTTCTGATTTTTTTTCCCTCTTATGTCTTCCTCCTGCTGCTCTGCCACCACCTTGCACTTGAGTACTGGCAGTGTGGTGTCATTCTACTTCTTATCTCTTCTAGCTCCGTTCTCATCCTCAGGTCCTTCCCTTTATTCCTATTGTTCCAGGGATTTCCTATTAAACATTCCTAGTTTGACATTATATGAACCAGTCAAAGAAAAGTTTCAGATGGACAAACAGCTATTGGCAAGGCAACATATCTTGGCCAAAACAGACAGATAAACATCTTCTAGAGAACAATTGTGGTTCAATATTCCTGGTGTGCAACTCTCTGCACTTCTCTTCTGGTGGTCATTCATCTTTCAGTAGCAAAGCATGCGACACGGGGGAGATGGTCAAGAAGAAAGCGTAGATCTGTGTGTAAGGATCATCTATTGGAATCGAATACAAATTGCCTTTATGTATAGAGGGATAATAAAAATAAGTATATTCAAAAATTATATCCTTTCCTTAAGCAGATCAAACCAGAACAGTTTAGTAACAGCACATAAATCTCTCATCCTTTTAAATATTTGATAGCAAAGGCAGTGATTAGTGCCATTCTTTGTTATCCTGGCTTTAAGGCTGTGGGAGTTTTGTTAACAGAGACTCCTCTCACCACTTGAAAGGATGCCATTTTGGGTCATCTGAAATACAGATGCTTGCAGCACTGTTTCATTAGGGTCTTTGTGAAAGTTTGGCTACATAAATTGATCAGTGCTACACATCTATTTTTATTTCTACGTGGTTAGTTAGTCCATGCCAAGTTTCCTGCTTTATCTAGGTTGTTTGTAGCTTTTGAATCAGCTTGTTTTAAAGCTAATTTAAGTAAATCTGCTTCTATAAAACCTGTACCCTGCACATACTGTTGAACAGGCCTAAGAGAATTCAAGAATCTGGATTAAATAAACAGTAGAAGAAAATTCCTTCTACCCATTCCAGCAACCAACCAATTATATTTATTTTATTGACAATTGACAATTTTTTTTTCCATTCATGAATGACAGTCATTTAAGGAGTTTATTGAAATAGCAGACTGCTATCTCATTGTTTATTTCATTGGATTTTAATCCTGAATCAGTTTAAATAGTAAAAATAATGAAATTCTTACCTTTTGAATTGGATATCTCATGACAGTTTTCCATGGTAACATTGAATTGTGCTGTTTAGATATTTCTGATTAAAATCACTCAGATTTGAGATTTTGAGTTGTTTTGTGGCTGAGGTGGCAACACAAGGCATCCTGGCATTTAGAAGCATTCTTCCTTTATTTAATCTTATCTAAACTCCCTGTCTACTGTAAATCAGTCATGATGCACCAATCAGTGTCAGTGAGAGACTAAGGTGTATTATGGTTGATGCAGTGTAGCATCCTAGTGGTAGCTTTCCATTAGAAGATCCTGGCAGGTTATGCAGGTGAACTGCTTTACCCATGAGGTCATGTAGTAAGTAGCTCAGAAGACTTTGGAGGGGGATGGTTTGTTTTGTTAGGGTTTTTTTGTAAAATTTTTTCTAGTACTTATTATAGCCGTAAGTAAATAACTTTTTCAGAGTCCGGACAGATGGGAATACATTGATCAGGGAACCTTTTTCCTGTTGACATCTCCGAGCACGTCTGTGTTTCCATCATTCTTCATGGACTTTCCTCCCACTCATGTGGCATTACTTGTGGTCTATCTAAACATAAGTTCGCAAGTCTGATGGACATATAATACTGACTTCTATATATAGATATGTGAATAGGACATGCTTTTGCTGGAGAGTCATAGCCAAAGTCAGCAGTTAACGTATCTGCAATGAGGAAGGCAGGAATTTATGTTTATTGAATTGAAATTAAGCTTTGCAGGTGCCAACCCATAGAAGTTCACTAAAACTTCATGGCCAGCAGCCACGGAAATTGAGTATCTGCTGAATAGGGTGTTAAATTAGCAGGGCTGCTGAAGCAGGTTTGCTGATACAACGTTGTCATATTTTACTCTGTCAGAAATGTTTTGTGCATGTTTTTGACAAAAAGGATGAATTTCACATGACAGATCTCTTGTTTGGAGAGATGCAGGGTGATTAAGCTGTTAATACAGTTTTTTATTATTGCTTTAGAAGTATTCAAAGAGTATTTCTTCAAATACAGCTCAACGTTGTGTGGCAAAGGTTGAGGCACCTGTGCAGCAGTGAATGAAGGCTATCTAAATATGAATGACTAATTATCAGGGAACGGGAAAACACTAGTTTTCTTTCATAACTGAGATGGCTTCGTCCTATTCAGAATAATCTGTTGGGAAAATAATTAGCATAAAGAAGACGGAGTTTTGATAAGTAACTTTGATGTTCATAATTATAGTAATTTTTGTATAATTTCTTTCATTTATGCTCATGTTTTATTTCAGTTTTCTCTTTCAGTCATAAAAGCTGATATTAAATTTTAGATTAAACCTATCTCACTGTAGACAGCCTCCTTAAGAAAAAACGTTATCTTTGTATAGTAACAGTGGACTTAGCACAAATTTGCTGTTGGGATTTCTTTCCATCTTTCTGAATTTGTCTTACCTACCATAATAAATCACGCAGATTAGTGTGTAAGGAAGTGTCTGTGTCTACAGCTATCAAATTTAAATGACATAAAGAGAAACCTTTTTCACTTTTTTTGTATAGTGTTCAAGATTTTTAACTTTATTCTAGACAAAAATGCATCATTCAAAGTGTGGAGAAAAGAGTGGAAATATTTGGATTTTTGTGCCATCTGAACAATAAAGGAGAATCTTCCTAACTGAGATCCTAAGTCTGAAGGAGTAGTGTCTGTCAGAGGGCTCTGAAGGCTGCCAGCCCATACTGTGCTCGTTCTTGTGCTTAGTGGTATAAAAAGGTTCTTATTCTGTCCTAGCTTTCTGTAAGGCTCTATAATGTATCTCAGTCAGCTGAGAAGTCTAATTGCTTACACAAAATGAAAAAATTATTTTAGACATTAGTAATGCTTTTCAGATCTATTTAAATACAACTCTATTGAATAATTGCCACATCCCTCCTCTCCTTGGCTGTCTAAGGAATTAACTACTAGGTTCTCCCAGTAGTTAATTTGGTGTTAAATTGCTCATATTGTTCCTCCTATCAGGGAACAGTACTGATAGGGAGGCTTTATTTCTCTTCTTTTCCATTTATTCTAGTGTTTGTGTGCACACGTTGTTTAGTAGGAATGCTTGGAATTCAGCATACTTGCTTTCTGAAACCCTGCTTAAAAACACCTATCGTTGCAAAGTATATTCTATCACTTTTTTTTCCCAGAAATTCTATTATGTATAAAAGGTTAACAGGGTTCTCATAGCTTGTGTGGGTAAGCTATACTCCTGGCTGCTCAGAGCTCAGTGATTCTGAAGCTGCCTTTTTAATACTACAAGAGGCAGACACACAAAATATAGGGGCGTTGAAGGATGAGTTGTTGTATGTGTCCCATTGAAATCCAGGGAGACCTTTGTGCAATAAAATTATTGTCCTGCAAGACTTCTGGTCTGCAGCTGTGCAACTCAGCTACAAACTGTTGAGCAAGGCAGAGAACTCATGGCAGAGCCCCGGTGCAAACAGGCTATATATTGAGGATGCAAGTAGGGACAGACTACAAAGAAGGAATTTAGAAAAGCTGTGCAGGCATATGAAGGGATGGCGTCAGGAAAACCAAAGTTCAGTTAGAGTCAAGACCTATGAGGGACTTGAAGAGCAACATGAAGTGTTTCTACCACTACATTACAGTGTCTTCCAGACCTCTGCACTTGGTGGCAGGGTTCAAGGAGGAGAGCATTGGGTGAAGATTGAGTCAGAAACAATTTGACCAGCACAAGTCCGCAGGATCATCCAAGGGTGACAAGAGAACTGGACGATGTCCTTGCAAAGCTGCTATCATATTTGAAAGGGCATGGAAATCACAGGGACACCTCTGATCAATGGAGAAGGGTAAATGTCACACTCATTTCAAAAAATGGCCAAGTGATCAGCCCAGGGAACTGCAGGCTGGTCAGCTACACTTCAGTCCCATGGAGCAATCTACTTTGGAACACATTTTTTGGCATATAAAGGAGAACGTGGTGATGGCAAATAGTCATCATGGATTTACCTTTGGATTTACCTGCCTAAAGAGTGTGGTTACCTTTTAAGATGAAATATCTAGGTCTGTGGATTAGGGAAGAGTGGCAGACATGTCATTTACATGTCCAATTGCTAATAAAAGTAGTATGCAGTATGCTTTCTTAGAGCCTTGCTGCTACTCACTAGCTCTTCCCAATTTGCAACTGGCTTCTCAGCAATTTTCCTGGTCTTTTAAAATAGGAATATCCCCCCATTTCTATAAAAAATACCATTTTAACTTTCGCTTGAGGTGTACTTGCTCAGAATAATTTTCCTGAACGTTCAGTTCCAGTTTGATATTTTTGATGTATTTGAGACCTTTGTACAGGAATGCTTTGATAGCACAGCTGTTTCCTAGTAGTTCCAGATTCTGGACCCTGGGGATAAAGTGAAAATCTGGAGAATATCATGAGAGAAGTTGCTTTTATTTCAGGGTCTGTTTAGTAAGAAATAATAGGAGGGGTCCCCACTTTTTTTTTTTCCTGTGGTGGGGAATCATTTCCCACTTTTATTTGTTATCGTGATAGGATGAAATCGCAAAATAAAGCAGATCTTTATCTGACAATTGCATTTGATGATTCAATAATTTCTTTTAGGAAAATTAATGAGAAATCACCAAGCACACTGCTTTGTAATTCCAGCTGATTAAGTTATGGACACCAGTGCAAAAGAAATGCCATGAAAAGAGTGAAAATTCTGCTCATTTTAATCAGTTGTGATGAAAAATGCAAATGTATGATAAATTGGCTTGTGGGTAAAGTAAAAGCATATTCAAAGCAAGTGAGTCTGACAATGATATTAAGGAAACAAAGATGAGACAAAATGTTTGAAATGTTGGCTAAATGATAGCAGTGAAACAATTAGAAACCAATGTGGCAAATAGGCCTTTACTAAAAGCTGCTTCACCACAGTGATGTGAATCTATTTGATTACTATCCTTAAGTTAACCATAATCCATTGCTTTTATTGGCTGCACATACTGAACCAGCATCAATATTTGCCACACAGCTGAGACTGGTCTTCAAGCACACAGTGTTGTGGTTGTCAGGAAATCCTACAGGCAGAAAAGGAACCTGTCATGTCTGTTCATTTTCATCTTTCAGATTCTTTACGCTTTCTCAGTATCGTAGCACTTCATTCTCCTGGATACTTCCTATTTCTTCCCTTGTGTCATCTCTATATCCATGTGTCTGTATTTCTTTTGTCCCTTCTCTGCCTACAAACCTCCAACTCATCTAAGACACACATGATTACTTTACCATGTTTTCTCCTTTCTCCTAATTCTCATATTTTAACATTTCTCCATCAAAATTACCACTTTCATTCGATTCTTTCTCCTCATCTGCATTCTACCATGATGCTTGTTTCCACCAGTAACATCTCAACATCTGAGATAAAAGCATTATAATCCTTTAACCTACATGGGTCAATTTTAACAGTATTTGATTTTTGGAAGTGTTTACTATACATGCCTTTTTAATGACATTCTGTAAGTAGGGTAATGTCTCTTAAACTACTTTGAGATCTCAAGGTGCCCATGGTCTTCTGTCTGACAGGAAGAAATAAAAAACTACAAAGGCTTGTAGCTAGTCAATATAATATGTATTCGTCTTTGGTTTTGTTTGGCTGTAATTTTGGATTTTTCTGTACGTTGTTTTTGCTACGTAAAAAAAAAAAGAATACAAAGCTCAAATGTTTTAGGGCCATGTAGGGGGAAAAAAAGGCATGAAAGTTGCATGATTTAAAAAAAATAATAATGCAGCAAAACAAAGACTGTAATATTTCAGGTCTAGACTTACATTTCAGGAATTACTTGCTGGTACAAAACTCTAGCACATGGCTCTGGTACAGAGAAAAATGTTTCTGGAATAAAGAGAGTGAGTTTGAGGCAAAGCCCCAATACAGACTAATACATACATAGGCAGGAAGGACACTGTCCTTGACAAGGAGGTACTGAGAGGATTACCAGTCAAGAATATTCAGCAATTATCCATGCTGAATTTGTGACATATTAAACCTTTGCACAATATAACCAATGCTTTAGTCTCACAGCAAGCCATTATCTGTTCAGATAACAAAAGATAAGAGATTCTTCTGCCATGAGTATGAATGAAGATCATTTGTCATGCTAAAACATCATTGATATTGCATCCTTAATATATCTGCTTTGAAAAAAAGGGGGTTTAAACTATCATAAAAACTGTATTCGGATCATTATGGTAAAACAGAGAACTCTTCCCTTAAAAGCAGCGATATTTTTCAGTTTAAACAGTTGCCAAAAAGCCACTCTATTTTGATGTGTTTGTGTAAGATTACTGTCACAACCTGCCTGCTGTACCTGCTTGGTTAATTGTGTTGGTGGATGTCTTTTCTTGATGAGTGTCGTCTTTCTGAAAGAACCTTAGAATGCTTATATTTGAAATTTAAGTATGTTAATTTAGGTAAATCACTTTTCTATTATTCTGTATGTATATTCTATTTGTCTCAAACCACAGAGTTAGACGTCGTATTCATGATGCACCATAAATCAAAGTACGTTGCTTTAAGTTGAGAAATCCACAAATGGCATCAACCAGGTAAACTGGTGGCATGAACTCCAAACTTGTATTATACACTTTGGCTCAGAAAATTAATTGAGATGCTATTGCAGTGACTTGTCCCTAAACAGAAGCAACAAAGGCACTCACAGTCGCACTTCATATTAGAATTTGACTCTACAGTGAATCATACCTATCATTCAAAGTAATTCTGAGTACCATGTTGTCAGACTAAACAATCAGTTAAAAATACATGATTTATTGTTCATCTGTCCTCTGTGATACAAAACAGGGAATCTATTGATTTTTTTGAGGCCAATTTTTATTGTGGTGTGAGGCATCACAATTGCTATTAACTGTAATATTGTATGTGCAGTGAAATAGTCAGTGCTATTAGTTAATGTGCAAGCAAATATCGACCAGTAATTTTCAACAATAAATGTAATGATACGAGACACGAGTGTTTGTTCAGCGTTTTATTTTGACAATCCAACAACTGAAGAAAATCTCAGAGTTGGAATCTGGCTACCATTAAAATTTATGCAATGATTTCTATCCATCTAGGTTTGGCAAAACTGGCTGTGAGCCAAACGTCTAATGACTTTAGCTTTAGAAGAAAATCAATGGTATGCAAATAATTATTGAATTGTCGTAGACTAAGCAAAGCAGCTCAAAGATTTAAACAAAAGGAGGGGGTTTAATTCAAAGAACAAAGACGTGCTACTATTTCCCTTGAAACGTAGGCAATGTTTGTATCAGTGGTCTTCTTGTTTTGTTAGGAAAAAATGCTGGGAAGCTGAGTGACAAGCACGTTTAAGACAACGTGTACTTACCTTTTTCACCAGTGCCCTGGTTTGAGGTAAAAGAGAACCAATTTTCTTTTCAGTAATTTTACTTTTCAGTTAAGCCTCTTCCAATTCCCTAAAATTAACAGCATATTTTTCAGACAGTATCTGCTTCCAGAGTGGTAAGGCCTGATGTTCATAGTTAATAACAAGGCATGGTACGCAGAGAGGCTCCTACTTATACTTAGTGCTATAACACCCAAGGCCAGATAACTTTGTTGTGTCCCCCATTGGAGGGTCGGAAGCAGAAAAGCGCAGTGGGGTCCCACCTGTGGGGAGGAGCGGACAGGACAGGTGACCCAAAACTGACCAACAGGGTATTCCATTCCATCTGCCTCATGCTCAGTATAAAAGCTGAGGGAGCAACAGGGTGAGCCCTCTTTCTTCAGTGGCCGGCATCCAAGGAGGACTGTGTCTCTTCAGCTGGCTTTGATCTCGATCTGTGCATTCCTGAATCCAGTTCCCAAACCCAGTTCCCATCCATCACTGAGTCCAGTGTGGGACTTTCCTAGTGCCTGCCAGTGACATGATCGTCATCCTGGGAGCTCGATAGTGGGTTTGCATATATTGTATATATTTTATTATTTTCTTATTAATATTATTATCTTTTTCTTATTATTAATATTTCATTAAAGTATTCTAGTTTCTTTTCAACTCATAATTCTCTGTCTCCCTCTCTTATTCTCTCTCTCTCTCTTCTCTGAAGGGAGAGAGGTTAAAGAGAGCATCTGTCATTCGTCTTAGTGGTCAGCCCAGCCCAAACCACAATGACCAGCAACCATGGACATTCATTGATAGCAGCAGAAATATTTTACTTTTTGCATGTGAGAGCATTTCTTTAATGATCCCTCTGCCATGAATCAGTGCAGCAATAGGCACTGTGGCGTAGAGCCTCTCCTGGTATCCATTGGTTTCAGTGCTGCTACGTTCCCTTGCCTCAGGCAAAGCAGTACCTTTCAGACTGCACCTCCACTGATGTCAATGCTGAAGGATGAATGCAGTTTGTAACCCAGTAAATACGATTTTGCCATTGCTACCAGAAGGCCACAGGCCTTGGCCTTACCTTGGGCTGAGCTGGCTTAAACAGGTGCCTCATGGCCAAGTGAATGGGAACGGCTTTCTCCGGTAAAATAAGGCCTAAATTTACAATACATAAAGGATATTCCTATTTCTCAGACCAAATAATTGTATAGCTAGGTGAATCTTTAATACTGGAAGGCTTGTTTATTTGGTAGTCTCCTTTCAGGCATAAGTAATGTCCTTTTTCAGATCCGAGTATTGGCATTAGATAATATTGCTGGAGACCTGCAGAAAAGTGAGAAATATTTGTTACCTATTTTGTGTAACACAGGATATAGTGAAATGAAGCAGAAGAGTAGCTGACCTCTTTATTGAAAACCAAATGATTTTTCTGTTAACATTAGCCTATACCACTAAAAGATGAAAGATTTATTATCAAATTACTAGGAAACACAAAGCATTCAATTAAGATTTGAATCTGTGGTTGCATGTTTTTAATTCTTCATCACAGGCGGGTCTTTCATGAATCACTCATCATTTATGAAATACATTATGAGAATATGCGTAATGTTTGTTTTCTTAAAGAAGGAATTAGAAGGAAGTCAATTATTTCAACAGACTCTATATTATTAAAAAAAATATTTCCCATCAGTTTTGTCAGTTTTCCTCAGTGTGAAATTAGGTACAGAATAGTCTTATTGAATATAGCTTCCCTTCATTTATTTTAAATTAACAATATTACACTGTAACACAGTAAGCATGGTTGTATTTGCCACTGCTGGGGGCAGGCATCAGTCTGTGTCAGGTCCCAGGGGGTGTCTGGGCTGCCCTTGGCCTGAGCGGGGCTGAGGTGGGTTTACCAGTCGCCCCGTGGCCCAGTGCCCATTGCCCAGCCTGTCTGAGCTCCGGCTCTGTGAGTGCCAGCAGGGAAGGGGCTGACGGCCCCAGGCAGTCCCTGAGGTGGACAAATGGCCCCTGGGCGATACTGGGGGTCTGCAGGGGCAGCTTTCACCCCTTCCCTGGGAGCAGGGGGAAGGGAGCAGGCTGGAGTGAGAAAATGTGTAATGAAGTGGAATGGGACACGAGATTGAGGACACCACCACGGACAAGGGGTAAATACTAGGAAGGTGGATTTGCACATGTAATGACTTCGACTGTATTATTAATGAGGCTTTTTTGCATTGGATAATTTGGGGTATTTGACTGTGAAAAATGCTAATTGGACAAGCAATAAATGGCATGCTCCCTTTACCCATAACAATATTTTGAGAGTAAGAGTATTTACCACAGACAATACATGTAATTTACATTATGCTAATTAGTATAACTAATCATTAATTTATTAAAAAATTACACCCATATATCAGAAAGTGCACAAGTGATTAATTTTTCCCCTTGTACAATGAATAGTTAAGGCAACCTTGTTCCTCGGTAAATTTATGCATTAAGGGCTCTTCAGACATAATTTGCTGCCTGTCCTTGTTTCCTTTGAGCTGCAACAAGCCACACTTCTCTTCAGCATCACAAATACCTGACTTTCTCACTGACTCCAGGGCATGTATTCTTGCAAAATTCTTGAGAAACAGGAAAATTACTACATAACTTAGTACCTGTGGCACAGAAACAGTGATTTAACAGTGGTTCGTAGAGGTCTGTGGCAGAGTGGGGAATTAAACCTTGGCACTGTAAGGGTCAAGGTTCAGATCCCTACTGTCACTAACACCAAAGCTCATCCATAACGTTATGCATTCCTAAAAACATTAGTGACCATAACACTAACAATGAATTATGGGGAGTAACAGAGACAGCTACAGATCTTGAAAGGATCTTGCTCTCGGATTGCTGGTTGCTGGGGAGGAGCTTATGGTCTGGAATTGTATCTGGTCAATTACGAATGCAAGATCTGTCTTCAGGGCCTCAGATGTTAGATGGTTCATGTCTGAAGAATCACCTGCCTCTGGGCAAGAGGGGTTTTTTGCAATGAACAGGGATAGTTTTCATAGCTCTATGGAGCTGAAAAAATGCCCAGCATGCACAGAAGCATTAAGTCACTGTTGATAAGAAAACACAATATCCTCACTCTGACAAGATCGGTGGTGGTTGTGCATGACTTCACAGCTGACATGGTCAAACTTCAAAGCTCCTACTACCACTCTTCATCCGTTCTATCACCATATTGCTTTCCCAATGGCACAGAGAGAATCAGGTGTTTTCCCTTTCTTCTCCCTCAGAGTGAGAGGTGCCCTGGCAGGGAAGCAAGCAGATTCCACAGAAACCGCCGACTCTTTAGCACCACCAGACAAGACTCTAGAGAGACATCTGTAAGATAAAGGATATCAAAGGTGATTTTTTGGCAAGCCCCACAAACAGAAGTGCAGTTGGTACACTAGTAGAAATTATTTGTTAATAGAATATTCCTCCTCTTTCAGTTTGAAAGCTTTTAAGTGTAACAGATGGCAGTACTATCATCATCATGTAAGATAAGGGACATTGGCTCATACTGGAACACCACTGACCTGATTGATAATATTTATGCACTTGGAGACTTTTTTTTTTTTTAAATAACTTGATTCCCTTAATCAGGCAAGAGTTACTTCCAAAGAGGCACTGTTGTCGTCTGGAAGTCATCTGGAAACTATTCAAATGTCACAAAGGTCAAATTAAATGACTGGTCTTATTTCCAGTGTGATATATTTCAAAGCATAAGATCCCTTCACAGCTGAAGCAATTCTGAACCGTTGCTTACAGAGGGAGTGGGTGTTTCATGAGGAATTATTGGGACGATTTTCTAAAATCAGGTGAAAGCAAGCTGACAGGGTTGGAAGAATCCCATCGGTTCAGACACAGATTCACTTATTTTGTCTGTGTTGGTTTTAGTACTTATCACTCAACTAATTGCAAATAAGATCCAGTCATCTGAATTTTGGAGGATTTCAGTGTACAGTGGAACTGCAAACCACCCTTTTTTTAAAACAGAACTATTATTGTGTATCTGAAACAATAGAGCACATGGACTAGTACTAACTAGACATACATCCAAGATCACTGAAAACATTAGACTAAACGCACAATCCTACTTGACCCCTAGTTAATACCCATTGCGAAAATTTTGTCTGGATTGTAATTGTTGAGTTTGATTTTTCTTATTAACCTATCTTATATATAATGATTGATGGAGCACTGTAAGATCTTTAAATTTTGACAAGCAAATCAAATATCTTTGCTACAGAATCCAATCTGGAATCTAAACCTATTAGCTTTTTAGGATATCTCGCCAGTAGGAAATTATTTAATCTATTTATTTTAATTCTCCTGCCTGTAGGACATCTCTCTATGTCTTGGAAATAACATTTGACAAGGACTTCAAGATTATAATGTTAGGATTATAATAATAATTAGATCCATTTGCAGCATTTCCTAGTCATATTATAACATAACAGTACTGTAGTAAGAACTATTCAGTGTTTGGAAGAAAGAGCCTCATACAGTTGGTGCCAGATTCTCAGGTGGTGTAAATCAACATCGCTTCCAAGAGTTGAAGAACTTGGCTTCTATTTTTTATACATACTTTGTTTAGAACATTATTTCAGAAGCATTGTGATGGTAATTCTTTCCCTGGCAATTACTATTTTTTCCATTTGCAAGTTTTCTTTCTTCAATCCTGTTTTCATTGAAACTAAAATGGAGGTTTTTTCACCTTACCATTAGTTTAGTGATTTGATACATGATGCTTAGTTAGCATCAATTTTACTGACAAGAGGAGAGGCCTTTTTAATTCTATGTTGTCCCTGGATAAATTCTATAGATCCTTCGTAGGTAGCAACGAATTTTAATTTCTTAGACAAACTAATAGGTGTTAGATATTTTTTCCAGTTCCATATATATTGATATGGGCCCTGTGTTAAAACATCCTTCTGTCTGAGATCTGACCAGTAGATTTCTCTATGTATTTATACACACAAAATGAAGGCTTCCACAAGAAGTAGTAATACAAATCACCGAACTTTAATTCCCTGTGTTACAACTAAACTTGTTGACAATCTTCTCTCTGTTCATAACTTTCCTGTTAACAGACCTGTTATTAGCTGTTAGTCACCTGTGCAAAAATCAAGTTTCTTATCTCCCAGTTCATAGTCCTTGCCAGCTTTTATGCTACTTACAATTCCACTTCTGTATTTTGTGTTGCGGTTACACCTGTTCCCTATATTCCTTCCTTCCTTCCTGAAGATCATTTATGTCTTTTCTCATTCTTTCTAAAGAGCCACCTGTTTCCTGAGGTAACAGGGTGGCTGTTTTGCTCCGGTCCTCCATTCTGCACTGATTTGTTCATTTGCTTCACACTATCTGAAATTCCCTGCTACATTCTAGCCTCATGCATCTATCCTCCCCTCTCTGTGATGCTGGTCTTCTCTTTGCTCAATCAGGCAAGCATTTTCTCCTTTATGTGGGGAAAATCTTTAGTGATGAGAAAAATTTGTCCTAACGTAAGAAGTCTTAAAGACGCACTTTTTTTCCACAATCGGGATAAAATTAACTCCAATACCACAGTAGGTCTTTTCGTCATTGGGCTTCCAATATTATGAACTGAGCCTACCTAACAAGCAAGTCATGATATTGACTGAAAAAAACATGTGACATGACACCCACAATAATATATTAATACCGATAAGTTGTGAAGACTGTGGAAAATACAGTTTCTTAAATGCAGAAAGTAAGGTCTCTTTCTGAACGTTTGCCTCGGATGGGATCATTTACAAGTTTTTCATTCTAGCCAAGGTCTGAGCCTGGAAAGATGTGCCAAAGCAGTGCAACGTGGCAGTACCTGCTCAGTGGGATAGAGTGTGGGTAGAATCCTGTATGAACCCTGTTTGGGAAAGGGTGATTTTGACTCTGAAATGGATTTCCACAAGAACAGCAGAACGTTTCGCTCAGGGGTTGTGTTCTTTTCACATACTGAAGCACTGCAGCAAACCATAGAGGGCAATGTCACTGTCAAGAGCAGGTTGCAAGAATCTATTATAAACGAAAATGTTAGCTGGATTTGGCATAGTAACCTCTATTCTTTCCAGTGCAATAGCAGTTGCTTCATCCAGAACTGTTTAAGATGAGCAGTACTTGAAGATAGTGAGTAGATATTTGCTTCTCTGAAGGTACCATTTCTGGAGCGCTACCATATGCAGTACCATCAGACTCCCTGTACATCAGACAAGTCTGGATAGCTTAAAATGCCAAATTAAGCAACACCCGAAACAAAAATGTAAAGAACTCTAACTGGCCCCAAAGGACTTCTAAGTGCTTTTAATTGTTCAGCCAGTTTCTTTCAACTGTTTAACTCTGAAAAACATTGTTTGCTCCTCTCAAATAAGGAATGACCACAGTTAATGACAAACACTTTTTGTTAACTAAATTTTCATGAGATAATCAGCCTACTTCTTTTACCTCTCACCTGAAAAGCAATCTCTGACACCACAAAGAAATTGGAACAGAAAACAATGCATTCTCTGGTACTGAATGCATTTATCAATTCGTGCTTGCAAAATTTTAATTAGTTATAGGAAGAAGTCTGTAAATTCAGATATGCTGTAGATCAAATATGAGTTCCTCTCCCTAAGTTGATGGAAAAACTGATGGATTGTTTGTCTTTTTTTCTTTTTTTAAAATTTTTTTTTAGCTGCGTGATTTACAAAGCCATACAAATCATCACCATTTCAGTATATACGCTTGCTGTGCAATTTTGCTACTCAGTCACTTCAGAAATTGATTGTCAAGGCTCTTTGTTGCTTTGTTTGTATGAATAGAAGCCAGGTGACTTTGCTAATTGCTAGGGAAAAGCAAGCTGAGCCAGACAGACAATATTGCAATACAGTAATGATGATGATGAATATTATTATTATAATAAAAGTAGTAGTAATAATAATAGTAATAATAATAAAAAATTGTGTAAATTTGAACAGGTTTCTCTAGTATTAAAGAGCCTTTCTAATGAGTGAATTGTAATAACCCATAATGTAAGAGCAGTACTCTTTCCTAATCATGTTTTTGTATCATTTAGTGCCTGATAGTCCATGGGAATGATGCTGCCCAAAGTGATGACTAACTTGACTCATTTTTATACACACTCCTCAGCTTGCAGCTTGCTTGTAACGTCCTTAGACTCCTAATGTGTCTTTCAGGTTTTTTTCCACTGGCAAAAATGTTGGAAATGCCATCCATTCACCCCTACAGATACAAGAGTAAGGTTGTTGGATTCACAGAGCAAGATGATGATGTGCGTTTTCAGTCTCTTGAGATACTTGTCATGTTGAAATATACTCAGCAAAATGCCTCATGCTGAACAACAGAAGAGGCAGGTTGTTGTCTTTGGACTGCAGATATGACTTGGGTGAGGAACCTTGGGATTGTACCCTCTGTCTTCCTTGTTTCTCTTACGTTGGCTGAGTGGTGGACAGTAAAGAGCAGGCCACAAAGGCCATTGTGGTGCCATTTTCCAGCATGTTCCACCATTCCCAGATGACTCCTAAATAGTTTCTTAGAACTGCCAGAGCAGAGATCAATAAAGCTTCTTTAAAAACAAACACAGATTTATATTGGCATTTCTGTCTAAGAAATTGTAGAAAATGCAAAGGAAGTCTTTAGTCACCAAGGTGCCTAAGAACAAACAAAATGTATTGGAGGCAGAATAGTGACAGCATAGTTTAGTTTGTTGGTTTTTTTCTTCCCTGTTAGTGAAAGGGTTGAACTGTGTGTTGGAAGACATCCGGAAGATTGATGGCTCATACATTCTGTAGGGCAGGTATGTGATGGAGCCAGACACCCTGGTTCCCAGATCATGCATCCTGGGAAACCTGTGTTTGCCTTGTCTGTGCCTACCCATGTAGCATTCCCTTCTAACGGAAACCTGAGTAGCCAGATCTCCTTCTACCATAAAATTACATTGCAGCTAGGCAAACATTTTCTCAGTCCTATAGATACAGGCAGCATCTGCAGGGTCACAGGCAGTGGCCCTGTTTCTCCACTGTTCTTCAACCCATGAATTCACTGTAAGAGAAGTTTTCACAAGTGTTTGGATCAAAAAATGTGGTCTGAGGATTTGTTGTCCCATGTGGCATAAAAGATCAAGATTCACTTCCTAGGAATACGAGATACTTTCACTGAGTAGAATTCATATTACTGTATTCATAAAACCTTTGATGATGGCAGATATCGTAGACATCCCCACTTTGTATATTAAATTAAGTTTGTAATAAGGCTTTGTTCTTTTGTGATACCTAGCATACCTGTAGAATGGGGAGAGAGTACAGGAGTGCTAAGTGGCACTCTTGTGGCTCTTTCTGTGCTTCACATCCCATTTTCTGCAAATCTAACAAGCTCAACTTGAGGGTCCAAGCCATTCTTTTAAGGCTGACAAACTGTGAAGTGAATGAAAATGTTAACTAAAGTCTTAGGGATCTCTAGCTCAAAGAAAAGTCTTGAAGTTCCTCATTTAAAATCTGTCTCCTTCCTTCACATGGTGTGTTTGGAACACAGCAAGAACAAGAGACAGAAAGCAATAGCTTATTTTGGCTGTGATTGACTTTGGGAGAGCTTTTCCTCTGCACAGTTTTGCTGCAAATTTAAAAAAAAAACAGGTATCTTAAAGCCTGGCTAACCTGGTAACAATGCTGTGTGTAGAGGGGAAGCTGATTTGGAGACAGACAGGAGAGAAATAGAAGATTCATACAAAGGAACCTCAGGACTCGCAATCAGAGACTGCATAAGCTTGTTACAAGAAATGGCTAATATTTTGGGAGTATAATCACTGGTTACTGTACCTTTTACTGTACAGTCTCTAGTAATCTTTCAGTGCTGATGTCACAGCATTGGTATCTCCTGTAAGAGGGATACAGGAGATTACATTTGCCATAAATTAGAACTAGTAAGAATGCAATCAGTATCAGTAAAGCAACCGAGAAAAAAAGGCATTTCTGTTTACAAAGCAGGGATATCATAACAGCAGACCCTAATGAAACACCTTGCATGGCATTAGTTATGCATTGCAGATGGGCTATTGCATAAGCACACTATGGGAAAGAACAGCATAAAGGAAAATATGATACTATAAAAAATGATGGGAAAAATAGTAATGGGAAATTGAACTTTTCATTCACCTTATGACTAAAAACATTTTTACGCAATGGGACACCTGGTATTCCAGCAGAGTGAATTAGCAAATCGGTATTGGTGGAATATGAGAAAGAGAATAGGAAACTGCCTATTTTATTTGCATTCTACGAAAGCTGATTAAAATAGCATGTTCTATGCAATGCTAATGATTTAAGCAGAAAGAGAATATATTTTTAAAAGGACAAATTCTTGACTCCATGACTGAATGAGTTATATGAGCTTTAGCATAAATACGGTAAATACTGATAGGTCCATATATTGCTTACTTTTACACCATTTACTTATCTTTTCACAGAATCTTAACGTGTTTCAATTATAAGAATTTCTTATTAATTATATAAGTAACATTTTCATAAATGTTACTGCTGATTCCCACAAGTCCCAGTTTCATTGTCTTTCGACAGAGATGAGAATAACAATTTCATGGACCGAAGAAGAGGCTGGCAATTTGACAGGAATTAAAATGAAAGGAGGTGGGAGCATTTCCATGTTGCATCAGAGCCAGAAGTAGTATAGTTGAATCAGTAGAGCACTGAGCCATAGCTGCTAAGCCAGTCCAAGACTTTGGCAATGTGGCAGTACGCGTAGGGAAGCATCTGTCTCTGGACAGTGTCAGTCTGCACTAGATGACTATCCCTGTCCCATTTGGTACCAGCTGATGGGTTCTCTGAACTCTTCTTCTTTGCTCAGTACCAATGTCCATATACATCTTTAGAAGCATAAAGTCCAATGTCCTCTTTTTTAGGTATTCAGCTTAGAAAAGTTGAATTTTAATTTCACACTTAAATCCATCTTTAGAAACCTTATAGGGGTCATACCTTATAAGATCACTTAGCTTTATGCTTGATAATATATAGCCAAGTTTGGAAACAAAGGATTAGATTTTTAGTCTCACTATAATATGATGGAGTCTCTTCCTTTTATAAAAGGAAGCCACAGCCAAAAATAGTATAGCTATAGGGTGAATTAATTAAACACTGGCTAAGCTTAACATTTTAGAGCAAAAATATGATTATTACAAATGATTTGAGTTACACATTGGTCAATGCTGCATTAAACATGGCAGATCCGTTTAGATATTATGGATCCTTGTGATCAACTTGTTCCAAGCTATTTCTTGACATTAATTTTCAGGCTTTGTCTATTTTGATACATTGATTTTGTTTACAATTAAAGTAGATATCTTTAACATTTAACCCATGAGTCAATCACAATATACTTTTAAAGCACTTTAAGGCAATTTCTTTATTTTTCAGATGTGTTTATTGCTAGATTTCTATTTGAAAGCAGAATGCGAGATGAACATCCATTTTACTTTAGCAATGAAAAATGAAGGAACCCTGCTTATTCAGTTTCTTTCTGAGTGTTCCATTGAAATGTAATTTTTTTTATTAGAAATTTTGCAGCACAAGGAAAAGAGGCTTATTCTGCAGTTGTTCATTAAAGTTCTCTGTGGACTTTGCTGATAATTAATTGCTTTGCACAGCATCTATGTAATGTAAAGATGGCCCAGAACTCCTACAATTTTACTTTTTTCTTTTTCCCTTGCAGGTGGCTCTACTCATCTAGACTTTTTGTCACCCACTCTGTAACATCTAAACCATGTGCAAATCTATTACCTCTTACCCCAAGCAAGATCCTACCTTTCTTCTTTTTGTAAGCACACCTTCCTCATCCACAAGCCCATCATATCCAGTCAACTGCATTATGTTGTGGCTTTCTACATAATGGGAGTGGAGTTTTTCCTAAAGTCCCAGCAATCCTAATCGAACTATCCATGACCCTTAATACATATCCCTACATTAATACATCCCTACATCTTGAGTTTCATTTGTAACTTTTGAACACTAGTGACTTAGTTTTTGCTAATCTCTAAATAAGTAATAATTATTTTTCTGTTTGGTAGTATTTTTATGTGGTAGCAACTCTTGTTTTAATATACAAGAGGAATCATTCTGAATTAATAACAAAAGTACCCTTACATTACTCTTGGGTCTTATTTTATAGAAAACCCACTGAAACTCCACCGAGGAACTGAGGTATTACTTATGATCCCATTCTTTATAGGGGAATAAAAAGGCACTCTATTTTAACAATAAAGTAGTTGAACTTCAATGGCACAATAAATTAAAAGCAATCAAGCAGAAATGTTCAAAATTAAAGGTGCATGCATGTAAAATATCCATAAATCTCACAATAAAAAGGAGGTGATCTTTTCAAAATGGAGGTGATGGAGGGAGAAGCTGAGTCACCAAAAAAATAAGAGAGTAGCCCGTGGTCACCTCACAGAGCAATAGGAAAGCCAAGCACTGAATGCAGCATAAGGCCTTACATTCTGGGCTTCATTAAGTATCTGCTCCACTGATTTTTGTTACTGTGGAGCTCCGAAAGAATTAAAGAATATCTAAATGGTATATTTGGTCAAAACCATCCTGGATTTAATTCCACTGTCTTTACTTTGTCAAAATTACTCTACAGTTTAGATTTCTCTAAATCCATACATTGTTGATGAATCTATTGGATTCTGCTAGGCATTTTTTGCCAAAGGACGAAGACAACTTCAATTTGTAACCTTGCGGGAGGGGAGGGAATTTGTTTTGCTTTAGGACAATAGCATGTATCTCAATTATTAGAATAATCAGAAGAATGATGGAAAAGTCAGGTATGTGTAATCTGAGAATATAAGATTAATTCATGTGGCAGGTCCTTTCAACTGCCAAGCAGTTAACTGTGTTCAGCAGCTGAATAATTTGTGACCAGCTGCATTACTAGTACTGCTTTGTAAATACTAAATCTAGATCAATCAAAATTTTCAAAATCATATTGATTACATTGTTAGATAAAGAGCCAGAGTGTATTGACAATGGAAGAAACTCAGGATGTCAAGTTAATATTAATAGGACTAAAACAATACCTTGTTCAGATTAAATGAAGTTCCACAACATCCACCATAGCCACAAGAAATAGGAAGGTAAAAACACTATTTCAGAACAGAGATGTTCAGGTTCACTCTAAGATTCTACCGTGTGGAACATCCCGTTTTAGGCACTTCATCCACAGAGGATACAGAATAAGTTAAGGACAATACAGAGAATATGCTGCAATGTTAATTGCTTAGGAGGGCTTTGGTTTATTTATGAGTTGCAAGATAGAATAGCAAGAGGGTCACAGCTCAGACAACTCTTGAAGACTGCATAAAGTTACTTTTCACATCATTTCTCTCTTCCTGATGGGACTGAAAGAATTGTTTCATTTGCTTCCCGTATGGGGTGGGGACCTGAACACATGTACAACTAATTACCATTGCTTCACTGCATGCAGTTTTAGGAGCTGTGAAAGAAAATTTTTCAGTCTTCAGACCAGTGTGTAACTTCATCGAGGGCCAGGTCATCCTGAGAGCTGAAGCACCACATGGAGTGTATGTAGCTGAAGGAGGGATCCAGGGGAATTTGTCTTTCCCACATATCCTTGCTTCTGAGTCTCCATGCTCACCTGAACAGAGGCAGTGCGCGTCAGAGTAGTCTGAAACTTTCGAACTCTAGGTTTTCGAACTGAAAAGAAAAAAGAGGTTCCTTTCCTGCTGTAGTCATTTATGTGAGTTCATGCAAAATATGTGAATGGACATTAACTTTCGCTGTGCTCTTTCACTACATGCTCTGCTTGCCTAGTTTAAACTGTCCAAAAAAAAAAAAAAGTAGCTGAAACCTCCTGTCATGGTCCCTCCAGCCAATTCTGCAGTGGGTGGTACCCTCTGACAGAGGGCTGGTAGCAACCAGCTAAAAGAGTTATAGCTCCAGCATCTGCTTGGTTAGGGAACGTATGTCAATACCATAAGAGGTTTGTAGTCAAAAAAACAGATCAAGAGGATTATGCTGCTACAAGGAAGAAGGTAAGATGCATGCTTGTGTACTGGGGAGTTCCTGAGCCTTTACCTTATCCCTGTTGGATTCCTGTTATCCCAATTGAGCCTTAATGGGATAATCTGCCCATAAAGCCAAACACATGATAGGTTGAAGAATTCCTTGAAATACCAAAAACCAGACAGCAGTGCAATCGGGTGGGTGACTTTTTAGACTATGAAGAGACAAGCTCTCCTATAGTCACGGAAACCTCATGCTGGACGTCTGCTTTATGACCATGGCTGCTTATTGCTGTGTTGTGCTAGCAAATAGGGACTGACTGTCAAAGGATTAAATGTCTTCTGTGGGCAAAGTGAGAAATGCGCTCTGACTGTTTGCCCCAATTGCCCTTTTGTGGTGTGGGTTGTCTCACTATAGCTGTTAAGGTCTACAGAGTAAACAGTCTCGCAGGTCTCTGAGAAAAATAACTGGCTTAGCAGGACAGATTACTTTTATTTCAGTGGTCAGGTGAATTCACTAGCTACATTTATACAATGGCCACTCAATGTAGTTGTCCCGGTGCACAACCAGGGAAGGCAGATGGATAAGACGCAAAGGGTAGAGCTGTCGAAATAGGGACTTCTTAAGGTGACTTCACAGCTGGAGACAGGTTATTGTGAAACACCAGATTTAAGCCATGGCTTGACATGCAAAAAATCCTATCTTGTCCTTCCAGCCAGGGTCAAAACACTGTAGCCACATGCTGTAAAGCACTTGACTTAATTTGAGCTCACTCGGCTGATCTAGTTTTCTTCAAAAAAATCTAATAAGTTAACTGAACAGTTAGAAGGCTTTATTATAGTAAACCAAGTGCCAGTTCTCCCGCAACTGGTGTGAAGCCGACTGAAAACTCAACATTTTGTATGATCAGGCTGACTTCACACTAGTTCAACTGTGTGTCCATGCTTCGTGTGGCCAAATTTTTCCTAGTGACAGGCTTGCAAATATACAGATTTGTTGTTTATGATGGTAAAGCTGTGCCTTTAACCTTGTGTGCCCCACAGAACATGAGGTTGGACCTCAGTCTAATGGCAAGCAACACACCTAGTGAAAGAGCATATTTACATATACCGATTGAAGCTTTACTCAATGCTAATTTGTATTTGTAAATGTGTGTCTCGTGCAAAGGTCTTTTTTGTATAAGTCACTGTTCTGAAAACTTCTAGGATTAACTAGGTATCAGACTTGAAGTCAGATGTTCCCCAAAAGAGAGTTAAAGTTGGAGGAATATAAGTTTATAGAATAAACTCATCAAAGGACTTATGACAGAATTCCATGGGAAGTATTTTTGCTTAAACTGCTTGAAAGTCTTTCTAGGTATAAGAGAATGAAGTTATTGAACCCAAGCAAAAATTTGCTTGATAATAGCTACACAATCTTTTGTCTGGCAAGTTCTTAAATGTAGGTGTTTAGCGTACATTGCCTTTCCAATTCTTTCCACACTGTGTTTTCAGTAAAGACAGAACTGAAATAAGGATAGTGTGTATATCTCTGAATTACTCCACTTTCCCAAATGGATTCATATTGATTTTGTGAATGCATCTTCCAAACAAATAATCTGCTTCTGCCAGCTAGATGTGCCAGCCTCTACTTCAACTTAATTACCACACAATGTTGCATGAGATTGAAATAAAACCTTGCTAGTTGAAAATTAAGAAAAAAAAAAAATTATCACATCTTGGTACATGTGTGTCTTTAAGCAGATGATAGAATAACTGCTGATTGATTTATACTTTTTCTCCTCTCTCCATGAAGTCAGCCCTCCCCAGTCAAAATGTATATACCGTGGTCCCTGGTACCTAGCTTTTACAGCATTGCATTATTGGCTATGTGTACCAAAGCTATCATTACTTCCTAATAGATTTATGTGTTATCTATGCAAATCCCTTGTGTTACGTACACAAATCATGCTTCGCCTGAGCTTAGAAATCCCTTAAGATAGTACTGCCTAAATCATAGCCTTGCTGAAAATACCTTTTAGTTTTTGAACAGCTGTGTGTTTGAGCTCTCTGCTAACATAAGGCAATTGGAGCATCTGGCTAAACTTTTTTCAAGGTTTGCTTTGGCAGTAGCCTAGCTGATAAATATTGATGAGTCTGTATTTGAAAGAACAACTCTTTGTGCAGAGGTCTCGGCAGAGAGGGCAGGCAAGGAATATCATTTGGAACTGCAGAGCTATACATCTGTGTTGGACAGAGTCTGTGTTGTTGCTTTGCTTGCCGTGTGTTATATGAAAGGGACCGATTGGAAACAGGAGGAACTCTGTCTCTTTCCCCTCGTCCCTTCCTTGTGCATTGGCTGAGATGATACCTTTCAGTGGGAGCTGATGATTGTTCCTTCCATGGGAGGAACGAGTGATGTTTGGGAAGAGAAGCTGCAACAGTGCAGAGTGAGCCAGGTAAAGAAACCAAAGGGGAAATACAGAAGAGGAGGGAGTGCAAAGAAGGACTGTGGAATCCCAGACAATATAAATACACATTTTAGGCATTTATGCAGTGATCATTATAAGAAAGTGGCCCAAGCTCTGGCTCAGAATGCTAGTCCCATCACTATGTTTTAGGAACATAAACATCCGTCTCATCCCAGGTCTCACGTAAGACAGTTCTGAGGACTAGATTCCCAGAAGTTTCCTGCAACAAGTTAACACAGAATGATCTTTCCCCAAAGCATCATCTAATACCCGGGCCAGTAGTGAGGTTAAAATAAACATGAATGAAAATCAGTCTTTGCAAAAAGGAAGTGATAGTATCCAAGGGAAGGCCCCATCTAAAGCCAGAAAATTACTTTTTAAATTAATTCAAGAACCTTAAGGAACATATATATATGCTAGCATTCCCAGACTCAAAAATACTACTGTAGATTGTACTAGGGGAGGAGAGAGAGCAGGCTGTAGTCTTCATATGTGGAGAGTGCTGCTTTGATTGTTTGTCTGCTGACTTATAATGCTTAATATTGGCAAAGTGGTTAACTTCATTTTTTATCTTTAGCCTTATTAACATTGATAGTTTACTGAAAGTTCAAGAGCTTAGAGAATCAAATTCATCTGATGCAATTTCTTTAGTTTTGTTAAGTTTTTAGCAAATAGGATTTGCAAAGGAAAGCTTGAAAACATGAGCCACACCACTGTTCTCAGCAAATAGGCACAAAATCATCTTTTTTTTCCCTAAAACTAAGATAACAACACTGGAAACAGTCTTATCATTTGCAGCTGTCCCTGCTGTGCCTGTTAGTTTCCAATGGCCGCTTCTAGTTACTTTGCAGAGACTAATTAAATGTAAGAAAGCAGATGTGGCTTAGTGGAAAACTGGTGAGGCCTAATTTCTTAGAGTTTTCTTTTAGTCTACATCTAAGGGAGAGAGAGTTATAGCCCTCCTACATCCATAATGCAGGATCCAAGAAGATGGGCATCTGTTATCCTAATAGTTATTCACCTGAATCTAGAAATTTTAACAAAATATCAGGCCTACATTGTACATAGATCTTTAGATTTTAAAAGTCATCATTGCCTCAAACAAGACAACATAGGGTTTATTGATCCGTACTGTGAACTCAGACTGTAAGATTCTAAGTCCAGAATACTAATGGTTACAGTTTCAGCTATAAAACCAAATGCTGCATCATATTAGAAATGTAAATGTAAAAAGGTGCTGTTTAATAGCATTTTATGGATTTTTAAAATATTCATTTTAACATCTGCTACCAAATTAGAATCTGAAAACATTCTCACAGCATATTGCATTTACTAAAATTCTGATTTTTATTAAAGGAATAATGCAGTAAAATAAAAACAACAAAAAATTAGCTGAAAGGGCTAGATTCAGGGATGCACTTTGCATTATGGAATCTCCTACGTGAGTGCAAAATGAGGGTAGAATACTAGCTTTTGTACTTGTAGCATTTAAAAAACATTTTGCAACATCGTTAGTAAGTATACTTAGTGCAGCATCGTGGTGAATGAGTGTTGAAATTTTCCAGCAGAAAACAAATAGAGTGAAATTCCAACTTATGTTAAACTGATGCAAATCAATTTCCTGTCTGGGCTGAAAATCAAAGCAGGTTTTGATCCAAGTACTGTGCATAAATCAGGTATTCATCCTATGTAAATTGGTACAGTTTCACTCCTTCCCTTTCAGTCATATTATTCCAAAGAATAATTTTTCTCTTGTATACATACATACCCCACAAGCTGATCAGTTTAAAGCTCAGCCAGCAGTATATTCAAATCATTCATGTCTTTAGAAAAAGCAGTATGAGTCACATAGGTGACTGAAGTATCATTCCTGTGGTTGCAATGACATTAACTATGTTTAGTGTTTGGGACTCTAAGCATCAAAGCTCTCTCTTTTCAGGTGTTTCTATCCACTTGTAGTCCTCTAAGAAATATAGGAATTGAGACGGTAAAAAAAATCCAGTGAGGGAGAGACTTTAAAAATTTATTTTAAAGAAACTGATGGCATTGGCAATTTTTATAACATGGAAGAACAAAATTTAAGATTATAAATGTACCAAGTCATATTTAGAAAACTTCCTCAGGTATAGGAGCATTGCTATGAAGCCATTTTTAGTCTAAGTGTCTTTTATGAAGCTAAAAGGAATGTGGTTCAAAATGAAAGGAGATAAATCTTTGTGCAGTGAGTGGTATGTTTGTGGATGTCAGTCATAGAAGAATGTGGGTTTTTTAAGTTGTAGGTAGGCTCAGGAGCAAAATGGGCAAATCACAGAAAAGAAATCTACTAAAACCACATAGAAACTGTGAAAAGTACATAGAAATACAGGGATTTCCTGAGCTAGCTGAAGATGCTCTAGCAATATTAGGGAGAAATATACATATGTGGGCTTTTGTCTTTTCCAGGCATCTACATAACGTTACTCTTCTCGAATAGGACACTGAACAACGCAGACCTTTATTCAGATGCACTAAATTCTAAATCCTGGATCTTGGACTCAGCAAGACTTTGGGTCTTGTTGAAAAGTTATAGTCACAACTTCACTACAAAATTAACTTCAAGAGCTGGCAATCCCATCTGAATTTTCAAAGGTGTGCAATATCCTAGCTGTACTCAAGCTCTTTGGTCCTTGCTGGTTTTACATTGCTTTACTTGAGGCAGTGCTTCTGGAGACCTCCTGTGACCTGTGGTTATGCATTAGGCTCAGCTCTTTCAAAGCAAAGAGGGAAAGCATGACTGTTGTTTCTTAGGTTATATGTGTGGAGAAGTTGTTAATCACTGCTAGATTAGGAAGCTTCAGATTTCAGATTTCACATTCCAGCGTCGTCCTGCTATGAGGTAAAACAGAATCAAGTTTCTGTTCATTAATTTTACTTTGCAGCTAAGCCTCTTCTAACTAACTGAACTCTCTGAAATTAACGGCATACAGTTCAGACCCTGTCCACTCCCAGAGTGATAAGACCCGATTCTTTATCATTTATGCTAAGAAATGCTATGCAGAGAAGCTCTTGCTTATACTTATTGCTATAACACCCAAGGCCAGATAACTTTGTTATTTGTCCCATTGGAGGGTCAGAAGCAGAAAAGCGTAGAGGGGTCCCACCTGTGGGGAGGAGTGGACAGGACAGGTGACCCAAAACTGACCAACAGGGTATTCCATCCCATCTGCCTCATGCTCAGTAAAAAATCTGAGGGAGTAAAGGGTCAGCCCTCTTTCTTCAATGGCCGGCGTCTGAGAAGGACTCTGTCTGTTTGTCTGCCTTTGATCCTGATCTGTGTGCTCCTGAATCCAGTTCCCGTCCATTGCTGAGTCCAGTCTGGGACTTCCCCAGTACTTGCTGGTGATGTGATCGTCATCCTGGGAGCTCAATACAGTTTTGTACATATTGTATATATTTCATTATTTTTAATTAATATTATAATCTTTTTCTTACTTATTATTTTATTATTAACATTTCATTAAAGTAGCTTAGTTTCTTTTCAACTCATAACTCTCTCTCTCATTCTTCCTTCCCTGAAGGGAGATGGTTCCCCTTCTCTGAAGGGGCGAGAAGTAAAAGAGAGCATCTGTTCTTTGTTTTAGTGGCCAGTCCAGCCCAAACCACAACAAGATTCCATTTTTGTTGGTGCCAAAGTTTGGATATTACTATGAATAACAAACATGGTAAATGCTGGATTTGATACAACCCAGGAAATTCACTTGAAAATATGAGGTTAATATTAGGTCCAGAATATGATATAAAGTGTTTTGGCTTCATTCTCTGAGAAAGAAGAGATCGTTCTTTGTGCAATGTGGTGGACTGGTGATTCATGGAAACTTATGAAAAACAGCAGAGTATTTATAACTTCCATGTAATGAAGACAATGTATTTTGATTATGGCGAAGCTTAACATAACCTTCAGCATGACCTTCCATAGTGACATACACCATAGTCATGGGAGCAGGTGGGTATTGTTATCTAAATTGTTATAATTCAATTTGTTTACTAATTTGGAACAGTCATGTATGAAGGCTCCTGTAAGTCGTCAACAGTTTTTTGCACTACTCCTTTTCTAGCCCACAAAGGCCTAACTCCTTGCACAGGCTAGAAATAAAGTTGTAGTTGCAGACCACAAAAATACCCACCACAGAGTCATGCTGAGGGTAAGCCAGCATTGAACTGCAATGTTTATAAAGACTATTGGATGTGCTCTGCGTTGTATACTATATGAGAGAATACTGAGGTTACAGGGGAATATTTAGTGAGTGACTTCTCAAAAACTGTTGGACTGGCCAAAGCTGCATATACTGCCAATGATATCCAGTCCTGGAGAAGGAAATAGATAAGTGGTTGGAAAATACTGCCTGCAGAAGGAGTTATTGAGGGTCTCCCACCTCCTGAAGGAAGCTCACCTGTGCCAATGACTGAGGTTTCCCAAGTGAGAAAACAAACTGAATGCAATGAAAATAAATTCTAAGGCACTGGGTTTTCATTGAGAGTTCCCCTGAGCCCACCAGGGAAAGCATGGGAGTTGCTCTGCCTCTTGGAGGCAGGAAGAATGGAGAATGAAGCACCTACTGATGTACACCTCTGCAGTATGGGGCTTCCCCTTCTGCTCTACAAGTTTAGACCAGTTAAGCAGCGTCAATCCTGTTGGAGAACTCACATACATATTTCTCTGTGAACTCCTTGGTATACCTTTGTTAGTGGAAGAAAGACTGAAAGCAGCGATGCCCTTTTTTCACAGCATTAACACAACTGTCCCTGATTCTAGCTCATTTTTCCCAGCAGCAATACTCTTTGTACCTTCTCTTTAAGAAGCTCTCTCTTCTGGAAAACCCTTTCTCTTCATACCACTAACAACTCCTCTGAGGGAGTTAGTGGTCAGTTCAATTTGTTTTCTCCATTGAGTCCCAATGACAAGATAATGCAAGCCAATGAAGCAAGTAAGGACCAGGTATGGACTTGGTTAGAAACAGGAATTCCAGGAAAAGAGGAACAGGATTTGCACATTGTTTAAAGTGAGGCGTGGAAACGAGTCAACTCTTTGATGTGTGTCTTAATACTTTGTGCTTCATTTGAAAGTAAAAGCAGGTGAAAATGCAACCTAAAAATTCTAGCAGCAGCCTCATGAGAGATAAGCATCGCTTGTTAAGCTGATAATGTTCTTCCTCCCTCGAGGAGCTTTGTGGTCACAGGCTCCTGAGAACAAAGAACTATCATATTTAGTGTATGATTCACCTGGAGCCCTGCCAGGCATGCTAGACGAAGAGGTTTATCACGTCCCTTGTGCTTTCAATTGACCTGTTCCTTGTTGATACAGGGGATGGTGTTCAGGGCAGTCCAAAGAAAGATAGTGTGAGGTCCATACAGAAATTCTAAATATAATCCAATCTATTCAAGCCAGTGAGAGGTATGGTATCGATTAGAGATGGACAGGTTTCTTCACCTTTTCTGAATAAGACAGAATAGGGTAATGAATATGTTGGAAAGACGTCCACTTTCTTCGCACATGATACATTACCTTAACATATCTTTGGCCTATTCCCAGATTTCCTTTCAGAGCCAGTTTTCCCTCAGGAGACAAGGACTCCCACCCTAATTGTAGTCTCATTTCTAGTGAGTTGTGGTGTTAGCAGAAGCTCTGCTTTATTATTCCTCCCTCATATGACAGAATAATATGCAGCAAAGTGTGGCCGTATCATGAGGTATTCAGGTGGCAGCAGGTATATCAATTACCCCAGCTGTTTTACTTTCATTTCTACGAGCAGGTTGAATCCTCTGAGACATTTACAACTAAATTACTGCAAGTGCAATATAGAAACTTTGCATGTATAAAAGGTCTAATTCACATACAGTGCTTGATGGTAGGTTTTTTTCAGGGACCACATGCGTATTTCTCATCTTCCTGGCAGGTGTAGGGGAAAGCAGGAGGTCAATATAACAGTATACCCTTGCCAGTCTCTTACGGAGCAAGTGTTTCAACCACAGGATGAAAGCTCGGTAAAACAGTGTCTGATGTGATACACCAAGCAGGCTACTGCAGCTCTTCAGAAAGCCCTGCCGAGTGTAGGGTGAGAGCTCCAAAGCAGCTGTGGCAGTGGCAGCAGCAGTGGCACTGGCTACGTTAAAGCCTGTGGCCTTGTGGACTTTTTGGAGTGACAGATAAAATAGCGGTGCACAAGTACCCAGGTTCTTTGCCCAGGACAGGCACACCTTCCTCACCTGTTGTTGCAGGTGTTGCATGACTGGCAGCAAACGTGGGATGTGACCGCTGTTCAGGTTTGTGCCAGCTGTTCTGAGACCCCACGCACAGCCGCATGCCCCAGCAGGCGATGTTGGGCACAGGGGCTGAGCCAAGCGCAAGCTGACAAGTGAGGGTTGGCCATTGCCATACGGAGCAGGTGGTCGCCCACAGGATATGTTGTGGCAGACCCCAGCCCGTCCTGGAGAAGTGATTAGCAGGTGCACTTGAGTTTGGATTGCCTCATGCTACTGCTTTCATGTGTTTCTGCAGGTCATTGACTTGGTGTTCGTATTTCCCCACCCGGAGAAAGCTGATTGCAAACCTTTTCCCACGTATTTGATCCATATTGTAATGACAGAACTGGTTTCATTCATAGATTTTTAGGGCGTTTTATCCCATTAAATGCAAGCTACCAATGTGGAGTCATTTGTTCTTCTTTTAGGGAAAGAACAAACTTTGAAACTTTTGAATTATTTTTTTTTTGAAAGCTTAGAAAATGTTGTCCTTTCTTTCCAAAATTATGTTTTAAAAAATCAAGAATGTGAGTTAAAAAAAAATTCTGATTACCATTGAAACAAATTTATCTTCCTATCCATTTAAAATGTGCTTTGTTGTTTCAACTTGGTTATATAGTTCAGCTATTATATTTACTTGAGAGGTTTCTGGCACATGTCAGATTATAGAAAGCAAAGAGACAGAAAGCTATTAGGTTAGTGAGTGTAGATTTCCACAGTCTGAATTATTTTAAGAAGCAGTCACTCAGCAGAAAGAAGAAAAATTTACTAGGACCATTGTTAGATAAACTGTTGAAGGAACAAGGGAAATTACAGAATTTACATTTTACGGTGGTCTTATAGACATCCCTGGGCAATATTCACAAAATATGATTGTTTCAGTAAAAACATCTCGCCCAGTCAGAGTAGTGATGGCCAGAACCCAGTTGCGTGCCACATCCTAGGAGCTGTTTGAACTATGGAGCTGCAGTTATGATTCCTTTAATTTTTTTCTGTTTCCAGAGAATTTGGAATCAGCTCATTGACTGTGCAATGACAAAAAAAACAAGTGAAAAATAGACGTCAGATCAACGAACAGCAACAGCTGTCAGAGTGACCCCATAGAGCTTCGCTTTTGGTATTGTCCAGACTACTCTCCTGAAATCTGTCGGTTTGAATTACCACTAGCAAAGGAACAAATGTGCTAATGACTGAGATATTTTGTAAAAAGTAGTCACTGTAAGTGCTGTCACCAGCTGTAGATGTATTTATTACCTAGGAGCTCCAAGTCACATGTCCCTCAAATGAAATTGGAGTTCAAATACTCCTCCTTCCAAGCATCATTTTTTGATTGAATTAGATATCTCCTTACTCAGTCATCCTGATGCTGTGGATTTCATCCCAAAGTGTCTGAATAGGGCTGTTTTGCCTAGCGGACCTATATGCCTGCATAAGGCAGCTGGACTCTACTTTTGGAAAAGTGAGGAAAAGTTGGACACTGTCAGGCTGGAATTCCCCAGTGGTCCTAAATTCTGGTGAAACAGCAAGGAGAGAGAATAAAGAGATTCAAGAAATGTCCAACTGTCAGCACTCAAACACAGAAAATGAGATGGCTCCTTACTGGGTTCCCAGGTAACTTTAACTGACAGACTGGACACAAAATGAAAGGTTGAAAGCCGAAACTATCTAGAGATGTAGGGATTAAAGCTATGATTTGGTGCGGCGTGTCAGGAGCAAGTAGAAGTTGAGGGAACTCTGCGATGCCCTGGTGTGTCTCCAGGCTGAGGTGTGGCAAGTGAACAGACTATTTCTGCATGATCAGAAGTTTGCTTGTAGTCTGCCTCTGTAACTCCAAATCCTCATGGCGAGCAGTTGGACAAGATTTCCACTCGATTCCTGGGTTCGATGTCAGTTAGTGAGTTTATTGAGGAACACCTTTTAAGGCTTCTCTTGGGCTGCAGATTAAAAAAAAAAAAAAGTGTATGGAAAAAAACCAAAAGCAAGATTCCTTGCCAAAATAAAACTTCTCTGGCAGGTATGTATATGAACATTTTAGAAAGTGTTTGCACCACATATTAGAGAGAGAGAGAGAAGTCTCTTTTGTGAGCTACAGTTACCATATAACTGGAGAAATCCACCATCCTCTGGCAGGCCAAAGCAGAGTTACCAAGGAATCTTAGCCTATGCTGTGAGGTGGGTATGCTCTAACACGGAAAGCAGCATCTCCCTTGGTTTTCACATCCAGCATGTATCACTTCCTCGTTCACTGTGAGCTTGAGCAAGTTAGTCCTCCACCAAACCCCTCTCAGCTAGATGCTATGATTTTGATTCGGAGCACCTGCTTTAGTCCAGGGAAGACTGGGATTGTGTTCCTGATTTATGGTAGAGTCTCAGTCCCCAGTGTCTTTGGTTACGGTTTTTACCACATTCACTTTGCTGCCCAGACTATCTACTTGCAATTGCAAACTTGACTTTTAACATAATTAGTGGCAGAGCTCTGCTTTTTAATGTCAAAACATTTCTTGGCTGCTTTTCCCAACCTGCTGCTCCCGGTGTTTGGAGCCTGCACTGAGCCTGAAAGCCCATTACTGGCTGTCATCAGAGAAATAAGATATCAAAAAAAATTGCTGATGCGTCATTTACTGCAACTGGAAACCACTTAATTAATATACTGGTTTTATGTATTTAGTAATTAAAATTTAATTAATTCCTCTTCCTTATGAGTGTACAGAAGGGGTAACTACTCCTCCAACAAATGCTCTACTTATTGTTTTAAAGGCATTTGGAAATTGTCTTATGAGAACTAAAACATTCTCTTCATATGTTTCCCTTTTTTCCTCCCAGCTAGCTCATGAACTAAGAACTGAATCAGTAGAAATTATGCTCAGAGCTGATGGCTCATCTATTTCCTTTCTTTGGCTGCTTTTACAAGTAGGCAAAGAAGGTGCTGACTTGGCAGGCTTCAGAGCCAAGACTTTTTAAGACCAACTAGTGATTTGGAGTTCTCGTGTTTTATATGCCTGGCTTGAAATACTGTAGAGGCAATTGATTTTCAGAGGAATGGCACTCAGCACTTTGTAGAAATCCAAGCCCTTTCTAGCACTTTCAGAATTATTGAGCACTTTTGAAAATCTGGGTCCAAGTCTTTGAGTTCAGGGTCTGGCAGTGAAAATCCGGGTGCAGTTTTGCTCCAATGCCTCTGACGGTTGGGACTGCCGGAGCCTTTTGGAGAAGAGAGGTTCTCCTCACTTGTGTCTTTCCACCTTCTCATGCTCCTTTTGTTTCCTGCTCTGTTTAGGAGCTGGGAGGAATTGACACAGCTTTCATTTCTCTAGACAAAAATAAAATCCATGATATAGGCTGCTTTGGACCTCTGGAAGTACTCTGAAGTTCAGTTTGAGGCCACAGGTGGTTTGGGTGGAAAACAGAATGACAGAGTATTTTGAATTTTTCAAATTTGTTATTTTGGATAGAATTATAGATAGATTCATGGAGGAGTAGTTCTAATTTCTAGCCAGTGCCTGCTTCAATTCACAAGTCAGAGCACACTAAGGATGGAAAAAAAAATGCCACAAAACAAAAAGAGTATGTCTGCACAAACTCTCTCCTGGTATATAGTAATTCGTTAAGCAGAGCAGGCAGTGAAAAGTGTGAGCTTTCTGCCTTGCTTCCTGGGTCATCAGGAAACACACTGGTTGACTTCTCAGGCTTTCAGCAAGACAGAGCTACAAATGTTGTCGGCTGCAGTGTGGGAATTGCCAGGGAGGGATAAAGCTATACGTGTTGATGTCCCAACACTTTCTAACCAAATGAAAGCACTGAGGGAAGAGCAGTACCTACAAAGAAGGGATGAAAATTTCTTTCCCAAATACATAAAAAAACAAAGAAAACATTTCACCAAGCAAAAATATCTCCATTTTTATCAGCGGAGACTATTCTGTAGTTGCTGAGCAGGACTTTAGCCTGGACTGTGTCAAGTAGAACAGCTGAGGCTGAACAATACCATATAAATGGAATGAGATAACAGAACGTCTTGGTTGGTTTGTTGGGTTTTTTTTTCTGCAGATTAAGAAGCAGTTGACCTTAAACCAGCAGATTAAGCTGTCAACCTAAGATTAACATCTGTGCTGTGCTATCCAAAGTTGAATAATGGGATCCACAGATTGTTCTGAGTGGGTTAATTCAGCACCTCAAAACAATCCTAATATCAATTTCATAGTTCTCCTAAACAACCTTGTGGTACAAAATGGGAGAGGAGGTGGGGGGCATAAATTAAGAGCATTACATTAATGATCTACCTATAAAACTAGGTAAATACACAATCACTTTAAGAAGAAATGTAGTAGAGGAAGTGAATAAGTTTGAAATTGCTTTTCTCAGTGAACTACTTTGCTTTTTAGCTATAATTACTTCATCCAAATGTACAAATCTGGACAGAATTTAAAAGAAAAAATCAGGTACAAGACATCACATGGCAATTGGTATGCCAGTTAACTCCATTTTAAACATTTTTCCAAAGAAGAACCACTTCTGAGAGACTTGACTTAATCTTACTACCAGAGCCAGGGCAAGGAACACCTAAACATCCAAGAAGTTTCCTTTAACACTCTGTAAGTGCTAGTTTTCCCTCCTCTCTCTGCTCCACTGTCATCATAAGAACCAGCTTTCAGTATTTTAAGATTAGGTATTTCCCTCATGCATGGAAACTAAGTATTTCCATTACAATGTAAATTCAAATAATATTTATCCCATTAATATGAAATAATCTCCTTAAAAATGCAGCATTGTGAAACTTCAAGTAGACAGAGAAAGTGTAAGTGTTTTCTTCGGAATTCTGCTGCTAATCCCATGCCATACAGACTCAAATAATGACATAGAGTAGAATAAGAGAAAAACCAGAGCAAATCCCGAAATAGCCTGTTGCTTTTTAACTATAGTGAGCCTGTGATAATTCATTATCAAAAAAGTTATTGCTTTCGGACAAAAATAAAATTAGTATATGAAACCCATTGATTTTCCTCCAATATGATGATTATTATATAAAGTTATTATTATATATACTATGCTGTCCAGTTGCACTTTACTTCAGTCTTTTGTTACGCACCTGCTATCTTGGCTGTAGGTCCATAAGACAAAAGAATGAGGGCTTCATAAAAGTTTTCTTTTCCTGTCTCAAAAAAAAATTCAGTGTAAAAGCCCATAATATTGCTTGCTCTGAAGAAATACAAGACTACAAAGGAAACTAACCTTACTGAGTTCTTAATGCCACCCTTCGTAAGAACATCTTTGATCAGACACACCTGGTGACTTTTAAAATATCAAAGTCATTTAAAAAACTAAACAAATAACCAGTCCTATTTAAAGGTTGAGTTATAAGTCAGTGAAATTAAAATAGATGCTCATCAATTTCACTGAAACTTTTCAAGGGAAACCAGACACAAAGGTGTCTCCTACTTAAGCATTTGCCTCACCAGTCAAGTAGCAAAAAGCAAGCCAATGGTTGTTTGGCTTCTCTCAGAAAAAAATATTCTGGGTGTATCTTCGCATTTAAAAAATATTTTTACCTCAAATGCCAAACTGATTAATAGAATTTCAGAAGATAAATGTTTATTTGCCAGCTATTTCTGTAGCAAAATCAGCAGGCATACTGCACTGCTCAGACAAAGCAAGGGGAAAGACCAACATCATGGATGTCACAAAAAGTAAGTATATACACTCTCTTGGTTCTAGGAGTGTTAAACTGTGGTAAATTTGAAGAAAAAATATTTTTCTCAACTTCCTTACTTTGCTAATTTAATACTCTCCCTCACACCATTACTCAAAAGTGTAGTTCATACTATCGTGGCTGAGAATATTTCTTGAAAAAGATTTGAAAAAATGGACTGCAAAGATTGTATAACTGAGAGCAGGAAGAGGAGGAAGGAAAGGAAAACAACTTCAGGTAAAGAGGGTAAGGTAAAATCCACAACCTCAAAAATCATAGTTATGCTCACCAGAATTTTGGTAGATATATCTTAAAAAGTCATATGTCAGAGCTTGTTAGTGCCTCAGAATGATAATGAATTATTCTTTAATTCTATGAAATTTGTTTGAAGTAAGATAGCAACAATTCTGCTTATCTCTCATACACAATTTGAAAAGCCACATGTAAGTAAATAAAACTGAGACAAACAAGGGAATTTTAGGGCCACCTTCTCTTCAAAAGGACTCATCCTCCGGATCTGCTGAAATCCCAACCAAATAGACTTGTATATAGTACCACCAATTTTAAAATGTTGTAAAATAACCATGAATCCAGCATCACTTTGACATATGACTATCTTTTGTAGACATAAAAATGTTAGAAAAATAAGTTATCAAATAATACTACTGTGTTTTTTCCCATAAAACATAAATTAAACCTATGAACTAATAAGTATTTAATCCATAAGTCATAAATATTATTTAAATATGATGATAACCTTACAAGGTAGGGGTAGGTAACATAACAGCTTGGTGCTGTCTGGCAAATCAACTCCACCCAAAATTTCTGGGTGAAGAATTTCTTGGAGAGAAGATATTCAATGGCTGATGTAATTAGAAGCAAACACCAGGACAAAGGCTGAAGTAACATCTGTGTTTAAAGTGTTTGTTTTATACTGTGCTAGGACCCAAATTCAATTGCATGCCAAGTGACCGAACAAAGGCTTACACCCGTGTAGGTTTTTGAGCTATTGCATGAGCACCTCCAAAGAGAACGTTTGAGCTCATATTTTGCTTGTAGGTACACGAATAGCTACAAGTGTTCATCAGCCTGCAGTGGGCATTTACATAACTGTGTTTTTACAGTTATCAATAGAAATCGAAGCAGTAGACAGGCAGGATGTGAAAGTCTGTGCTACCCTGAGAAGGTGGATGTGGCTTAAATGCCCAAGCAATAAGCACCTGAAGATTCTCAACGTGAATGAATGCAGAGAAAACCCATAGGTGTGACAGCACAACATATAGGTCTTTCAGCCTATGTTTCAAGAAATGTATACATATCCAAATAGACGTCTATTTTGTTCTCAGGTCTGTGAAAGCAAATCATGCCACTAATATCACTGTGAGAGCTGCTCAAATAATAGAAAATATTATAAAAATAAAAAATGTTGACATTTTTAGGAAATGTTACAACCTAAACACTGAATTTATTTTAGAAAATTCTGCTTTAACAGTTCCTGTTTGTTTTCAGTCATTGTCATTTTCCTTTTTGTACTGGACTCTCTATTTCTTATTTCCTAAAAGATATTGCAGTCTTCCCATTTGCTGAGCTGACACTCAAGTCCTGTTCATAGTGCATGAAGGGTGATACAGTTTGAGGTGATCAATTAACAGAAGAGAAGGCAGAGATCGGGTAAATGAACGACAATTTGCATGAAGCAGCATGGTTTCCCTCCTGAATCAGAATTTTGGAGATTGGGATTTTATTTTCTTTTTTTTTTTTTTAAATTGAAGGAAAAAAACTGTCATATTTTTAGTTGCATTCAAAAATCTGAGAAATTCGGAAACTTCTGAAAATATCCAATTCAGTAGAAAATCTAATGGCATTGCCAAAAGTTTTGCAGTGATCAATGTTCAGCAGCCTCAAGTTGAATAATTCAATTTTAAAACCTCATTTTTTAATGATATTTGGTGACAAAGTTATCAAACTCTGTCATCTAGCCAAGTATCCAAAATGTTACTATGCAAATTTAATGATCAATCACAAGATGGTAACACAAAGTCAACAGAAAGATCATTGAAATTAACATTCACTGAACAAACCAAAGACGTAATTGATTTGTGTGAACCAATCTGGTCAAACAATCTGGTTAAAAAAAAAAAAAAAAAAAANAAAAAAAAAAAAAAAAAAAAAGGATATAAACTTCTCAGCTAGTATTTCACAAGAATAATTCAGCCTGTTTATGCACAAAATATGTGTCAGGCTGGAGAAAATGAGGAAGAACGATTAAGCAAATGAATCTCCACCTCTGCAGTGCTGGCTGACCTACACCAATTGCTAAACGTGGGCATCCGTGCTGATGAGGGCTGCATTCGGAAGAGTGATACGTGCAGCAGTTTTGGTCGCGTGTATTTCATCGAGTAAATACTGCAGGTGGTATAATCAGCAGAATTAGTTCAGTTAGACTGTGTAAGAGGCTGCCAAAAAACTGTGCTTCTCTTCTTCACTAGCGTTTCCAGCAAGTATGTCGCTAGTGCTAAGTGGCTTGGGGGCTGCTGCTGCTGTTTGAGAAGCCATAAGAATATGCTGAGCTTTGTAGATGTGTCCATTTTATACAGTCCATGAAATTCACACTAATTGATCTGTAAGGAAAAGCAGCTCCTTGTTCCATTACCGTGTCTTCCAAGTGCCTTTTAGGAACCAGCAAAATCGATACATTTCTGTAAATAAAATGTGAACTATATCTGCAGGGTTATAAATTTGATAAAAAGCTGGTAAATTTAAACTAATAACACTTTAATAAAATACATATTTGTATATCAGTAATCATTTCCCCATGGCCACATTTAACTTGAAAGAAAACAATACACCTATGAAAAGAAATACTTTATCATTTACCATTATGAGGGGGTTTTGCCTCTACCTTTTATTGTTTCCTAAATGCATTTTAGTGCTGTTAATTTAATTATATTTTAGTCATGTGAAAAAAAGACCTATGCATGAGTGGGTTCATAAGCAGGCATTTAGTGGCTGCAGCTGCGAGGAAAGGTGGCTGGGTTTATGCTGTCCCAAGCTGTCCCAGGCTACGACGATGTGGATCTGTCTGAGCTCAGCTCTGCGCCCCAAGTCCGTCACTCAGCTGTAGCCTTACTGCCTGTGGCCCACCTTTTCCATAGGAGAAGCTTAGTCCTTGTAGACTGGAGACTTGCCCCATGTTTCCAAGCCCAAAGTTAGTCACGGTTCAATGTACACCTTTCGATGTAATACTGTCTGTCAATAAGCTCCCCTGCCGTGTTCAGGCAGTCTATGGGGTGTTGGTTGGATCTACCAGTCCCTGGAGCAGACCATTAGCCATGTTGGCCAGTTCATTGCCTTCGGCTGTCCCAGCCCCTCTGGCCACATTGATTCAATGCTGCTTTTGACTCTTCTTTCTTGACTTTGCAAGAGATGTTGCCACCTCATCTCTAGTATGTCCAGCAAAGAGATTAATGTCTTGCAACCATGAAGCAACCTATTATAACACAACTGTTCCTTTGCAATGTTTGTTACACATCATGAAGTACTGTTGGCTCTCAGAAATGAAAAATCCTGTCAGGCACTTTTATTTCAGTTTCTCTTATCTATTTTTTCACTCTGCATGTCCCCAGTGACTATTCCAGTTTAACATTCAATTTTCATCCATTTGTAGCTGAAGAAAAAATTATCTCTGTATTTTCAGTATATGATAAGTCTGCCAGGTGCCTTTTGACCATGGCACTAATCAGTTTATGGGAAGTTTCAGCTAAGGCTGGCCTCTCATAGATAAAGTTATACAGTTTTTATATACATGGATGAAGGCCAAAATCACCTCCTTTCTTTGGGCAAGTGGCATTTTGGTTTTGCACACATCCACTAATATACAAGCCACCAATCTGCAATGTTGACTCTATTTTGTTAAGACATTGACTCCAAACTGCCCCTTGAACTGTTTATGGCCAGTTTAATTTTGTGCTTTCTGTTACAGTGCCTCAGCGGTGTTAAAACCCCAAGCTCTCTATTAAGACTTATAACCCATGAACACTGAACAGTTTTACACATCGATGCTTTTAAGGTACTATGGTTAGCTACATCACAGACAAATAGCTTGCTGGCTTCATTCCTCTCCTGTGGCATTTACTTTCCAATATAGAGTATTGAAATGTGTTTATTCAGTTGCGCATAGGACAGTTTTAGAACTGGCATCTCAGTATCTCTCATGTTTGCAAAACTACCAGTTGCTATGTTTTTGCTACTTTTCCCAAAGGAGAAAGTAGGTTATTTCTGTATTCATCACACTCAATTCATGCTATCAATTTGTTGAATTCTTCAGTGAAATAAATGAACCCAAATGGTAGTCCATTGAAATGGTGCTTTCCAAAAAAGGTTAAAAAAAACCTGACCCAACTTGTGCTCTGGTTTCATAAGGTAATCAACAAGAGCCCTGGCGATAATTTAGGCAGCATAAATGGCATCAGCTATCTCCCCAGTAATTTTTCCCCTGTAAGTATTGTAGAAATATAGGATAAAATAGGTTGTAAGGTTATTTGGTTTTAGAGCTTATGTGGACCAATATCAACATGAGGAAGTGGTCTCTTTTGTTACCTTTCTTAGAAGAAATGAAAAAGTGGAAGTTTTATAAAGGCATAAATTATGAACCTGCCTCCTGAAAAACATGAACTGCCATTCCAGAAGTGCCCCTAATTAACAGAGGGAGTGGGCAGATACACTTGAACCTGGTAACGTTCAATGTCTCTGATAATGTTACTAATTTAATGTCTTTCTAGGTCTTTTGCCTCGTCGCCTATATTGCAGAGAAACTACACTACAATGTTTGTTTTATCCTATCACCCTGCAATAACAATAAATTATCTGCAAGTTTTATCTTCTACTTACACATCATTTTTGGCACCATGGACAACCTTTATATTTATGCTCAGCATAAGTTAGTGAACGTTTCACTTGCTTTTAAACTAATATTCCTATCATGCCCTGCAGAAACTTTTCCATTGCTCCTGTGAAGAATCTCTCAGTCATTGTTTTTGCATCCTACACTCTTTTTGTAAACACTTGCAAAGAATGAAGTATAGTTCTTGGTTTGGCATCTTTTTTCATATGATGCACACAGGCTTGGCCTACACTATGTATATGGTTTTTTACAGTCCTCTGTGGGGGTTGTTTTCAGCCTTGCTGCCACATGCCTACTTTATTTGTAGTCATCTCTTGTCCTCTTTATTGTGGTCTTCCAAAGCCTCAGGAGCCTCTGGGCAGGTCAGATGGGCTCAGAACTTCCTCAGCAAAGACGTGAGGTTGGAGTTCAGAAATCAGGGCCAGTGCCAGGGAGTGGTGACCTGGTGATGGAGCTCTGTCTCGCAGGTAGATATGGCAGACGTGATAATCCTGATGCCTGCTGAATTAGAGCACTAATCACTTCCATTAGCAGCAGTCTGCCTTCCTTTTCTTGCCAAATTCTAATGGCTTCCTAAGTGATTATTTCTGAATCTTCCAATAGTTTCTTTGTGGGGGACTTATCTGGTCAAATAAGAATTCTGCAGTAAAGATATCTGCAACTGTGTTAGTCATTTAGACTGTGTAATAAATTACAGAAAATAAGTACTTCTAGGGAGTACTTCAACTTACCCTAAAGTGGATTTCTAAAATAGATTAATCATGTTCCAGAAGATCATACTTCTCTCCAATGGCTATAGACGAGTCTGCACAAATTGTTCAGAGAAACAGCAACACCCTAGGTATCTGAAGCCAAATAAGTATTATTACTATCCTTTAAATCTTCCCAGATTTCTGTGAAGGACTCAGCAAAATCTACTAATTAGTCTTATATTGGTAATGAGTTCTTCCATTTTTTCACTTCTCCCAAGTCTTGTATGTTTCAATGTTTTTTGTATAGAATGGAGAAACTACAGGTTCTGTACTATAAGTAGCTTCCCTACCTGCTTTAGCTGGAAACAGTTAAACATATGAATATCAGCACCAGATATGTACAGAAATAAAATTATTTGCTGCTTACCTTCAGTTTTGATGACACCTATGGCTTGAAGTTGCAACATGGAGTGCCATTTAAATTCTCTCCAGCTGTGCTTTGCACTTCAGAGAGTACTTTTTCTGTATCCCTACTATGCCTGGTGTTCAGTGATCAACTGCTGCCTAAGATGCCTGCAGCAAATATGTTGTTCTTGATGTGGTCCATATAACTGGGCATAACAGTAAAAGCTATAGTCTCTCTGGGGGAAAAGAAATGTCTCTCCCCTTTTGCCTACCTCTACTATTGCCAGTTGGGTCCTAAGGCTGTACAGGAGGGGTCACCCCTGAGTTTGGAATGACTTCAGTGTAAGTGAACTTGTTCGGGGTGCTGTGAAGGTGCTGAAAGACTTCCCTGCTGAGTGGAGCGAAGGAGTTCCTGCCCAGAGAAAGGGAATGTAAAAAGGGTTGCCCTTTCTTTTTTCTGCTGCACCAGCAGCAGAACAGCAATATGCTAACTATCTAGAGCACGAGCAGTCCAACTAACTTCTTACTGTGCTGGAAACATGACAAGAAATGGGGAAGAATGCTCTAGAATACAAAATGAGACAGATGGTCTGTTAAAAAAAATTAGCAGCAGCAAACGTCTCTAAGAGGCAGTTGGGGTCTGCAAAAAAACCTGAAAGAATGAGAGGAAGCTAAATTGCTGCTGTTGTTCCAATTTTAAGCGTGCACAGTTGGGTGAGCCTTCAAAATAGAGGGCCAGAGTATTCCCTGCATTTATTTAAGTAGAGATGCTGGTAGTGAATTCAGCAATCGATCAGCAGTCAATGCAAACCCGTCCAAATGTAATGTTTATATTGAATTTTCCGTGGGAGGCAGAGGTAAGATGAGGTTGAGGGTTCTCTCTCCCTCTCCCTTTTTCTTGTCTCTAATTTAACTGTTGGAAGACTCTCAACATGATGCATCTGTAAATAGGGTAGATGTGATGCTTAGAAGCAGAAAGGTATTAAAGCTATTGTATTGTGCAAGCAACTGATTAGGATTCCCATCCAAATGCTCTATTTGTCTTTGGCCTGTGTCTAAGTGCCGAGATGGGGAGCATTTCCCCACTTCTGCAGAACTACCAAGGCCCAGTTTTGGCTCCGCGTGTTTTAATTCCAGTAGTTATAAGCATGTTAACAGAAGCAGCAGTTTCTCACAGGGAAAAAAAAAAATGTTGAATTCTGTGACAATGGTATTTGCTTCACTGTAATGAGGCAAATCATGATAGTTGTACTGGATATAAAGCATGACAAAAGTGGTAAAACTATCAACAAGGTTTGCAAAGAGCCCAACTTCTAAATCAGTGGCAAAGGGTTAGAATGAGAGCCTTGTGACTCAGACCAGAAAAGGTGGTACTGGCTGCTAGGACAGCATGGACAGTATTGGAAAATGGCAGATGAGTAGAAAAAGTTTGGGATGTTAGTTACTGATGGATGGAGAAGAAACTGGGGAAACCTTGTGGAAGGTCGCTGGGCTATCAAATGCGTAATGGGAGCTTTCAAAGGACAGAATCAAGCCCTTTTTTTCAAGCTCAGGATACAACTGAGAAAGGAGAACCTGTGCACAAACCATAGATGCTACAGTAAACCCCTATAATGGTGACTGAGACCCTCAGCAGAAGTCAGCATCTCCAGGCATTTCATCTGCTTAGGCAAGCTGCAGAGGACTGCTTTCTTATTATCTTAACAAGAATTCCCCATTTGGATCCAGTGGCACGTGCTACCACTTCTGTGCATGGCATCTTGGTTTAGGGGCCTTTATTTTTTTTTCCTTTCAGTGGAAATCTACCCAATCTCACAAAGACAGCTCTAGAAAGAGCAATGCAAGTAGGTGGCAAGTGCCTGCAATTCACTTTGAATTTCACCAGTTAAAAAGAAATTACTGTTTCAAATTACGATACTTCGTCACACCAATCAATCCTCAAAAATTAAGCACTATGTGTGGAGTAACTGCTTACCTCAACTGAGAAATCTTCAACTGGAAAGGAAGGATTGGGGATGCTAAAGATAAATCTCATAGCAGCAAGGGCCAGGAAAGCAACACACGGGAAGCTGAAAAGATGGAAAGAAGTGAAACAAATTGTGGAGACGCAGTGAAACTCATGCTGCTCTAGTTACATTTGCTGACTGACCACCAAATCAACGCACAGTGAATTTGTATTTTCAGCTTGTTAATGAGGCAAAGCACCAGAATCTCACCACCTGAAACCTCATATGGAAAACAGCTCCTTAGAAAGTTCCTTGTCTTTCTGGGGATTTTAATATTCACGAATATTCCTGGCATCAGCACGCTTGCCAAAGAAACTGCATTTTCTTGGACAAGTATCGCGTTATAGTCTTCAATACAAATACTGGGGTCAGGTCATTCTGTGCCTGTTCTTTATTATTTACTCTGCTGTACCACGCATTGACAAAGCCAGAAGCAATAACTCTTTGCAATTATCAAGCAGCATTTTCTCTGGAAATGCTGACTTAGATTTACGTAGATAGGGCAGGGAACCAACAAAGACGCCACAGAGTGGAGTGAGCAGAGGGGCTCTGTGAAAAAAGGAATGGATGAAACAAGAAGAATGATACAAAATACTGGTTTTCCCTTTCCCTATCCTTTAGGAACAGCAGGGAAATGAAGAAGTACAAGAGGAAAAGGGAATCAAGTACTCTGCCATTCTATCAAGTGCTGCCCCTTGGAGACTGGGAGGCAGGGCTGGAGTTTCTGCCCATTAACCATGTTGTGATCAGCTCTGCCACTGTGCTGGATCTCTGAAAGGCTTTCCAGGTGCGTGAAAGTCAAATCAGAATTGGCTTTAGGAGATAAGGTCCTATATATGTGTTCTGATTCTAGGACTGCATATCTACTCTATTATTGTCCATATAAAAGAGAATTCAAACTTGACCAGCACTAGAACAAGGACACATATGTATGCACAGTTTCATTCTTGTTTGCCTCCCCCTACAAAACTTTTTCCAGGACATTTTTCATCTTGCCATGTAAACATTGCTGTCTTCATATCTCCTTAGATTAAATTTTGATTTAGAATAATTTTACCGGAATCAAGCTACTTAAAGTTTTGACCTGATTTCTCTTACAAGTTTTTAACCTCTCCAGTTTCACTATAATAAGACTATATGTGTGTTTCTAAATATGAAGTTTCTAAAGCACTAGAGCAGACTGAATCCCCTCTTGAGACAGAAAGTAGCCACCTGAAAATGCTGATCCACGTTTCTGGCCGAGAAGGAACAGTACACCAACTGTGCGCTTTCCTAGCCCTGAAAGCTTCCCAGCACCAGTTTACTCCAGCAACAGTTCACAGCACAGGGCTGATTTGATTTTCACTGATTGCCAGCAGCCCCCAGGGGCCAGCTGCTCTAGCAGCTGGAGAACAGCCAGCAGTAAAGTGGCCCTGGCCACTGTCCCCTGTGCTGATGGCAGGGAAAGAGGCGTACAAACTACTGCAGCAACTGCGTGAAGATTCCTGAAATGGGGCAGAAACCCAGCAGCTGCCAGCTACTCTAGTTTTTAAGTCGGCTTTGGCCCAGCAAACTGGTGCAAAACTGTCCTCCTGGTTTGGTGGATCTAGCTCCATGAGTGTATGCTTCCTTACAGGCTCAACACAAGCCAATGCTATTCAGACACAAGCTGGAACACAGGAAATTCCTTCTCAGCATGCGGAAAAAACTTCTTTACTTTGAGGGTGGCAGAGCACTGGAACAGGCTTCCCAGAGAGGTGGTAAAGTCTCCTTCTCTGGAGACATTCAAAACCTTCCTGGATGCCGTTCTGTGCAACCTGCTCTAGGTGAACCTGCTTTGGCAAGGGGGTTGGACCAGATGATCTCTGAAGGTCCCTTCCAACCCCTACCATTCTGTGATTCTGTGAAGTTTATTTATCATGGATCTAGCAAATAATGTAGAATCCACAGGTATACTTTCTACATATATACTTACCTGCAGATATACCTTTTCTTACGCCAAGGAATAAAGCCATTATAAGGGTAGTTGTAGTACTTCCTTAACAATATATGAGATTACTTTAAAGGTCAAAGTGTTTTTCCTTTTGAATGCCAGACTTTGGAGTAAAACTACAAAGCCTCTTTTCTAGTACTACAGACACACATACTCAATTATTTTTTACTATGAACTACCATTTATTCGTAAAAGTGGCATTTTCAAATTAAAAGATGTTGCAAAGTATAGGTCAGTATGACAATTAACAGCAGTCTTACACCAAAACAGAACTTAAACAGGTAGTTCTATTTATGTAAGTAGATTCTTAATAAATCACATGATAAAATACACTGCTGTAGATAATGCAAAGGAAAAATTTTCAAAACCTGTTAGTCAGAATTTCACCTTTTTGCAATAAACCTTCCACAGGCCTAGGATAAATGGAAAGAAAGACTCCAGAATATGCCACAGCCCAACATCTAAGGCATTAATATGAGATGTGGGAGATTTAAGTAGTCTGCAAGTAACACCTCTGAACCTCATTAATAACCCTAAACTCACTGCGTCTGCAGCCAGGCAGTCCACCAAACAAAAGCAACAGTGGAGGTATATGTGGAGATTTCATTCTCTAGACTTGTTTTTTTCTCGCATTTGTTTTGTGCATATTGACAGAGTCAGGAAAAGTTCTGTTAGGTTTCAGTCAGGATTTCTTTTTTATTTTCTTTAAAAAAAATACTTTTTTTGCCTTTATTTTACAAACCTCTATATAAAACATGCTGCTAGAACTATGGTAAAAAGGCAAAAATGCAAATGAAGATGTAGTTTTTAAAATGTTTCTTCTGTAGTTCTAGCTATACTGTAGCTATCCAATTTTTATTTCAAATTCTCATTTTTAGTAGAAATACAATAGTCAACAGTACAGAACTGTTGTACAATATCAACAGCGCTCTAATGTGTTCACTTAGCTATCTTCTAACCATCCACACATCTCTAGGTAAACTCCCCGGGAATAAAACTTTCCAGGTAGTTATTATAAGGAAAGGGATTTGCCTATACCTGAACTTACTTTTGTGATAGTTACTTGAATTAGCTAAAAAAACCACCCCTTTATAAACAATGGAAGTATTTTTTGTCAATGAATAGTCAGAATAGGATATTTTCCTTCTTTTCAGACAAATGTTTTTACATAAATATTTTCCAAAGTAATCTACTTCACTGAAAATTTTAGGGACAATTTTATTCAATATGCAGACTTTGATAAACACTATAAACATTCTAAAATGTTATTCAAAAGAAGGTAACAGAATGACAGATTTTGCACCTTTTTTGTTTATAATTTGAAAGTTAAAAGATGTGCTTTTTTAGCCACTAGTGATACTGATTTATTCTGATTCAGGAGTTGGCCCTTTACAGATATTTCTTGTGTGTACTCCCGTAGGTTTAAACATATTGTTAACAAATTCTTAAATGGAAAAATATCACAATATAAATATGTGGCTTCTGTCCCTCACCTATGCACATACACAAACAAGGCAACTACAGAAAATGGGCTAATTACATGAACACATTTTGTTGTAAAATCTAAGGCTTTGTCTACCTAGACAGATGAAATCCTGAACACCTGTGGGATCCTAACATTTCTAAATACCTTTGCTGTCCAGAGGAAACCTATAGTTTCAAGTAACCTTCCGCACCAGCCTATGTGTACTTCAAAGGTTTCTGTCTACCTTTTGAAGTACACTATCCATATCCAATGCTAAAGCTTTTCTAAGTGGAGACTGGCAGCTGCAAAAATAGACTGCAAATCTGGTTTCAGCCAGACTGTAAGTAGATTTAAAGGCATATTTTAAAAAGTCCTGAGAGGCTGTCTTGATTACTGTGCCAAGAATTTCTACCTTGACATTTTCACTCAGTAATTCCTTTCCCTAGTGGCCCATCAGAAACCTCTCTGCTCCTCATCACCTTCCCCTTAATGCTTCTTAAGAAAAAACAGCACTGGACATGAAGTCCCTGATGTGTATTGCCTCCAATGAAAGCCTGGAGCAAACGGTCAAGGCTTTATCTGTAGATAAAAATACAAGTATTCCTTCCACATGCTGCCATATTGATCGTAATAGGAACAAGTGAAACACACTGAGCTTTATTCTTTAATTCTGTTATAGAAAGCAACGGGTGTGGATTGCGTTCTTCCATTCTAACCCAAAATGACCAGAAACTTCCTCTTATTCCTGTGCTCCACACTTAAGTCTTCAGTCCATAGCATCCTGAAGGTACAAAACAGCATTAAAAGCTGGTGAACCTAGCTAAGTCACCTCTTTCTGTATCATTAAGTATGAAAATGCTTTAAAAGACAGCAGTCTTAAAGTCTTTGTCCTATGGCATCGATGTAAAAATAAGGGTGCATCATAGAGACACGCAACTTCTTTAAGGTTAAAGTTATATCTTTAAGCTCATTAAGCACACCAGTGTGAGAACAAGGAATAGGACCTTGCAGCTCAGGTGCCCAAATGAGTTATTACGTCAACAAATCCACAATATTTTTTCGTCCGCGGCATCTGGTATTCACAAAGAACACAGCTATTTGTTACAGCTGGAGGTTTCTCATTTGAAAGTCTCATTTCCTGGTCTTCTGAACCCAAACCTCGTACAGTGACTGTCAGCCTTTTCTATAACATGAGTCTTTTATTAAAGAAACTATTTAAGATACAGTTCTCCTGTGTAGGAGAGGGATTTTTGCAAAGCACCTAACAATGACCATCAACAGGAAAAACACATATTGACTTTTGTCTCACTTATTAAGGCTGAAGGAAGAAAAGAATTTCTGGATCTGTCTTACTGGGAATTGGGTTTAATGATGTATTTAAGAGTCTGTTATGGTTCTCTATTTTACTGTGATGTTTGGCAATGCTAGATTCAGCATATTCCTAAAATGTATAATTATTTTGAGCTACATCACCTTAATAGGCCTTCAAAGGAATGATGTCAGATAACTTTGTAATATATGGGGCCCACTTATGTTGAGTTCGTCAAAATTTAAAATAGATAAGTGTCAGTGCTGGCGGGAGACTTGCCTTCTTCCTGGAAGAGGTTGTTGTTTTTTTTTTTTTCTTTTATATAGTAAAAGAGAAAAGAAAGTGAGCATGAGAAGAGCATACTCTGGGTAAACCCCTAGTACTTTGAAAACACACTTGGTGGTTGATGAGATGTTGAAGTGTTGTTTTTTTCAAAGATGAGCATAAGAAATTATTACTTTTGATGCCCTTGCCAGTGGCTTGAAGCTCTTGCTCCTCATTCCTGCCTCATCAGTGTTTCAGAGGAACTGTTCCAGGTCCTTCCTTTGCCCTCACTGATTGTCTTTTCGGGAACAAGGATTTAGTAGTGAACTGCAGCAGTGCAGGATTTGTCCCAAATTAAATCACTTCCAAAGTAGGTGTATTACATTCACAGGAGCTTTGTTTTATTTTTTAAGATTTACTGTGAGGTTTTAACATAAGTATGGAGGAAACAAGTCAGTCTGTTTCCTTGTCTATCTTTTATGTTTATCATTACAGCATACATATAGTGTTCAGTGCACCAGTGTTTTCATGGAAAAAAAAAATCTGTCTTAATATTTAGACAGTACAGAGTAACTTACCAGTATTAATATTTGCATAATTTATTATTAGTAGTGTCATGATGCCAAAGAACTGTTACTGAAAATTAATTATTGATGAAGAAATTAATTACAGTAAGAATTCACTGGAGGAACAGTAACATCTGGCTTCATTTTTTATGATTCCCATTCTGATAAGGCTGTAAGTCTAATAAAATTAATCAGAAATAAACCCCAAGCATTGTAATGCGTTCTGAGAGGTGGAACTGCTATACCATAACTGCCTGTCTAGGGCTGCTTTCCAGCATATCCAGTTGTCCTGGTTTGAGGTAAAACAGGACCAATTTTGTCCAGT
>RSEF01000001.1:121766931-121787920 GCA_003993805.1 Himantopus leucocephalus | reverse complement strand
AACATCCCCAGTGGCCGATTTGGCCTAAACCACGACACCAGTGTATTAAAATGTAACAGCTGACAGTCGCGGGGAGGTAGTGTCATTTTTTCCTTTAAAAGATTATAGGACACCTGCTCACACTGTGGCTGCTAAGCCACACAGCTTCTTCCAGAAAGGGATGAAACTATTTCAAAATCTCTTAGCCCTTCTCCTTGCCCACTGCCACCTAGGGCTTGCCTCATCTCCTCGGTGCACTGCCAGAGAGAAATGTCTCATCTCCGTCTTTTTCTTGGTTCTGCCATTGTCCTTGCTTTTCCCACACTTTCCCTTTGCTCCCTAACCTATGTATGGTGAACAGTCCTGTCCCCTCAGCCCCTCTTTTGGCCGGATTAGGTACAGTGAGGTTTTTGGGTTGTCAGGTGCAGGAATACAGCTGTCAGCCAAGTCTTCCTCCCTTTGGGACTGGAGATTTTCAAGCCCATATCGAGTGTATGTGTATAAGTATGTATGTACATACACATGCGTCGTCTCCTATATAATTCAGAAGACACTCTCTCAGCTTGGAGTTATTTCTGGGAGGTCAGCGCTGAGCTCCGCAAACAGTGAGGGGAGAGGGGGGAGACTGGGAGCAGGAGGCTATGGAAAATAACACTAACCATCCTTGGGGAATGGGCTGCAATCAGGACAGCTGACTTTACCGAACTCCAGTGAGTTGTGTCTAGCAGAGCTTCAGTATCTTTGTCCTGTGGAACTGGGAAATTTATGATGAGTTGGGGTGTGAGCCCATATGCCCACACAGCTTTGCCACGGTGGTGTGCTAGGTCAGCTCCAGCAGTGATACAGCTGTGACACCACAGCTCTGCAGCTGCGCGCACAAACCAGGGCATGTCCGTTGTCTTCAACTAGCTTCAGTCAGGGCTGCAAACATGACTAGTCTTAAGCATGTTTTGAAGTCTAGCTCTCTTTCCAGCGTGCAATTTATGTGCAGGCCTTAATTAGAAATGATGCATTAAGGTTAAGGAAGCACTACACTGTTCTCTTGAATAACACGCCTAAAATTATTTCCTGAGTTAAGGAGGTTAAGAATGAAGTACACCCTCGCACAGAAAGTACATGCCTGTAACTTAAGCAGTGATTCACGACAGAGACAGGGAGGGTAGTCTGACAATTTCCAGCATCTAAGATATGTGTTACTGGTACAGCCTGTAATTAAGAGACTCTTTGGGGAGAGGATTCAAGATCCATGGTCTATATATTCTCAGGAGAATGTCTCACAGAAACTTTGCAGAGATTTTAAATACCATTTTCTAGGCTATGTGCTGCAGTAGGGTCTGCAGGCCTGCTAGAAAGTTTTGCTTATTCAGCATCTGGAGGTGTCAGCTTCAAAAATGATGTTTTAGCCCAAGGGCTTAGCAATTAGACCTTGATCCATTAAGACACTCTATTTAAGAGCTCTCCGCACCCACTCCTTGCCCCCTCCCCAGTGCAGTAGTAAGGAAAGTAAAAGGGCTTTCTGTAAGTAGTGTGCATTTCACCTTAATAGTATACCAAATGAAATGAGTCCAATTCCCAGCTCCATGGAATTAATTGAATTTCATACTTGCAGGATTCCTTTACATTGCAATCGATTTTAAGATTTCCCTCTCTTCTTTCTTCGAGTCTTTAATTAGTCCTGCCTTTCTTCTGCATTTTGTATTTAAGGCATTATTATTGTTCTTATTACTGTTTGGAAATTGTCCAATCCTGGTGGGTTTTTTGCATCACACAGAAAAACGTGAACTCTGTACCGTTTCCACAAGACATGCTTCATCATAATTCGTGACCTTTATCTGTCCTGTCAATAAGGGTGAGCTTCTTACATGCATTTCATATTAGGGAAACACCACACAGGATCTGATGATCTGGAATAAACTTTTTTTTTTGCGATAGGCACTAGATTTGCATGAAAAATCTGGAGGAATATTTCTGACTTAAAAAGACAAATCTGGTGACAATATTTTCTTCTCAAGTTTGGGTCCATTTGTCAAACTGCTCATAGGAGGGGAAGAGGAACGACTGAAAAGTTAAAGTATTCATTTCAGTGTTTTTTAAAGGAGTATTCAGGCTTATTATATTCAAAATCCTTTTTCATGCTGAAATTTCCTAAGATATTTTTATTTTAGAAAAAAATATTCAATACAAACCAATTTTAGATTTTTTTATTACAGTTAAATCACAAATATTTTTTCATGTTTTTTAAACTCATCAAACAGCTGAAGAATTCATTTTTACCCACGTCCATTATTCAGGAATATTTTTAGGCAATGCCATTTTAGATACGTTTCACATATCCCATTGCTACTATGTGCCAGAAAGTTTTCATTTGAGTGTTCCTAATCAAGCATAATTGCTGAATATGCACAGTAAGTGCATATTAAGCCATCTCAAAAGGAATATGGAGATACTGAACAAGGGCTTAAGGACTATGGGTATAGCTTTATAAAGATACATTTTTATAAGGTTTTTTTACTCCAGTGCAGCAATTCAATTGTGCAGTCCCACAAAAAAAANAGAGCTGGTATAGCTAGGAGGAATAACCAGACCGTGAGGTTGTACTGCTTAAGCATAGCATTGCTGCTAAAAGACACAGTCATGGATATGGACGTGGCCTACATTGATGGTGCCCCAAATCTGCTTATCATCACAGACGTCTCAAAATCCTTCCTTGAATCTTTTTTGAAAACCAGGTTCGAAATTATAAAATTGCAGCAAAAGCAGAACATTTGTCAGGCAAATAAATGCATATCCTGAAAGGCTAAAATACAAAGATTTTACTTTAATGCCTGTATTTTAGTTAGTGCCTAAAGAAAATGTACTGAATGTGGGTATAGATTGTCTGTGGTTACTGCCAGTGTAACAATAGATACTCTGCCTAGAGACACTGATGTTTTCTAAAGCTCTGCAGTCAGAAAGACCACTCAACCTGCCCTGGATAAGCACCATCTTTTTGTGCTCCCTCTTCTCTAGGAGAAACAAGTACCTGTAACCCAAGTAGTGTGTAGAGCAGATATGAAACAGTTACCACTCTGTTGAGCCCTCAGTAGGTCACAGAGAGGCACACACAAAAGCACTTTAATCTCATTTGTATTTTGAGTCATCAAAATAACTCTAGGGGTGAATAGACTGCACTATAACTAATCCCAAAAGTTTTAAATAAAAAAAAAGTAGGGCAAGCCCTGCAAAAATAATCATATTAGAACTGAAGTGATGAGCTGTTTTTATTTAAGGAGGATCATTTTGACATTCTGAGCTTTTACTCTGCATTTCTTTCATGTTTTCAACTTTTTGCTTATAGCCAAGAAGGTTAAAATCTTTTTTTTTCCCTTCTGCTGTTATTTTATGCAATGCTTTGACTCCAGGAACTGGGCTTTAAGAAAAATGTTATGTATCATAGGGCTCATAATAAAATTATGAGAACAAATTTTCAAATTAAGGCTTTGTAAAAGGAATTATTTTTTTTAAGGCTACAAAAAATAGCACACATTCATATGTGTATATGTGCATGTGTACATACATATATGAATGACTAATGCTTGCTTATGTCCATTGGGGATTGTGAGCATGCTTGTTGCCTTGAAGTACGCAAAATTCTCTAATTCATAGCCTAAAGACTCTATTTAGAATTTTTATTCCTTGGATGCAAAGCTTTTTCAGTCAGATTCATAATTTTTCAGAATTTTATTTTGTCAAATAACTCAATACTCTGGGCATCCACAACAGGTTTTTGCAAGTTTCCTAGTTTGCTTTAGGAGTCTGACTTATTGGTTGAGTAGACATTGTTCTATTGTATCAGTTTCAAGACTCTGTAATCTTTTAATAACCTCCTCAACTGTTATCTATTGTTTTCCTAATTCCACATTTTACTGCCTTGGTAATCGGATTCCTAGTGCAGGCAAGTGTCTACCTTCCTCACTTTTTAAAGTCAATGCTATAATGACTTATTTTTCCTTATCTTTTGTATATAATTCATCATTTCCTTTTAGCTGTTTTTTTTTATCCCAGTTTTTTCTGTGCATATTTAGAAAAGTCATAACAGCAGAAACAGCTCAAGCTGTCAGTAACATGCATCCTTACCAAAATACACTATCAGATCTCAAATACAGAACAGGGAAAATTTAGGCTCACCTATGACCTCATGAAGTGCCATGAGAAGTAGTGATTTAGTGGAAAGCACTGATTCTTTTGAGCCAGGTCCCGTTCCTCTTTCTAGGAGCCACTGAGCTGAAAATATACCTTTCAACTGAATATCAACCTAACGTACTAATTACTCTGTTCATTAAAGATACCACTGCATCAGAATAGATTTGTTCAGAATTTGCTTTCTGGTTATTGCGTTTTCCAAATACAGTTTACTGTATTAGGAAAACACTGTAATACAGTTCCCTTTTCCTAAAAATTCTTCTAGTTCTAACTGAATAGACAAATCAGACATGTTTCAGTGCTGCTCTCTGGCCTGATGCAGCTGCAGTCCTGCACCCCTCAGCTGGCTTTTTCAGGGTTACACTAAACCACAGGTGGCATTTCCTTGCACTCCTCCAGAAACCAACCACAATTACAGTCGGTGCCAGTGACTGTAAGGAGAAAAGCAAGGCCAACAGAAATTTTCCTGGGGCTGAAGTTATTAGCCCCTGGGGCTCGACCAAGTGGCGAGCAAATGTGATGGGAATCACTCCACTGATGGCAAGAGATAATGTATCAAATCTATAGAGCTGTATGAGATCTACAGAGCTCAAACCTGTGGAGCATCAACAGTGTCCACACTTCTTGGCTTGATGTAGATAGAGCAGGGGCCAGAAATCACCTGACAGTCATCTACTTCAGAAAAGAAGTGCTGAAATTCTGCAGAAAGCTGTGATCTCTTCATTTTATTGCAATTCCTTGAGTGCAATTTTGTCTAATGTCTGCTAGCATTGTGTTGATCAATACTAGAGATGTGTACAGTACAGATAAAAAGAGTTTTGCAACCTAGTAAACAAGTCATTTCTGTATTTTGGAAATAGATGATGAAGGCCAGAAAAACATCTGGAAATTCTCTGGCCATGATACTTCTCCTCATGCAAGATTTGTAACATTTTCACAGAGTGAGATCAGCTGTGACTTAGGAAAAAAAAAATTCTGATCAGGTTTAGAGGGATTTTTTGCACTACTGTGAAATCTTGTGAATACTTCTAATTAACCTTGGTCTTATTTTACCTATCACAGCTTGTTGTTATAGCTTTCCTTAATAAAAAAAAAAGAAATAAACAAAAAATCAAAACCAAAATTCTTCACTTATAGATTTTGTATTTAGTGGCCTGTACAGCCTTCTTGAGGCTTTACTAATTTCTTCACAGAGTGAATACAGCTTGCTTCCTGTAATGAAACCGTTTTCTTGAACACATCTTCTTCAGATCAACTGAAGTAAGAGAATCAGACAAATATGAGATAACAGTGTGTGTTTATAAGCTACTTACTTGCATCTACACAAAAATGCTACCACTGCACTCCACTTAAAAATTACATTCCTTTCAAACAACTTACCAATGCCCAACTGGATTTTTAAATGAAAGAACTCAAAGTGTTATTACCTCCTGCGTCTGATTAAGTTTGTCTATAAATATTGCTTAATTCTCTTCCACATTAGGTGAGTCTCGTCATAAATGTCTCTTAGCTCTGCTGAAATTCTAGTATTTGTCGCTCTGCCACATTTATTTTAACAGACGCACATTTCTTTTCTTAATATGAAATCTGAGATTGAGATCTCTCGTAATTCACTGTATAGGTCCTATTCTATTATTCTTCACAAAATCACTGTTCTATGTGTGTATTTTTTTAGCAGGTCCCAGGCTTTGTTCTTACTATTTTCCTCCGAAATTACTGGTTGGTGTGGTAGATATGTCTGTGAGATGATTGCAGCAAAAAGTTTGTCTCAACTATGAACTACTTTGTGCCTTACTCTGTTTGGATGCTGGGGAAACAATTTCACAAGAAAATCTTTTGCTTCTTGAAAGGCTACTGCAGTTTGCTGTTTGCTGCCCTCAAAAGGGCAGGAATTCCAGCATCATTAAATATCCCACATAGGATGCAAATAAATTGAGCCCTTGGTGACAACCTTTTCCCAATTAATTGACATGCAGAATAAAAGGGTATTAACAGGAGATGGCAACAACAATTGTGACAGTCAAGCTACCCTCATCCATGATCCAACAGCTAGCAAAGTCAGCACCAGCAAAGCATTTCAGTGGTGTGGCACTAGGAGGTAAGGGCGTGATTAGAGGTGTCTGTTGCTCCTGATATACAAGCTTATAGGAAGACATGGTTGGGTATCAGCATCATCTTCCCTTATTGAATATCTCAGGAGGATGAGGTTGTGAGGGGCTTAAAGGAAGAAGGAAAAAGAAATTATCTCTGCCAAGGTTTGAAAACCACTGGAAAATCAAGGATCCAACCGAGACAATGCTACAATTAAGTTTGCTCATGCGACCTTAATTCACTCATTGTCCATATGTTTCGCTGCAGCCTTAAATTGCTCAGTCAGAACATTTTTCCATAGGGAGTTTTCCCTTTAAATTGTGCTGGATAGGTCTCCTCTGAGTAAAGAGTGGTATGCAGTTATGTCTACAAAATGCTGAACTTTCTTGCTGCATCTATTGAAAAGTATATCATAAACAGGGAAGACTACAGGAAGGGAACGGACGATATCTGTCATAAGTGTTTCTGCATGATGTTAGGTATGTTACTCAGAGAAGCACTTTTACAAACATTCACCAGTTCAGTCCTTCTCATTTTCTGGTTGGTTGGCTTGTAATTTGGACATTAACTTTGCAGAACTGCTGAGCACTCACTGTTGCAACTGCTGTTGGCAGGATACATACTTTAAATATCAATGTACAGTGAAATCAGTGGGATTCATACCTGCATATTAGTGTACAATGCCATCCTGGCAGCAGCATGTAACTGCTTTCTAACCCTGGACCAATTCACCTTCTGAGAGGTCCTACCTCATGATGCTGTATGGACATATATACAAAGGGCTTAATAATGCTAAGTTCCTTGAAAAGTCAGGTTATGTGTCTCATACTGGGCACTAAAATTAATAGATAGTCGATTTCCGTCTCAGTCTCAATTGCCTTATCTGAAAAAATTAGACTAATAGGAGCCCCTTATCTCACATGAGTAGAATTAAAGTTTGTTAATGGCAGTGAAACACTCTAATACTGACCAGATTAAAAAAAAAAAAAAAGGAAGAAAAAAATGATGACATTCAGAACTGAAGATAAAATTAGTGACGATAGTGATGAGAAGGATCATTTTATTTTCAGTGTTCCTGCTTGACTTGTATTTAGGAGCACACGTTGACCAGAGAGAAGATTGATGCAGGGATCCTGTGGAAAACAAGTTGTATAATGAATTAAAGAAGACAATAGTGTTTGCAGGTAGGAAGCTGTGAGAGTGGGTGCTGCAATGGCTCTGTTAACCTGTTCCTAACTTGAGGCATTTTGTTCTTTTAAGGCTTTTTTAGGTGAAGATCCACTTCTGGGGAAAAGAACCACAGAGAAGATTCTGGACCGTTCTCTCTCCGCAGGTGCCATCAGCACGTACCCCACTGGTACCATGAGAATGCAGGCTGCTTCTCACCCTAAAGGTGCACATCTCTCTGCTCTGCGTGTGTAATTATGAAAATTAAATGTTGCTGTTTTTTCATAGCAGAGGCATCTGAGAAGCACAACTGAAAGCAGTCCTTTCCTCATGAGCACTTCCACTGCATCTTTTTTTTTTTTGGTCCTTTCTAAAAAAGTATCCCTTTCTAGGGATTTCTTTCCTGGTATGCCATTTCTGGCATATGCAGTTCTAGACAGAAGGTAGCTGTTTTATAACTGGCAGCTTAAGTAACTTTTCCACCAATTTTACTATGCCTTTTGGTAGGTGTATTTTCCACAAATGCTACTTCTCTCCATATGGGAGAGTTGGCACATCTTTACAGTATTGCTCGATTATTTTTTTTTTTGTGATTTCTGCCAACTCAAATTTCACAGTATATAGAAGCAATAAATTCTGCCTTGTAATAGATGGCTGGAATTTGAATAGATGTTTCGATTTCAGCCTCTACACTCATCAGCATTAAGAAGTAACCACTTGCCAACATAAACCACACGGTTGCCACATCTGTTTTCCTACTCAAATGTGGCCTAAAGATGAGTTTCTCAGACAGCATTAAAAGGACAAATTATAGTCTGTTACAGGAATTGCTGCATTCCGCAACAGCAATGTTCCCTTTTGAGTGACTGATCCCTAAAGCTGGAGCAATAATTAAGTCACTGTAAGATCTATGTATAATATAGTTCTCATAAATAAACCGGTATTTGTGTATATGATCTGTTTAGCTTAGCCATAGTCAGCTTCATTGACTTGCATTCAGCCACTGTTGCATCCTACTGATGTTGTATTCAGCTAAACAGAGATGGCAGTTGAGGACCATTAAGTGCACCTGGGCTACCCCTCCCTCTTTCCCCCCAGTTGTGTTATTTCTACTTTCTCACGCCCTCTTGGATCAGCATTTCTGGTAGGAGACAGTGCCTTGTATAGGCAAAAAGATGCACCAAATGATTACAACCTCTACAGTTGGAAATATATATTTTGTGTTCTCAGCACCTCTAAAACTTGATCCTTCCTTTATCCATAGCCTGTATTGGCTTTTGTTCCCTTCCTCTGTCCTAACACACAGTCATGCACGCACACACACACACATGTGTGCGCACGTCCACTTCTCAGCATTTGCTCTGCAGAGTGAACTCCTCCTGCGCGTATTCTCCTTGCCGCATTTGCTCGAGGCTGTAGGTTTCCCACCCATTCACAGCCTCCTCTACTTACAGGAACTTTTCTCCCCCAAGTCACAATCCTGCGCTGTTCTTAGTGACAGCTTCCGTGTGACTTGGGGTGGTATTTGGTGCTCTTCTGACCTTTCCCAGGCAGCTTTGGCTGGTTTACTGTGCAGAGGTCCAGCTGGGTTGCTACTTGGCTGTTTGCTGGCAATGCTTGGCAGCAAGAGCCAATACTGTTACCCTTTATTACAGAACCGATTATCTCTGTTACAAAATCAATAAAAATATGGGGCTATCGATTCAGAAGCCAGGCAATGGAGATAGGATAGAATATCAGTAGGATATACTAATACATTCCACATGCTCTTGGCTCAGATATTATTCTTAAATGTATATCTTCTTCTGAGCAACCTCTTTGCTTTATCATAGTAGGTATTGACTCGGATTTTATCCATCCCGCAATAAAGCTGTTGCAAAACTGTAGAATAAGTAAAGAGTGACTTTAATGCAATTACGCATTGATTTAGCCCTGTTCCCAACATGGAAATGCTAAGTTCTGAAAAGCAGCTTTCAGCTGCAATCTATGAGATTTATCTCCAAATGTGCAGGGTTTACCATTAGGTGAGTACTGTTCAACTCGTCCATCGTGGCATTTAACTCCCAGTAAGTCCTTTTTCTTCAAGAGTAACTCTCTGCATAGCTGTCACGGCACTGTATAACAGAGCTGTTCATTCTCTAGCTTATATTTTATATGGGTTTTTTGGCAATCAGACTTAGCTGTACATGCATAAGCTCCAAATCACTTGGCATGGTCATCTTAACTGTCACTGCTTCCTCACTTTTTCAGCCAGCAAGGACTGGAAATGCTGGAGGGGAAAAAAAGAGCGTTTCACATAGCTCTGCAGTCATCTGTCCACCTGAGTTAGCACTGACGGGCTCTTCAGAGAGCAAACCTCACCTGCCAGAATACAAAGGTGAAAACAGAGACGTACTTTCCTCTTATGCTCCACAAAGTAATGTTTCCAGAAATACCTTAGCTTGATTTACTGAAATAGAATGATAAAAAAATTTGTAGGTTGTAAACCCTGCAATAGTGAAATACCAATAACCCCACCAGTTGACAAAACCCACTTGTACACAGACTTTACATTGAGGTAATGCACCCCTTTAGAATTAAAAAAAAAAAAAAAAAAAAAAAAAAAAAAANAATTAAATTGCATAGGCTATTTTAAACTGCAGCACAAAAGATTCATTATCTATTACTTCTGTTTCCCAGTTCTCTGAGAACTATGGCAATAGACAATTGAACACATCTTTATGTTTTGTTCAATAAATGAAATTGCATCCAGTACTTAAGATTTTGTTATGCCCATAAAACTTCTAGTCTATTGTACCAACTGTGACTTTTTCCAGGAAAAAATATCTCTAAAACTCAGAAGCCAGGCAAAAAAATTCACCCTGCAGGCATTCATACATTTAAACATAGTTATTTCCTGTATTTTAAAGAAGTAATTTCTCATGATAATTCATTATCACTTCAAGGATTTAGACAGTTTTCAAAAACTTAAATCAAGTGGCTGAATCTGTAAATACAAAGTCATTAAGAACTTGTTACAAATCCTGTCAGATTTACACATGCAAAATCAGACCCTAAGCATTTTGCGGAGAGTTCAAAGCAAAGAAGCTGGAGACTAAAAGAGGTTTTGGCTCATTCATTATTGCAGTGTTATCCTTGATTATATTGAACAGTTGTCTGGGGGTCCAAGTTCTTGTATGCAGAGGAGTCTGGCATTTCAGATACAATGATCCACATTCACATCACTGGTAGGCATTTGCCATATGTAGACATGGGCTTTCCGTGGTACACTCAAGGTAGACAGAGTTCATAAATGGCTTCTTTGCCTTGAAGGCTTGTGTATATTTCCAAATATGTGACCCTGGAGCTGATGCATGCGAGAAGTCTTCCATTTTAAGTGAATTAGGGTGTGCTAGAAAAATTGCCGGTTTGGAGATCCCACAAGGCACTTCACTTACTGCTGAAGGACTCTATTGAGAGAAGCTTATGACACAGGTGGAAGAGGCCTCATATGCATCTGATTAAATTACAAGTTTTGGACAAGGACTCTATATAAAAAAATGTTTGTACTGTAGAAGATGGATTACTTCAAATTCTGCTGGATTCCTTCAGAAACTATAGGCAAATAACATATTTTTTATTGATTTAACAGTTAATTTAGATTAGAGGTTCATTAAGCTGGGTACTCTGTGAGATTTGCAAAGTGCATGGTTAGGCGGGTTTACTGAGAGAAAGAGAATACCATCAACAGGAGCAGGGACTGTACTTTGTGTTTGTAAAGTCTCTTGTCCACATAGATGAGATGTGTCAAGCCAGACCCTTTAAGTGCTAGCATAATAAGGATGTGAAGTAATAATCATAACCTCTAGGACACCATGTGAATGTATAGGACAGTGTGTGAATGTATAGGAAGTCAACTATTAAAAATACACAGGTGGTCAGCCAACTACTGTGAGATATGTTTGGCTGCCATGTGCCCATTCAAGGCAACTGCCCTGGAGCTAACAAGGAGAACATGGTACAGAATATTCCCTCACTTTATCACCTACTGTGACTGTGTCACCTACTGTGGCCAAAGAAAGATGAAGGACCCGGCATGTATTTTTTCCTCCATGCTCAGTATACACAAAATCTAACTGAGTTAGTCATAGTCTCATGAGTCTGTCTTTCACTGAGCTGACCTTTCAAACTCCTGCATGCATGAGATCAATCACTTCGATTTTGGAACACGCTTCTCCACCCATCCATCCTCCCTGGAGAGACAGTACAGAATAATTGGAGAGGATTAATCCAAACAAGCCAAACAGATGTTGGAGAAAGATTTCCTCCCACTCAGTCATCTCTGACTGAAACTTATCTTGTCCTTATCACAGATGGCCTTTTCCATTTGTCAAGCATGTTAATTTACTATTTAAATATGTACCATTTAGCTAGTACTGGAGAGTTTTCCCCAACCTTTTAATGAGAGGCTTGGAAAAAGATTCAGTCAGTCTTGGAGCATGCAGAAGAAAACTGAAATCATGACAAAGTACAACTAAAATTTAGTTTTTCCAACAGACTACAGCAAAGATGCAGGCTTTAGTGATGGTGTTGATACGATAGTGCTGGTATCTTTGAAGGTAAATTCGTATTTTAAGTCTGTCCAGTTTTATGTAGGTCATGTTCCCATTGTGTAGGGATTTTGTAATAATCATTAAAAAGGCATATGTGTCAGAAATAGCTAATAATAGTAGGTACATCATGGGCAGTTTTCCCCAGTAAGACATCTTGGCCCTATTGATTTCCATGACTATGAACTTCTTCAAAGTACAATGAACTTCAGCAGATCCAGTCTCTCGCCTTTTACATGGAAGATGGGAGAGGCAAGGGGGAGGGATGGAGATAAGAAAAGCACTAAGGAAAAATAGCTGTCATAGCTGTTTAGCCCTTAGCTCCAGAGAGTCAGTAAACAATAAAGCAGGAATAGAGACCACATCGGACCAACAGATAGAGGACCAAAAGACTTTCTGGGGAAGGGACAGAAGAACCCCTTGCAGGGAAGCTACAGAACTCCAGGTTTAAAGTGTGTATAAAGCAGCAGTTATGCAGGGAAAATGTCCAGCTTCCTGGACCCGCTTGGGAAAAGCAGCGGTCCGGAGGCAGGCAGTACCCGAGCGCCGTGTTTCTGTGCTGAGCGGGAACAAAGCAGCACAGCAGCAGGGTGCCAGCCCACAGGCACCCAGAGGTGATGGATAGGCCCATTAGATTTTAGCTTTGCTGCTGAGAAGTCAGAGTGCTGCGTTGTTTTGTGATGTGACGCTGGTCCACTAGGATCTGCGCTGTGTCAGTGAGCTAATTTGATACTCACTATCTAACATTTGCCTGATATTGCTTAACAGTCAGTGCTTTCTGCTGTCAAACACCCTCTATCAGTTTAAAATGTTGGGCTCGAGATTAAAATCATAAATTCCCCTCACTCCTATGTCCAGAAATATTTCTGTTGCCAGAAATCCATGAATAATTGTATTTAGGCAGTTTCATAGCACTGTTGTGAGCAGAAAAGGTCATTTGCAGTGAAAAACCTCATTTCCTCTATAAAGCTAGTTTTACTACCAAAAATTGAACAATGGCCATCTAGTCTTTGCTGAGGGTAGAAATGCACTTTAAAAAATGACATTAATTTTAAATAACTTACTTTCATATGTCATGGAAATACAAGGGATTCTGCCATTTTTACCATCATTTTTATTTATATATATATATATATATAAACTAATTAAACCTTCATTCTGAGGTAGATAAAAAGATAAATAGTTGAAACAGAGCAGGTCACTAGTTGATTACTTTCTCATTTAGTTTCATATCCTGCTGCAAAATTTAAATCTCTCTTGGAAATACCGCAAAGCTTGGGGATTTTCAGAGCTAAGAATTTAGTTTTCACTCCTTTAAAGTTTATAAGTAAAAATTTAAAAGTGGTGTCATTAGGTTTTTGTGTAGATCAAATCTGAGTCAAATTTGATACACTATTAAAATGCAAATAAAAAATTTGGAAGAGTTATAAACAACTGCTTCATTTTGGATGACTCAGAAACATATTCCCCAAAATGACCTTCCCAGTGGAGAGGAACATGAGCAATTTCAGACCAAAGGTAAGAACGCAGGACTATGCAGTCCACTCTTATTTCATATTTCAACACGCAAAACAACTGTGTTACAGCAATATTAAATAACTGGCCAAAGAGGCCAACATTTCTTTCTTCATGACCTAATCTACACTAGGTGCTGAGTTTTGGTAGTACTCGTGGCCTTCAATGGAGAAATAGTATTCAGAGAATCACTTCACAAAAATTCATTTCTGGGTATAAGCAGATAATATTGCATGTTGCGATGTGAAGGTGGTGGGAATCCTGAAGCAGTGTGGTACTCTCAGCAAGGGTAGCTAGACCAGGAGAAGTGCTGAGCTCCTTTCTGCACCTGAGATAACTAATTCAGAGTTAATTCAGGTTCCATCACACCGCACTAAATCCTGCCATGTAGATGTATCTGTTACTTCTTAACTGCCCCCATGTCTTCCAAAAAAATACAGATAGCAGGTCTGCAAATACCACAGGTAAAATCAGAACTCATATAAGTTCCTCATTAAATATCTCACACATACATTTGTGTGTTATCTGCCCCAGACTTGCTGAGATGTCAAGGCACAAACTAAAAAATTAATAACTGCATTTTTTCCTTACATTATCTACAAGCTTAATTTACTCTCTTTTTTTTATTTCCAAGTTATTTGACACCTGTTCATGATCTACTATTCCCTTACTATAAATTAGTTATATATTTTAATCTAAGTCATTAATGTAAATAACCTTCACTTCCGGATGCTACAGAGTCAGATAAATACCTGAAGACCAGTGAATGTACAAACTTAGAAGGTATCTACACTATTACATACTTTACCTAACTTGAAACAATCGTGTTGGAACCTGCTGTTTGTGTTTTGTTTTTGAATGGAAATCCCATCCATGAACCGATGTGCTTAATAGATCATTAAAAAATCAAATTGACACAACCAGAGGTCAGTGAACTGGAATTTAGGGGACAGAACTGAGACATATGGGGAGGGATTGTAGGAAATATATTAAAAAATGCATGAATTTAGCCTCAGAAATGGATAGTGATACAGCTTCGTCCACAGCATGTAGGTTCAGCAGCAGCATGGAGCTCAATGTACATTACATCAGTCCAGCATGGAGGCCAAATACTCTGATGGGTTAGAATGCACCAAGCTGTGTATTTCTACAAGCTGCTGGTACCCAAGACCAAAGTTTCATGGTGCCAGCCTGGGGAGGAAGAATCTGTCCACATTTGAGACTGGCACCAGCCAAGCCACTGCTTCAAGCATGCAGTTCCTCAGACAACACCTGGCCATCTGCTGTGGGCCAAGAAGCGGTGCAAAAGAGGTTTCCAGAGTGCAGTGATATTTGTATGTATTTCATTAATGATCTTTGATTCCTGTCTAGTTCCTGAAGAGAGACTACATTTTCTTTTCCCCCGTACCTTGTAAACTGGTTGTGACTTTTGCCCTTTGCCAATGGTCATGTTGCCACTCTTTGAAACACAGTTTCTGACACCCACAGGAGTCATCGGCACTGCTGATCCTGTCACTCTTGCAGGTGAGGAAGAAAGAAAGTATGGATGGGGGATTAGTTTCAACTTCTTTATCCTCCAGTGCACTCATCATAGAATCATAGAATCATAGAATTGTTAAGGTTGGAAAGGACCTTTCAGATCATCTAGTCCAACCATTAACCTAACCTGACAAAACCACATCTAAACCATATCCCCAAGTACCATGTCTACCCTTTTTTTAAACACCTCCAGGGATGGTGAATCCACCACCTCCCTGGGCAGCCTATTCCAATGTTGAATAACCCTTTCAGTGAAAAAATTTTTCCTAATATCCAACCTAAACCTCGCCTGGCTAAAATAGTGCAGGTGTCACGTAGCGAAAACAACCGTCTGCTACCAGTAAAAATGAACATTTACACCCCAGAGGTAGGACACTTAGGCGAGTTAAGTATAACTATGTCTTGTAAAGGACTGGTTCCTCTCCTAAGACACTCCAGTGTGTTTTGCATGGCTATATGCTATCCATGCAAAACATTTATACTGGTTCAGACCAGCCCTATATGTTTGGATAACAGGACTGCTGGAAACGTTCATGCCAATCAGTAAAGGATCAGCCTTGCCAGGAAATCTTGATTGCTTTCTTCGCTGGAGTTATGAAATTAGTAGGGAAGGCAAAAACTGTGGCTTTTTAGGCTGAAGAGAAGCATTTAATCAGTGTGTCATAAAATCCTATTCTCAGAATTATTTTAATTAGTTTAGATATGAACAGAATCATATAGGTCAAAAATTAGCTGAAGGGCTATAAACAAAGGAGTACATATGAGAAACCATTGTCTTGAATGCAAAGTAGAGAGTAAAGGGGTTTTACTCCTTGTACAACTCCAGGGTTCAACTTCAGAGCCAGTATTTAATTTCTAGGAAACTGCTCATTAATGGACTTCAGGATGGGTACTAAATTAAGGGCTGTGGCTCCATAAAGGAATGAGAAGGATCTCACCAGGCCAAGGCTCTAACTCACAAAAGCCCGTAACAAGGTGCCTAAATCCTCCAGCTCTCATCGGGTTCATTTTAAGCACATGCTTAATGAAGTTCCATTGCTGAGGCTCTTTTCCATCTCTCAGTCTTCTGAGTCTCGTGGTCCTTTACGTGCTGCACATTAGAGGGGAGCAAAAGGGCGCTCTTACAGACTAGCTCACCAGAAAATGGGGGAGCTGAAGTGGGAGCTAATGCCAAACGGTTTTCCCTCCCCTTCAAATCTGGCAGTTCCTGTACAACAGTAGACTGTGACAGGCGTGGAGAAACACGGCCAGCTGGAGGGGAGCAAAACTGGCAAGCGGCGTGGCATTTTCTCTTGCAGAAAATATATTGGAACCTAATGTTGTTTTTCAGAGCCAGGAAAATGCCGCCGCAGGAGGGGGATGGCTAAAGAGCAACAAAAAATGCACAGTGAGGCACAGGTGGTCAGAGTTGATTTTTTTAAATTGCAAGCTTGTTGTGGTGGGAACAGCCTCTTCTATGGGACCAAACACAAAGCCACGGCTTAAAAGCAACATCTATTGGGAGTCAAGTTTATAGTCCCTTCAGGTGAGGTGTGCTGTAAACCAGCTGGCAACCTCAACAGCTTTGTGTGAGATGAGCACCCGGCATTTATTTTCTTCTCCAGCCTGTTTCATGGGCGTGCGGAGGGGATGGTTTTGAGCCTGCTGTGAATTGCATCACAGTGATCAGGCTGCCCTGTGGTTGGATGAAGAACTGCTCCATGGAGTTTGAGTTTTTTGGGATAAGGTAGGCACATTAAACTGCTAGCTGGCAAAGTCAAGAAGCAGCCCAAAAGAAGTCAAACATTTGTTATTTTCAGATAACACGCTTGTGTCAAGCCTGATGACCACAATACATCCTGAAATTTTCTGTGTGTTTGCTAAAGGACCAATATCTACCAGAGACTTACAAACATTTTGAGGTAAACTAAATGGTTTCCTGCGTGCCATGTGTCTGGGACTCCAGATGAGATAATGGATGACAGCTTAAATCATTAAGCACACCAGCTTTCTATTATCTCCTAGCATCCTAATGTAGCTTAAGTACTTTGGAAGCTTATTAGTGATGTAGTGGATATTAGTGTAATCAAATTTAACGTTCAGCTTTAGGTGACAATGTTACTGTGGGCTTAGTCTTTCATTTTCAGGTTTCTGTGACAATTTGAATACTTTGAGTTGCTTATTACTCAGTAAATAAGGAACACTGTTTTTTACATCCTTCCCAGAGCCTCCACCGCTTACTAAAACCCACTAATATGCCAGCGAATGAGTTTTTTTCCTGAAAAAAAAATGACTGAACGTTCCTATATTGCAAGTACCATTACAGCCTTTAGATTGTTTGCATTCTGTGCTACTGCAGGATTCTCTACTGCTAAGTACAAATGCCTGGACAGTATTGTTTAGATAAAAGACAAAACTATTTCTTTTCAGACCTGCTCAATAAGCTGCAGTCCTGAATGCGAGCCAGTATGGCTGGGAAGCTGAGACCCAGGCTCTTCCTTCCTTTTTTTGCCATGGGTGTGTTACCAGTCTGCAGCTTTTCATGACTGAATGGTACAAGAGCTGTTTTGCTACCTCTCTGTAGCACGGGACATACTGGAAGAATGGCACACACAACCTTTCTCCATTTGTGCGTACGTCCCAGGCGAGCAACAATCTGGCCCTCAAGATTATAGTGGCAGTCATGGAGACTAATGTAGTGCCTAATGTGTCATCTGTCTTGCAAATGGATATTATTTAAACAAAGCAGAAAACAGCCTACAGTCAGTTTTCATGGATTTGGGGGAGGGGGGGAGGGAAGGGCACGACCAAGTCAGTCTGTGAGCAGTAAAACTAATGATGCCTGATGGGTTTTTATCTCAAAGTCTCTCTGCCATGATTCTCTGGTGCCTGTTGAAGGGTGAGCTCATACTTGCGCCTTTTCCTCGGTAGGGTTACTGATTGTAGACAAGTAGCATCTCTTGCCTCTATTCAGCCACTTGTAGGAACTTAATAACTTAATATCTTCTCCTCTGTCAGATTTGATCAAAATTGGACAGGAGATTCTAAAGATATTTAAAAGGAGAGTAACAATAGACTCACATATGCCTGCATACATAGAGTAATCACATAAATGTCATTTCCTTATTAAACCAGAATAAACCCAGTCATCGCTGTAAGAGACTGTGCATGTAAGATACATCTCATAGACTTCTGCTTCAAATGTAGGTCTTGCAGAAAGATTTTCCAATATGTTTAGGTACCTTCCTTACTCTACTTGATTTAAATATTTAGGGCCCTATGCTCTCCAAGAATCTACCTCACACATACCTAAAGCACTTAAAAGTTTAGAAGAATTTTTTGCCTGCATTGTTATATGTTTTCTGAGACTTAAAATAAAGCATGAGAAAATGTGTTTACAATGTCCCTTATAATTATGTCCAAGCTATCATAATTGTATCACATGTTATTTTAATTGTTTTAATTAAAACTTTAACTACCACTACCAATTAACTACCTACCTTGGACAAGGTGCAACCATTTTTGCTGTTTATGTCAAACATGAAAATAATCCGGTGTTCCTGTCTGAAACACTTTGTGGTAGGCAGTACGCTTTGAAATTTAACCATGCTCTTTTGCATGTGTTAGGAGGGTTAAATGATGGCTGGGGCAGGCAACTGTGGCTGGATCTACCTTTGGAGGTGGGGGGTTAATTCTTTCTAAGTGGTGGCATTGCACATGATTTCCCTCTGAATCTTTTCTTCAGTGTTTTTTTCTTAAGGTCCCAGATACTAAAGCCAAAAGGCTTACAGCAGAATTTTAGATTTTGTTTGAAACTATGCAAGTTACCATTCCTTATGCCTACCAAAAAAGCTTAAAGCTAGTACAAACCTAAAAGACGAATTTGTCTCTGCTTTTGACCATTTACTTAGGAAAAACAAGCCAAAAAAAAAAAAAATCCCTTGATTTTTCAGCTGCTTTCACTATTTGAGGAACTGTTACTCATTACTTTCTTAATGTTTTTGTCTGGCAGTACTTCATTCACCAGGAGCAGGTGCTGGTGTCATAATATCTGCATAAAGTCTGGAGCAGACATCACTCCTGTCGTCCTGCACTTATGAGGAAATGCACCCTCCACTGCTCACAATGTCAACCCACCTATATGGTAGGTCAACTTCTTCTGGAGGTCAGTAACACAAATGCTCCGTAAATGTTCGCTAGTCCTATGGCATTGCCTCCCATGCTGTAGCTCTAGGGAAAAAAACAGGATTTCTGTGTTTTCACATCAGCTCCACAAATTACAACACCGGGCGGGTGTAATTTGATGCAAGGTGCATGAAGTGCTTTCTTCTGACTCAGGGGGGATTGGTATATGTGTCATAAATAATGACTGCTCTGAAGCCAGTGAGGCTGTGCCGGTTATATTGTGGTTTAAGGAAAATTAGATGAAGCCCAATGGTCCCAAAGCCAGTAGGCTCTAAGATAGCACCTGGGGGCTTGACATGGAATCAAATCCCGATAGCACTAGGCACTGTTCAAGCACACAATAAAATATAGTCCTCCTGACACACACAGCTTGAAGTCTAAATGAAAGCGCCTCATTCAATCACATCTTTCTACTAAGAAAAACAGTAAAATGAACGATGGAATAACAACGGTATACACATAAATGGATTTAAGTGAAAATTAATTTTCTGACCCAATAAAATATTCCCTATCTAGAGGGATAGATTTCTACAGAAGGTTTGCATATGCTGACACCAAATTGTGGGAAAAGACATTGCTTTTATTATAAAATACAAAAATTTGGCTCCTCGTAACACTTTTACAAAGAAGTAATAATGTGCAGTTTATGAGAAGTAATGTAAATTATACCTGCAACCCATTAAGCTCCCTTTTGTTAAGAAGCTCTGAAGTGCTGATATAGTCCTGGTATCAGCAAATCTGCCATTTTATTGCAGTTATTCATTGCCCACAGCAATTCAACAGAAAATTAATTAGCATCACCCCACCATAAATCTCAACAGTATTAACTAAAATGCCAGTTCTGTAATCACTTTTCATTAAAGCCAAAAATACTAATTAAAATTGATTTTTGCCTGTGCTTTGGTAAACTGCTGCCAGTATAAGGATCTCAGCAGTAATGCTGGATGAAGGGAGACCTTTACTTAAGTGGATTTTATATATTGTCTTATTCCATTTATAAAGATAACAATGTGTGAAAGGATAAGGCTTTTGAGAGCAGAAGCTGACAGGTTCCATGAAGAAAGGGAAAAATGTGAAATCAGTAGGGAATGTAACTTTATTAAAATTGTAATATCCTATATTTTCAATCTGTACTGTGTCTGTCTTTCAGGCAAATGTTTATTAATACACCTCAATCAATGAGTTATGGAGGAATCTTTTGATGAATAGTTCTAGCCTGTTAGTGATACTGAATACAGATATGCCAAATACTTTTGCCTCAGTGTAGTCACATTCCAAGGGTTTTTCTGTATGTCTGAAAAATAACATACTGTAATCTGATTCAGTTTAGTGGGATATGTTTGTCCCTGCATACGTCAGGAGATGTGAAAAAACAAAGCCTGCTTTAATGATGAACTTGCTCATTCTTCACCGCGGTTCTCAGTGAGGGAACCATCTCAATAACATAATATGAGGCAGAAGTCCTGTGAAGAAAAAATATGTTATCAACTATTCCTGTATTAAAAAAACAGATTATGCTGCTTAGACTCAGTCATTTGCATTATCAGTGCTGAAGTTTACCTACTTTTTTGCTGAATTTGCAAGATTATAACTTATCTACAGCGTAGAATGTGTGCCTGTGTATGGGAGTGACAGTCAGTTATTAATGGTAAATTAAAACCAAATTCCACTGTACAGCATCACTTTAGCACCCAGGCATTAAGCAGCACTGGAAACTTTTCATGCTGTCCTGGTTTAAGGTAAAACAGGACCAATTTTGGTCA
>RSEF01000001.1:121751251-121766831 GCA_003993805.1 Himantopus leucocephalus | reverse complement strand
CAACATCCCCAGTGGCCGATTTGGCCTAAACCACGACACATGCACAGATATATGCCACTTATATAGTAGAGTAAGAGATAGTAGCATTAGACTGTCTATCCTGTGTGTAAGCATACACTTCAGCAGTGGGTTTCCCTGATACTCCCTGGTATCAGAAAGTTCCTGAGATATGGGAATTATTAATTTCTGCCCATTGTCTGCTGGGGAATGTGCTAAAATGCAGTTGGGTTACAAGAACTAGAAAGTGAAGGATATATGCATAGCCATGATTTTGTCGTATGAAAGAAGAACACATATTTAGTTTTCTGGTAAAGCTGTTCCTGCAGTGAACAGACCCACTTTTCCTTTCTTATTTTTCCTTCCAGTTCACCACTCCCCTGCTTCTGTCCCTCACTTAACTCCATGTTTCAAAGCCTTCTGGCTTCCCTTTCCAGTCCCTAATACTCATTTTACTCACTATAGCCTCAGTCTCCCTGCCCAGCTTATGGTCCAAACCCTAATTTGAGGCAGGTTTAGCTCAACTAGTTCAACCCACGTTGCTTTCCGAACTATGTCTCAGCACATTCTCGCTCATCTGACTGATCCCTCTCCTAATCTCACTTGGGGTTTTTTCAGCTCCTTATGCCATGTCCCTCCTGGATCCTCCTCCTATATCCAAGCTCCCAACAGAACTGGTCCTATTCTTCTTTCTCCCTCATCCCTACCCAAAATTCACTCTCTGGCCAGTTTCTTATCCTTGGTCATGTCTCCTTCTTCCCCAGGCTAAATCGTTCTTGATGGGAGCTTCTTTTACTGGAATAGTTTTGTCCATTCCCGCTCAGGTACTTCCTTCTGCAGTCCTGATCCTTCACAAGTTTTTATCTCAGGCACTACTGTTGTAACATTTGTCATCTCCCCTGGGATGCCACGTGGAAGAAACAGTACTGCATGCTATAGTTGTTCACAAAGCCGTCCCCTACTGTTACAGAAGTAAAATTTTGTTCTCTTTAAGTGTTTTGTTTGGAGCTGGTTACCATGGACACACTACAAACACTTTTATTTCTCTTGGCTCAAAAAAGCTGAAGGGATGTTGCCTGAAAATAATTTGGTTTTTTGAGAAATACAAAAATGTAAAAGATACAGTCACTATTTCAGATGTCAAAACAAGATGTAAAAATTAGTATTATAAAGAAAGATTAAATATAGTGGATGTTACAACAACTCTATATGGTTTTTCTTTGCATAACTTTCCTTTATCACTGTGTGTAATAAACTGGATTTGTTCTTTCTGTTTTAGTTTTAGTAACTCAGACACACTAAATGCATAATCATAGCCTAGAATCTAACATAAGAAGTGTCAATGCCAAGGATTTAATTATAAAATACATCAAACATAAAAATACTTTATTTTTTTTCTGAAACGGATTATGATAAACTAAATGCTTAGAATAATACTAAGAAAAATCTGCAGTGCATTAGACAAGCAGGAGAGATTGCTTCAATTCCAATTCAGTGCATTTTCTAAATTTCCAATACTGGTAATGGAAAAAAAAAAAGACATATTTTCTTATAACTGTGCCATAAATTTGGGATATAATCTCATCAGGCATCTGCTCCATTTGCCATCAATTAGTTTGATGAAAACAGGCTAAAGCTGTGCAGTGATCAGCAACAGAGATTAAATACACTTCAGTCTTGATTACACATCCTGTCTTATCCATCCTACTGGCTATGGGCACCCCTACTTTTTGTTATAGCTCTGATAAAATTTTAATGCTTCTTATTTCAATTAAAAAAAAAAATGTTATACTGCATGTTTTCCCATGAAATATTTCCCTTCAATACATGTAGAGAAAACTAAAAAAATGTACTAGGACTGATCAAGAATCCCTTTGAATGGGGAAGCCTTTCTCAAAAGCGTTATGTGAAACTATGAATACTAAAGCAATTATTCTATCATTTCAGTTCTGTTTCTGATGTGGAGTTATAAAAGCTAGGTAGCTAATTCAGTCACACCTTACAAATGTTTCTGGAACTTGAAATTTCTAAATAATTTGTATGTTATAAGGAATTATTATAAAGGAAGCATAATATATCTGGAAATGATCTTTTTATTAAAAATTATGCCAAAAAAGTAAGACTATTGGAAAAAATATTTAAAAGTTCTTTGCAAAAAGTTAGATGTTAAAAACTGTAATTAATTAAGAACATGGTCTTTATATCAAAGCACAGTTTTCCATATATGATATTCTTCTTATATTCAGAATATTTTACTGAAATAACTAATATTTCACACCATGCTAAACTCAGCTTTGCATTGTCATTAAAGCATCTCCAGAGAATTAACAGGGCAACATCTCAGTTTGCACTGATGCATTGATGCAGCTAAAAAAAAAAAAAAAAANAAAAAAAAAAGACATTTCAATAACATAAGAAACTTCAACTCCTTTTTTCAGCCAAATGGAAATTTTTCCATAACAGAAATTTTGTAGTGATTTTAAGAATTATTTGAAAACTCTTTCCCATAGTTCAAGTTGTCAATCAGCAGGGTATAGCAAAGAGCTCCTACTAAACCGGACTTCACCAACAGTGAAGGCACATCCAAGGCAAATACCCTTGGACAGTAAACCTTGGCAACGAGGTCTAATAAAAAAATTTATATTTGCAACCAATTTCAGGCTCTTTTCCTTTTATTACATGAAGCTCCAACTATGATTCAGCAGTTATTGAACATGGCATTTTGACCTCATGAATCATGTGCCTCTTCTAAATGAGATCTATTTAAATAGTTGTTTACATCACACAAAAATAAACCAGTCTTTTCTTTACATTTTCTAACCTAAAAGGCAAAGATTTGAGGCTACAGTCATACAATTAAATATTAAAACCACCCGAATTTAAATGTATATATCTTCACCTTCTAAATTGCAAAATACCATACTGCTGTTTCAAGCTGTAGTTGCCCCTATTCAAGCATTTTTAATTGGCCCTGCACTTTAACACATACTTAATCCAGTAATGATCATTTTTATTCTATATAGCTTCATGGATTGCAATTGTTGCTCAGAGCTGGGAAATGCCCTCCTAAATGGGTTCAACCATTTCACAAAACCTCTTAGTATGAAAACAATACCAATCCACTGCCAAGACCTTAAGTATCTGTTAATAACTGCTCGTCAGGTTTGAAGGCACCCATTATTTTGTACAAAAAAATGCTTTCCTAAAAAGAAATCGGCCAAATTCACCTCAGATGTCAGTTCATATGCTTCATCAAGGGTTCATTTAGCCAGTGTGCCAAATAATTTAATAGTTTTTCTAGTTCAGCCAACATTTTGTACTTAATTTCAAGTACTTTGCAGTTATTTTAACTCTTGGTTGAAAAAAAAAAAAAGAATCTCTTTCTCACCTTGCTCACACTTTTGTTTAAAAGGAAGGAATGAGGCACTATGATAGAAGTGAAAGTCTATCTAGAAGCTTGGTTAAATATCCACTGGGAAGTTTAAAATTGGTGAACTATCATAACAACAACATTCTTCTTTATGTCTGCATGCATTCTCATTAGGGCATTCAGTGATGGAATTGTTTCTTATCACATCTTTGTCAGCCTTTTGTATTCTCCAATGAAAGGAAGCTGCATAAAGCAAAAGTCAAGGAATTGCCCATTGCTGAATATGATGAGGGTGCTTATGGTCTGGTCCCAAAGAAGTTCGGTCCACAGGCCTGACCTGGCCCTCCAGAAGACTTTTGCATCCTGAAAAGATGGATCCTTACTCTTTTCATAGGACATGTTCTTGTGACAGGAATCTGTCAAGTCTCACACCGATCCTTGAATTTTTGTGGGTTTTGCATGTTGTATTTGCAGGAAGCAACACAGGGTGTTGAAAAGAAGGACTAAAACATTCCAGATCGGTCAGTTTCATGCAGTATTTAAGACTTCTTGTGTCTGTATCTTTCATAACTCTAGACCACCAAAAAAAAAAAAAAAAAAAAAAANAACACTAGATAAGAGTTTCTAGAGAGTTTCAAGAGTTTCTGCTAAACTCTTTCAGAATGGGACTGAAATTCTGAAACCACTAAAGACTAGAGAACATGTTACTCATAGGTAGTGCTATGGAGACCTTAGTACCAACTGTGAAAATGGAGGGGCTTTCAGCAAAAGGAAATTTCAACATTGTTTAAATCCCTTCTGAGTCCTTCTCTTGACCCAGCCAGCATCACCTCAGTCATGCATGGACTTCAGTTCATCCATGGACAGTTCTTATCTGAACACTGAAAAAAAATCTTTCTGAGAATCAGCTAGCAAAATATCAGTAGTGCGGACTTAGTTTCCTTTCACTGCTTCTTGAGTGTTACATTCTCAGTAGGTTTTCATCCATTTTGTGCTGTAGCCAGGGGCCCTGCCACTCCTTTCAGGTGAAATGGCATTATCTAATGGCCATCAGAAAGAAATGTTTCAAGAAATCAAGAATGATGAGAGGAAATGTCTGCCCTCTGTCCACTGACAGCTGAGGTCATCTATCACTGCCAGTAAAGCATTTTTGGTTTTGTGTCCTGGCCCAAATCCAGACCGTGCCAGGTCTAGGAGATTAGTTTTGATTAGATAATGTTGTAGTAGGCCTTCAGTTATCTTTCCTTCTTGCTCATCCATAGCAATCAAAAATCAGAAATCAGGTCACAAAAACATAGGATTGGCTTTCAAAAAAAAAAAAAATCTTTTTTAAAAGGTTCACTGTAGAATGTCTTTATTTATCTACTGATGCTTACACTTTTGAGGTGCACTTCAGTCAAGCTGTCCTCGATAATCATTAAGGTTAGAAGCTTACATTTAAAAAAGAAAAAAAGAAAACTGAAAACTCATCTAGTCACATGACTTCAGAATCTCTTCTGTAAGAAGAAAATTAACTGTAATAGACTCAGGAAAAATCCTTCAAAGCTGGTCTCACAGTATGTATTTTATATTGTTTTAGCATCTGAAATCCTGCTTTTGGAATTGCTTGCAAACGGAAGCCTTGATATACTTGAAGAAAGGTTATTGTATCATTTCAGGTTTCCTTGTACAGGAAAAAAAGTAACAAAAATGAATTTATTGCTATCAGATATCCAAATCAAATAAGCTGGAGAAATCTACAAAATAATGCGTGTCTTGTTCCTCTCATGGAAGTACATCCTTTTATAAATGTACTTTGACATCAATCAACTTCGTCATTTCTACCTTTTACATAATGTTTATGACTCAAATCTTAAGATTAGACCGGAAATAAAATACAAAAAAACTTTAAAGGATACCCATAGATGGTGACTGTTTGAATAAGCAGATAAGTCTTCTGGAACTAAAGCTCTCCAGTGAAATACAAGCATGTTTCATTTAGCTATGAAAGCATTCAGTACATTATTTCTTTATTCACATAAACAGTGGCTGTGTCTGTCTGGCTGCTTTTTCCTTAACATTTCCCCCTCTTGTTTTCTAAAAAGACTTCCAGGTGTGGCAACAAAGATGAGAAAATTAATATTCATCAATCGCTTGTGAACAATAATATACATCAATAGGCACCATTTCACCTCACTTAATGTACAATTAGGCAAACAACAGTTAAAGTAGTAATGATTTTTAAGAGATGGCCAACATTATCACTTTTACCGTTTTTAGAAAGAAAGTGTTTAAGAGAAAATCCATGTAGACAAAACCACAGCATGCAGTTACAGTGTCTGTGTACTGGCCAAGGCCATGCATGCATCCAGGGAGTGAAGAAGTATGGGAACCCATAGGCTTCTCCCAAAGGTTCTCCCAAAACACTTGGGTAACAGGATTTTCCACCCACACCTACTGTGATGAGAAGTGTTGCGGCAAGTTGAAATGGAAAGAGCTGGGGCTGTGAACCTGCGTCCTGCGGCAGTCAGTCGGTCAGACCACGGATGTTTCACGGTGTCACTTTTCTTTCAAATAGGAACACGGAAAACCTCTTCAAACAACTGCCAGTTGACAAGAACCAGCATGAAGAGATTGTAAATAGATCATAATGGTAAGAAATCTCTGTGGGGAAATGCAAGGTAGGAAAAAATTGTTGTAAAGGACGTTTTTCCCCATGATCGTTGCTTTAAAAACATACACAAGAATGAGAGGATTTTACACTGACAAAGCAAGCATTCAGACAGCATATTTTTATGTTTTGAATTATTTTATGGTTTGAATTGCAAGTAGCTTTGTTAGCAAGGTACACCACGGGTGCAGAAAAAGTGATGCAGAAGGGGATGGAGCTGGTAACACTCAGGAGGGAACTGGCTGGGTGCTTCCTTCTTCTCCACGCCAGCCACAGCAGTCAGGGATGCAATGCAGTCAGGTCACTGAAGACTGCACGGAGGATGAGGCTTGAGGAGGGGGGTACAAAGAGCACACAAATCCCCCTCTCCAGGTCTGATGGTGGTAAATGGTCTGCATGTGGCTTGGTCTGTCAACGTGCAGGTAAATCTACAAGCAGATCTGCTCCGGTTTGCCTCACACTCATGCCCTGTTGTCCTTCCAGAAACACTGGCATAATTTGTTCTTTCCGAGTTAGCAACTGCAGATACACTTGAGCTTCAATTGTATGATTAAATTCTTAAGGTCATAAAACACTGCAGTTGCAAAGAGGCTTAATCTGGGGTGGACTATAGGATGTTGCAGCTCAGATTATGTTTGCTGGCAAAACAAAGGGGGCTGTAAACTGGTGTCAGCTACTCAGGAGAAGATTCACTCACCAGAAGAATGGGTCCCTTTGTTCCAACCAGTGTAGAGGTGAGGGAATCTGTCTATGTAAGAATTAATGCCATGAAATTAATGCCAGAGGCTAGAGTGAAAAAGAATGACTGCACCACACAGTGAAGAAAAAAGGAGAAGATATGTGTCAGCAGCCATTCAAACTGATATGATAGCACTGTTATAAATACTAACAACAAATGATTTTTTAAGTTTGGTAAAAAAAATTCAAAACTAAATGAAAATACTCGGAGAAAATATGCTGAATCAAACAGCTGGGGCGGGGGGGGGGGGGGGGGGCCCCCCNTCTCAAAAGACAAATTTTCCAAAGGATGATTAACAAATTTTGATAAAAGAGCATTTTCCAAAATGCAAATATTATGTCAAAAATTGTCAACTGGCTGTTTAACCTAAATGTCACAAGTCAGCAACTAACGTCTTTCACAGGAATTCAACAACAATCCTCTCTGTGATGGTGAAGAAACAGAAATTCTGATTCTGTTCCAGTGACAAAACCATCACCTTCTGTATCATGCTGCTGGACTACATGTTTGACAGCAGAACACTGTAAAAATCTAACCTCTCCCAAATCTTGCTTGACACAATGGACCACAGGAGAATGCAACAGGTCTTTCCAACTTCATAGGTATAATAAATCTTGGTTTGTTGCATAAATAATATTTCTTCAAAATTATCTGAGTTTCCCTATAGTCTGGGCTCAGGAATTCTCTGGAAAGGTAGAGGGATGTTCTTTTTTTTATTTAAAGGAAATGTACAAAAAACTTGCAGCATGATAAAGTAATTGTAAAGATTTAGGACAGAAAACAGGTATCTAAAAGTCAATGAAAACTACCTATGTGTACTGGTTGTTCATTTTCATTATTTCTCTCTCTTACCTTGTCTCAATCATGCCTTTCTTTACAGCCATTGCGGTCAATCAGCAAACCATCCTCAAGAGAGTCTCAGTACCTGAGCAGAAAACAGGGTCAAGCATGTGGTTTCAGCCTTAACTCCACGTTTCCTGACTCTGGTGAACTGTAGCCAATCATACCCTTAACCTAGTTTCAACACATTTTGTGCATAGGAATATACCTTCACATTCTGCTTGGCAGCTGAGCATGAAACAGTGGAATAAAAGTGCTTTGAAGGATTGTAAATGGTGAATAAATGGGGCTGGAATACGCAGGCAGAGATTTTTCTTCTTATTTCAATGATCAGAAAGATTTCATAACAATAACCCCACTGTGCATTATGAACATTACATAGATGAATCATTTTGATTCTGAGGCTGTGCTTATTTCTGGCTCATCAGGGTTTGATCCTGGAAACCCTGAGACTATAGGTGCATAACAGCTCCCTGCAGACCCCAGTGTCCTTGCAAAAGGCAAACCTTGGTGAACTTCACATTTCCTTGTTACCTCTGCATTTCATAAGCAAAGAGCTAATCTGTGTAATTTAATGTCATTACTGTGCTTTTCTTAAGTCAGTTTGGCAGAGATTCATCTCACTAACTTTGGACATCCAAAGGTGTACTGAAAATGAGAGAACACTCATTGTCTAGGTTCCCTTGAGAGCCTGTGGAAAGTCAGGAACCTCTCAGCAGCACTTCATCACATCTGTATCACATACTTACCTTGGCAAGGGATGAATCACCTGCTGAAGGTGCATGTACCTCTTGACAATGATTAATTTTAGTTCTGAGTAGACTGAAAAACTGTCTTCAGGCAGATGTTTAACCTTTGGACAAGCTAATGTAAGTTTGATGAATCCCATCTGTAAGCCCTAAGTAGTCTTTGCTGTTTATTTTGCTGTGTTTCAAGTCAGAGGAGAAATAAGGTTTATTCAGTAAGACCTATTTTGGCCATTGTCCCTGGTGACTTCATTTGATGCACGTTATATATTTACCCCCTTATATGAACAGTACCAGTACAAGGAAGATGATTCAGTGGTCCAGAGGATGTATATATCATATCTTTATACTGAAATTGATCTAAGATGGGGGCTCTTAGCTGCCTCTGATGGTAGTCCCATTCAGCTGAATGTTGTATGCCATATGATCCCATAAGTGTAGCTGAAATATGTCATGATAGTCAAATTAGCTTAGAGTTGGTTTCTTTTCCTTTGCCATATTTCACGGCTTTGATGTAGTTCCACTGCTTTATAACATCAGACCAAAGAATTTTCTTATACATAAATGTAGAATTTTTGGTAGATATATTAGATGTGTGTAGTAATAGCAGGCATCAGCAAAAAGGTACATATAATTCCATTATACCCAAAAGACAAGGAACAAAATTTACAGACAATAAAACTTTAAGTAAGCTGTGTAGCAGTAATTCGCTTTCTACTTGGTCTTAAATTAATATGGATGGAGGTAAAATAAAACAGAGCAAATGAGCACCTGAGGGACATACAAAAACAAAGGCCTCTTATTGAAAGGATCTGTTGATAAAGGAACCTGACAGTTAAACATGAGACTCAAGACTTCACATTTAATTTATAAAACATGCAAATACAAATACAGACATTTTTTTCACTTATATGTAATATGAGAAGAAATGCAAGAAACATAACCACTGTAGAGGGTTCATGGCAAAATTCTTACTGAACCAGGTAGAAAATTCCCATTATTTGAATGGGACAAGAATATGTTTCCTGTGTTTCTAGTGTGCTTGAATTCCATCTCATACTACTTTTGGTTTTAGTGGCCTTATGCTCAAATCAGGTTCACTGACAAAATCTTACAAAGTCAGAAACTTTCAGAGACCCGCCTAGTTGCTCTTGTTTGAAAACTGCAGCTCTCAGTCTCTTAGAGCAAGACAACTAACAGAGATAAAACACCCTCATTATAACTGAGAAATACTGTTAGGAAATAAAATTGAATCCTAGAGAGGCAGGAGTTGTGATGGCTGCTTGGAGAGATTTTTTTCATGAAATGATGAAGAACAAGATCTTCTTGTCTATAATCAATACGATTGCCCTCCTAAATCAAGTTCTACTTTTCCATTAAAATGAATAGATTAGCAGAGGTACAAGTAAGGGCAGAGTCAGAGCAACTGACTATAATGATAGGTCAAAGCAAATAGGATTTGTCCTTTTCAGCATTACTGTCAGAGCATAAACATGCAGCGTTGTTCAAATGTTTCTTCCCTCTACTCATTGATTGCAGAGGCGTGGACAGCAGGCAGTGCCTTCCAGGTCCGGCTTCTGCAAGTTCCAAACACTTTTGTATGTCTTGAGGTGTGCTAAAGCACGTGTAAATAAAAGAATGTGCTCGGAAAATTTAGGCTGCCCTACCCCATCCTTCTTTTTGGACGCTCTGACATACTCTTTACCCAGGGTAAAACTGAGAAGTGGCTGAGTGCTCAGCATGTAACAGCCCTCAGTCCCTCAGTCAGGCAGCCTCCTCACCTCCCCAGGGAGTCACGGGTCTCTGTCAGTGGCAAGTTTGTCTCGCTGGCGACTGGTTCTCTTCCAGATCAGGTCTCTTATTGTTTAGGGTGCTTGCATCTGAATTACCAAGTTTCTCTATTTAATGCCTCTTTGGGATTTCAGTTGATGTGAGATGCTGAGACATCAGAGAAGGTAAAAGGTTGCATATCCAAAATTCAGTTGGCAGTTTGGTCATGTTATATAGAGAGTTCATGCTTTCACATGGAGTTCATAAGCTCTGCAGACGGATCACCTCAAATCATCACAGAGGCAGACTTGCTAAAAATAACGAATGGTGCTTAGATAGAAAGATACTATGTTTTCTTACAGGTAAGAGCTTCTTTTACTATGAATGTTGGGAGAGGAAGGGTTTTCATCTGGGCCTGGTACCAACAGCAAATGAATTCACTCTCAGCACAGTGGCAGTGAAAGGCTACTTAGACCTTCAGACTAGAAGTTCTTAAATGCTTTGCAGACAAGCTTTTAAGTGCTTTGCAGATAAAATGAAAAGATGAGGATACAAATAAAAGAAAAGGAATTAAGAATGGCATGTATTTAAAAATCTTAGCTCCTCTTGTCTCTATTACCACAATGAGTTAACAGGTTAATTACTTTCAAGGGAGTGAAATTAGATTGTGATGACAATTTGATAATTCATCACTAATGTGGACTGTTGCTTCCACACTTTATGAATACCCTTTTTTAAGCTCCTTTTCCCTTTCTCTCTGCAATGAGAATTATGCAGACATTTCTGTTCACTTTTAAAAGTATTCAGAAAAATTGGTTCTTGCAATTTCCACACTTTTTATTGTCACATCCATTCCTTTAAAATTGAAGCAAATGGCTGAGACAGAGCAGGGTAGTTTCATGTAATCATCAGCCTGAAAAACATTCAGATCGTTCTCTCCAATCTTTTTTTTACTCAGAATTATTTTGTTTCAAACATACCTCTTCATAGTGCTTTCTCAAATTGTTCCATCACCCCATCTCCCAAGAAAAGTAGTAGCATCACAGTTGTCAGGTTTCTAATAAATTGTCACAGATCAGACTGAATATAAAAGTGACACTTCCTGTCATGCACATATGCACGTGCCAAATAGCCAAATGGATAGAAGAGTAAGTTAGGATGGGGTTTCAAGGACCTGCTCTGGATCAGACAATGTGAGGATTTAGGCTCAAGACCAGAAGAGCCATTTGCATTATCAAATCCCCCCTCAATCACGCAATACAACAGATATTCAGGCTACAAGAGCACCTACTGCATGCTTACCTCAAATCATATTTTGCAGCGTGCTTAAGGATGTAAACTAAAACATAACAGAACAAAACAGCAGAATTTATGAACAACTGAATACACAGGAGGAGATCTGAAGACACTCAAAATATCACTTATATTTCTGCAACAGCACAGCATTTCGTAAAGTCATCTGGTCTCCTTCACCTAGCAAATTCGACACACCAGAGAGACTTACTTTGAGCTAATCAGGCCCTTAGGCTATGTCTGTACTGGTAAATAAAGGCAGAGGCTCAGGTTGAAGCTCTGGCCTGCCGTTACCCAGACTGCTTACTGTTTGTGTGCTCCCCAGCACAGCTTTTGCCTGCATCACGTAATGCGCTTCCCGCTCCAGACGGGAGTATGTTTGAGGAAATACACACACCAAGGGCCATTTTCAGTATAAAGTATAGAGGGGATCTACCTCTTTTGGGTCCCTCCATCCACTACAATCCTCCAACATTATGCCATTAGGCTTTGCACCGTTTACTTGCCCTTACATTTTATCCCAGGGCAGAAAATAAATTTTATTAGCATCATGCGACAGCGCAGACCTCACATTATTCCAGGTGCTTCAGACTGAAAAACAGTATTATTCTTTTGTCTTAGGACCATAGAGGACCACGTGAAGCTAAAGCATGGAGGCAGCCAGGCCACGCCCCTGGCCTAAGAGCCAGAGAATCGTTTCTGGCCTGTTTTGTTTAACAACATATACAGGTTAATGCAGTTTACTGTTTATTTCGGTCAATTACCAGTAGTGCTGGCTTCTTGCTTAGATGGTTCATGAGCATACCTTCTTCAGAACAGAGATTTTTCCCTGTGTTGTTTGAGAGTCCCAGATCCTGACCTTGTAGCTGAGGAAAGCATGAAGTGACTGCAGAGCAAAAATTCAGTTGTCGCAAAACATATTGCTACAACACCTACCTTTGATCATCTGCTTTGCAAGTTCAGAGCACATTCCTGAGAGGAAGACTTAAATATTAGGGATGCACAGTCAGCATAGTGCATAAGTATTAATATCAGTGATTTCTATGACAGTATTTTGAATGTAAAGTATTTTGAATGTAAAGTTATGCTTTAGCATAATTCTTACCTTCTCAAGCCCCTTCATCAAGAAGTTATAGTGACTTCAACACAACACCTCTGAGTTGAATCCCCTTAGTTTCATCTTAAATTTGTGTAAATACCAAGCTGACATTCCCATCTTTAATATTTATATGATTATTTACTCTCTCATTCTTAACCTAATTGAGGAGTGTGAGATCCAAAACATATGGCAGTGCTCACTTAAACATTTACACTAGCAACGTAAGAGTCTTCTTACAGGAAAAGATCTAGCGGCCACCGACATTTTTAATGTCATGAAGGTGAAGATCATGGCTGTCTGCCACCTCTGAAACAGGGTCCTAGTGAGGTTCCCCCTGCAGCTCAGCAGTGACCAGCGTTCCAACCCACCACACCATTTGTATTACATGGAAATGTCTTCAAGATAGCTTTTCAGGCACACTTTCTTTCACTGGTCAGGTAAAGCTATAAAGGCAACTAAATGGCTTTATCAGCACATGCTTCAGCTGAAAATCAGAAGACATCCCATTACCTGTCACAGTGCTTCCATGAAACTATTAGTGGTAAACCTGGAAACCAAGAACATTGCTGCTCATTTCGCGTCATATAAGTGGCACACTTTTAATAGATTCCTAAGCATTATCTCAGATCTTACTTTTTATTGTGGGGAATTGGTAAGCTATGACTATAATTTCACATCCAGGCTCAATAAAATTTTGTATTGTAACAGTCAGCATAACAAGAATGGCAGGAAGGAAGTAAAGAATAAAAGTAGTATCAGTAAGTTTCTTAAATTAAATCACATCTTATGCTTTCCAGATGGGAGCAGGACAGTAATTCCCACCTGTTTATAATTTTTACCTATTCAATATAATTGAAAAGAGTATAAAAATATTGTGTATCTCTCCAGGCACATGTGCTGCAATAAAACTGCTAGATAATTCTTACTTCTCAGCAAGAAAACACCTCCTTTTATGATGGCCACTCCAGTTGAAATATTTTTAGGCTAAAGAACTAGAGATGTATATGTCATCCTTGAACTAAGAATTAAAGTAGGCTGAAAAATAGCCTTTTATATTGTAATCATAAATAAAAAATCAGCATTGTTCTTGTAGAGCATTGTGGACTGTACTTCTCAAGAGTCAGATAATTTATAACTTGAAAACCTCTCTCATGGAAACCTGCTACAGTCAATTTGCCTGCAATTTAAAATTAATATCATATATGGTTAGTAGAAGTTGACAAAGGTTTGGATTATTTATCTTAATTCTGCCTTTCCTACTCTTTTGTTTTTTAAAAACAACCAACCAAACAAACAAACTCAGATCTAACAAGAGGTCAAAATTTAAAGAAATATGATATATCTCCAAATTTCTGATCCCAAAAGGAAGGCCAACATCAAATAATTACAAATTTAAGAGTACATTCCAAAGGAAGAAAAGAGCAATGGCAGTGCAGGAAGTTATGAGGCCAGTTCTGTGCAAAAGAGATTTGTAGTCTTTGTGGAAGTTCAGAGACACCTGTCTTCTCAGCAGGCATCAAGCCAACTCTCAAGTGCATAGTTTCATTTTTGTGTGCCACGCTGGTGATACACAGCAGTTTTCAGTTTTTCTAACTGGTCAGCTGAGATTTTCCCCAATATGCCAGTCATGATCCACATGTGAACCAAATTCTTAGCGAGCCCTTTGGAGGTAATGAGGCCATCCAAACCTGTGGCATTTATGTGATCTCCAAGCTGCACTGGAGTCTGAGCCAGGCCACTAGACATCAGGCGGAGAGGGGCCTAGGGAAGGGGAATGGTGTTGAAAATTGAATCGAGCCTGTGTCAGTGCTGTACACAGGAGGACAATGTGTAAAAGAGGATGACAACTATGAAGGCGTATTTAAAAGAAAGGACCTCTTTGCTTATTTTGAAGGGATGAAAAAAGAGACCTGCCTAATCCAAGGGTTTGGGAATGTTGATTGCAACTGGAGGCATGCCTGCCTGTTCATCCTGAGTTAGATGGCTAGGCTGAGGAGAAGAGAAAGGCTCACTTACTTGCACATCCCCATTGAAGGCAGATTGCTCTTCCCAGGCCTTTTAAAGATCAGTCAAATATTGTCTCACAGCCATGGATTTTTTTGACGGCATCAGAATAAGTTAGATGTCTTAACACAGAGCATCACAAGACCAAAGCTTTTTTATGGTACTTACTCTCTTTGATTATATTAACAGTGAGTGAGTAAAATTGATAATCAAATACTGTAAAAAAATTATAATAGAAGGGAGTATGGGGAAATTAATAAATGAAACAGATGGCTGTAATGTATATCACAGTGAGTGACTTAAAGTAAATAATAAAGGCAATAAAATCACCAATACAATTTTTCTATTAATGTTATAATTAAAATAAAGGAACGTTTTGTGACAGTTAATCTTAAATGTAATTAACATTAGTTGGCAAGGGTTGGCTAAATGATTACTATTTATCAATGTGCCTCAACTATAAAAATGAAAGTGACGGAAAAATGAATCTTTGTCAGCCTGGTAGCCTGTCTTTGAGAATTAGTGTAGCTGCACTGGTGTGAATGGACTCCACATTATGCTAGGATCTGTGTGGCTGGGGAGCAGCCTTGCTGAAAGGACCTCGGGGTCCTGGTGGACAACAACCTGAAGATCAGTCAGTGGTGCAGCGCTGCAGCAACAAAGGCAAATCAGATCCTGAGCTGCATCTGCAGGGGCATTACTAACAGAGAGAGAGACATGATCATCCCATCTACTCAGCACTGGTCAGGTCACATCTGAACTAGTGTCCAGTTCTGGTCCTCACAATTCAAAAAAGACACACACAGACTGGAGAGGGTCCAAAGGAGGGCCATGGAGATGATCAAAATCTGCACCATAAAGAAAGACTGAAGACGTTAGGTCTTTTCACCCTAGAAAAGAGAAGACTTTGGGGAACCTCATCACAGTATTCCAGTACTTAAAAGGTGGCTACAAAGAAGATGGAGGCTCTCTCTTCACAAGCAGCCACATGAAGAGGACAAAGGACAACAGGTACAAATTGCACCACTCCTGGTTTGAGGATTCATCTCAATATAAGAAAGAAATTTTTTTA
>RSEF01000001.1:121648070-121745212 GCA_003993805.1 Himantopus leucocephalus | reverse complement strand
TACCATTAGCTGCAGTGTATTACTGGAAGGTAACTCACAGTGCAGAAATAATGTACCTGAATGGCTGAAATGTAATTTAGTTATGTCAACAGCAAGTGAGCAATGTTCAACGCCAAGAGCAGTAAAGCTACAAATGTTCTATACAGTACAAAATAATTCCATGGATAGTTTGGATCAAGCTCTGCTTGCATTTGCATCATTTTTGTGATGGTGACATCCTTGCATCAGGACAAGTGAAAACAGATTTACTTATTTTCTGATAGAGGATTAATAATAAACAAACTAATGAAGTCCATGTATGCATCATTGTGCTTTGATTCATTGAATGGCTATGAAGGAACATTTAGATTCAAGACAAGATCTTTGCTTGAATGAAAAATTATCCCCACTGGAATCAAATGAGGCTATTTCGACATAAGTATAGAAATCAATTTAATCTCTCTCTCTGCCGAGGGACTCTGGGCCTAGGCCTGCTGCTGTTGAACTCATTGGATAGACAGGGCTCATTATCCTGTCCTTGTAGGAGATTATGGACTACTTCTACAGTCTTGCAGAAGGCTACTCATTGGCACTGTGACCTAAATGCTCTACCTAAATGCTCTGACAAGCGACTTTCATTTCTGCACAGGCATAATATTACAAACATTTCTAATGCAATTTCCAATGCCAGAGCAAAATCCTGCCTTCAGACTTTTGGGCTATGGGATCATGCTGCAGCTGTGTGAAGAGAGTTTATCCTTGATATGAATTTTTTCTCTTCCCACTGTTATAGTGAGAGGAAATTGCAATTAATCTACTTCAATTTCAAAAGAGAAAAAAGTAATTACAAAAACTATAATAATTGGGGCATTCAGCTGCACTTCAAAGGATATTCTTTTCTTTAGCATCCTTGCTGAAATGTAGTTTCAGATTTCCTAATGTAATGCCCCCCTTTCCCCATCATTAGTCTTCTTAAAAAATGAATCCTTAAAAATGACTATGGCATGAGTATGAAGCCACTGAAATCAAAGGATACAAGTCAATGACTCTGTTATATTCAATGGCCCTTGATCTTAAGAAAAAAACCACAGGGGGTTACATAAAATTAAATCCATACAGTTGATGTTGTAAATGAAAGTATCTTTGAGCTTCCTGCAAAGCCAGGGCCTGAACTGAAATATCACTGAAATTACAGGAAATTTTTCCTTAAGTTAAATGACTTAATGTAATGCAATGTAATGTAATGTAATGTCCAAAAGTGTCATGAGAATAGTGCTTCCATGAGCAATAGAACTCTTAAGCCAGGTTTCCTACAGAAATATGTCCTTTTCCTTTAAATAATCCCTTCTCACTATTACAGCCCCAGTGCCTCCCCCATTTCTTTCCAGTTCCCTGAACCAGTCTGCCACTGGGCAGAGGATAACACGTGCTGCAGCAGTGCAGTGATTGCTGCCAAAGGAAACAGATAACAACACTGTGCTCTTGCATTTTTCTCCGTGAGAGAATTAAGGTCTCTCTTCTCTTTGAGCACTGTTTTTTCACCAAGCTAGTAGGAGCATGGTATATTTGCAACTTTGAGACTTTTCTTCATTTTGGTCTCAGTAAGTTCAGAAGTTACTTGATGATGATGATGATAATGTATTACAGTTTAAAATGCTATACACTCTTTTTTTAATATCTACTCCTTTTTCTTTCTGGTGTTATGCTACCCTGCCACTGCCCCTCTGATTCCCAAGGTCAGTGGCTTCAGTCTGGGTGGAGAGGTATAGTGAGCCATCAGCATCCTGACTTCTTTACCAGGAGGAGTTTGATATTGGTGGTGTCTTCTTCTTCCCCTTATGATCTGCTTAGGGTCATTTTTATGTGTTTGCTAACACTTTCAAACCTTCCTTTTTCTTCATTGGTCTGCAGTTCATGTTACATTTCAATTTACTATATATGGTGTGTTTTACATCGTTTAGACATTTTTTACTTCGTGCTTTTCATTACCCTAGAAACAGTTTTGTTTACCTGCAGGTCTGTATTTCAGTAATGGACTGTGGCTGAGCTGGGTATAGCCATAAGGTCTCCAGGGCCACCCTGCGTCCCATCTCTGTCCATCCCATGCCTGTGCACCTTTAAGCAGCGTCCTGTGCTCCACTTCTCAAGTCCTCTGCTGTCATACCAAAGCTGTGTTTCCCTACACTGTGCCTTTTTGTTAGTTGTAAACATCTTGTTCTGTACAAAATAACTGCTTGTGACTACTATCTACGTAAAATTACAGTGATACCATACAAAGATAACCAAAGACAAAAAACATGGGAATAGCCACCTGGTCATTAGAAAGACTGTTTTTACATCTAAAACACGTGAAGACAAAGCTCCAGGCAGGCCAAGACAAGTTTAAACAAAAGAAAAGTCCATCCTGAGGTCTTGCAAAATCAGAACAAATCCTGTGGGCCAGTTACTAGCAACAGTGTTTCTACCAAGCTACTAGGCTGCAGTACAGTCACCGAAACCTTCCCTAGGAAACCAAGGTAACATGAAGAAAGGGAAGTAGTTAATTTCCTTTGTGAATTGTCTGGTTTTTTTTTACTATGGTTCTATATACCTTTAATTTGTAAGTGGTTTTCAGTGGGGAAAAAAGCATTTAAAAGGCTGGCACAGATATGAAGCTAGCCTGAGTACAAAACAGAAAGCAATGTCTAACGCAGGTCTCGGAGGCATGGCCATGAGATGTAGAACAGCAAGAAAGTCACTGCAGCCCTTCTCCTCACTTTGCCTTACGTTTAGAGTTTGCAGGTTCCTAGTCAGCTATGCTCCTCTGGTTTCACCTGCCGGTGCTGCTCCCTGGTTTCACAGAGGTGTGACACAAGATGCGAGACTTCTCCTGGGAACTGCAGATCTTCCTGGACCGTTTTCACTCACCCCCTTCAGGCTGACTTCCTATATCCAATTTTTTCACGTGTTCAGGTATAGCCCAGACCACACGAGTCACGTCTGGGTCTGGCGAAGGGCCCACAGTACATGGGGATGCAAGATGCCCAGGGAAGAGACAGCAGGAAAAGCCGTGATGTGACCCTGGCTTGCTTTAGGACTGCGGGCAGGCTACCACAGCCCAGAAAAGGCTGTGGGACCCCAGCGGTGTTTTGAAACACAGGGAACACAGGGTTGGAACTCAATGATCTTCAAGGTCCCTTCCAACCTAAACCATTCTATGATTCTATGAAATACTCCAGTACATATGAGCTTGCGTATCAGGTGATCATGCTGTAAACATGCCTTGGGTGCAGGGAGTCAGCAGAAACACCAACCGACCTTCCTCTTCCACCACAGTGGTGTCCATAAACTCCCGTGCCATCAGACTGAGCCAGTGAGCCTGGCTTTTTTTCCAACACCCGGACACCGAAGGCATAACTGGCTGATTGCTGCTCCATGTCGGGCAACGGGATCTTGCCTTTGACGCAGGTCATGGCACAGCACCTCTGGTACTGCCAGGTGGGTATGAAAAAAGGAGGCATGACCAAGCATTGGCCCCCCTGGGGTAAAGCCACAGGCAAAAATCTCCCCAGAGGCTCAGCTCTTGAAGTGACCTTTGAATCAGGAGGGCATTGCAATTGCATGCTATTAATTTCCTACTCATCCCATTTCCATAATTGGAAGACAGATCTGTTGGCCCTTAATACGGATTTTTATGCTAATCCTTCAGAGAGACTAAGGCAGCTGTATAAACACTTTAGGTAGATGAGGGCAAAGGAACTGGTCTGGGAGAGATCCCTGGCAGAAAGAAGCTGTGCATTTCCTTGGCATTTATTTCATTTCCTACCTGGAAAGTACTTAAGGACTAACAGGAAATAAACATAGTTATGGGAAGGAGCGGTTGACTGTGAAACTATTTAAAATTAATAGAGACTGCTTTTCATGGTCTTTTGTGAGATGTGAGTAATGTTGTTGAGGCTTTCCGTATCCTCAGAAGGTCCATTTAGACTGAGAGCTAACTCCCTGCAGTTTCATGGGCTTTAAAACCTCATCTCCAAAACCAGTGAATTACCAATTAAAAGCAGTAATGGCAACTGCAGCAAAGAAGCCATGACAGGTAGTAATAAGATCTTTCTTGTTTAAAGAAGAAAATGAAAAGTGCCTTTGCTTTCAAGAAATTATGATCCTTGTAAGGCATTAAGAATAGCTTACCTCAAGCTCCATGTGGAGCAGATGGAAAGAAAAATAATACTTAAGCTTTGGGAACGAGTCCCCTCTGGGGCTGGTCTGCTGGCAAGATCTAGTTCATTATCTGTGGAAATGTAAATGTTATGTCACCACTACAGTGAAAAAATGGAGTGAGCCTCTGTTTTAAGACAGACACTTGTGTTTTCTCTAATTTAGCTGCAGTCTTTGTTCCCTCTTATAAATTTTTCCTGCAAAATCTAAGCTTTTATCTAAAACAACAGATTATGTTTCTGCAGCTCTCTTGTGAAGAAAGCCTTCAAAATGTCACCTTAGTCCAACCTGATAGAATATCATCCTCCCTAAGCAGCAGGTACGATTTCAAAAAATAGACCTGATTTTCAGTTTTACTGTTTTTTTCACAGTGCTGAGGTGTTGTAAAGGTTCCTCAGGGGGCAAGGACATGGCCCGTGCACAGAAGATTTCCTGTTTTGAGCTCGGCTAACTGTTTTCTGCAGGCTCTCCCTCGGCCACCTGTGTCTGACGCGTAACTGAAGTACCGTGTATGATGACCATGCTGCTCCCAGGGGTCCACAAGCCTTTCTTTTGCAAATGGTTATCACAAGACACATCACTGTTAAGGTATCCTGTACACAAAACATGAATTAAAGTAAGATCTGGGTTTTCTTGTCTCTCGCTCCAGTTCTTTGCCTGTAAACCATTTACTACAGTCTGTGCTTCACTGGCTTCAGAAAAACATAAATTATCACGTTGGTGTATCTGCTCTTGTAACTTATCCTTCCAATGGCTGGTAGTTAACTGTTAGTTAATGATGAAATGCAATAATCACTTCTCCTGTGCTCTTACTTTAATTCACTATATTATGCAGAAAATCTGTCTTGCTGAATTTGTCTTGCGTCATTTTCACAGGCAATTTGATGTAAATTTATCACTTTAAAGTAAAAACTAATAAATAAAATCTATTGCTATATTAAATTCGGACCAAAATTTCCTGATGTTGTAAGCATTAAATTTAAAGTTACTTCATGATGTTTTTCTGGTTTAATTACATCTGATACTGTTTAGGCAATTAATTTTTATTTCTCCAAGAAGGCCACATTCATAAAAGAATGTTTATTACAGCCTCAGCCTGGTGCCTTGCAGAATTGGAGGAAGACAGTGTGAATGACAATTGCAGTGTTATGCTTACAGGAAAACACTATAAATAGAGCAGCTAAACTCAGGGACACACCTGCTGCTGTGCCTTCAGAATTTAATCCTTCCACAAGGTGCTGAGTACCATGAAGTAGAAAGCTTATAGAAATTGGTGGGTACTAAGATGATCCGTGCCTATATTGCAGAGTGAGGCACAGGTGAGGGCAACGCCGACGTTGCTGCAAAACCCCTGAAATGTGTTATTTTGAAGCATACTGAAATATTGTGTGCTGAACTCCATGGCACGGCTCACGGTGCTTCCTCCTGCATGCTAAAAATAGAGGAAGACCAGAAGACGGCTAGCGAACCACACCACTGTCTCCAGTGCAATGTAAGCCGTGCATATATTTGAATTTCTCCCATAGTGCTTCCAAAAGCACCAGCTCTTCCCAAGAGCAAGCTCCCTCAGTAACTGCTAGAGCAGAAATTCCCCCAAAACTAATAATTAAAGCCACCATGCAGATCTTCACAGAAAAATCCCCATCTTGGTCCCTTCAAAAGTTCAAAATTTTCTTTTCTTGCCTGTCAGTTTTTCAACCAGTACAGTGCCCTCATGCTCTTTATTAGGATTTGTGAGCCTGCCCTTTAGCTTAAAGCAAAAACAATATCACATACAACCCAGGAAATGGAAATTAAAAACAAATGTCAGGTGGTGTGAGAAAAGGGAGGCTGAAAAGTGAAAAAGAGAAATTGGTGAAAGGGAAACATATTGCCTGCACTGTAGCTTCATCTTTTTTTGTTAGTGTATGCGTATGACATGATGATGTTAAGGACAAAAGACCATGGAAATAAGACAAGAATAGAAAACTTCACTCACTGAACCCAACACCCTGCTCTCACAGATATTTATATAATTTCTTCCATAAACTTGTGAAACTCCCATCTGAAAACTGTCTAGGTTTCCTGTCACATTGCTTTAAGTAACTCATTTTTTCTGATTATTAGAAACATTCTGCTAGGTTTCAAGCCAAAATGTACTGTGCTAGTTTATAAACATTTGTTTCTCTATAACCACTATTTTTCAGTGTTTCAGCCTTTTCCATTGCATTCTTCTGTTCACTGTATTAAAACAGAGCAATCACATCCCTTCCCGCCTTCCTACTGTAAGCTGAACAGAACAAAAGCTTACCTTCATATTTTTTAAGAAAGGACGGTATAATTAATAGGAAGAGAGACATATAGGGCAAAATCCTAGTTCTGCCTGGAATAATGGCAAAAATATTGTTTATTTTACTAGGATCAGAATATTATCCATCACGGCCATCCTAGTTCTGCCTGGAATAATGGCAAAACTATTGTTTATTTTACAAGGATCAGAATGTTATCCATCACAGCCAGATAGGCTTTTTTATGGTTTTATGGTAAAACACTCATAGGTCAAACAAACAAAGAGGAACAAATCAGAGAGACTGTTAAATGCAGAATAACATTATCAACCTTATTATGAGGATGTGTTTAGTAATTTCTAGGTCTATGAAAGGGGAAGTGTAACCAGGACTTCTCTGCTAAGTCAGAGGCTAAAACCTTTACTAACCATACAAGACGAGGGAGCTGTGAATGCTTTCTGCTAGTTTTTTCCCAGGATGGAAGCAGGGTTGGAGCCTTTCATTCTCAAAAGACAAGGGATGGGTACAGGTGGCTCTGTATGGAGACTATGGGCTGCCACACATGGGGGGGGCACAGAACAACCACATTCAGTGTTAGGTTCTGCACACACTTGAGCTACAGGCAATGTAAATGCACCGAGTGCATCGCTGTGAGAGTATTTCACTCCTTTCCAAAGACTCGTTGTATTTTCTGTTAGTTGCATCAGGTTATTTTTAGCAAAAAAGAAGGATTTTCAATACCTTAGGCTTTTTGATTTGTAAAAAAGAACAGCTGGAAAACACGTCTTGCATCTCCCATAAAGAGAAGGTGGTATGTTCCAAAGAAAGAGTTGATAAATTATAGTATGCAAATATTCCATAAATAATAATGGCAGCTCTCCAAATCCGGTTTTCTTTTCTTATAGTTACTCTGCCTTTTATTGCAGTAATGGAGCTTGTCACTAGGAACTGTAAATTCACTCAGGAGCTAAAGAGTGTCTAAGAGTTTTACAGTATTGATTGAAGGGATGTTTTGTGGCCACCACTAGTATATCAAGCCCGACAGCTATTCTGCCTTCCATTGCTTGACAGGGTCCCCTGAAACCTACCTGGAAGTTTATGGAGTTCTCAGTTCCTAAGATGGAAGAAATTGCATTTAGAAAAAACCCACAAGGGACTTACAAACTTGAGGAAATAGCACAGGTCAGGCAGTTAAGAAATAAAGCGAGACAAGGTGGACATAAATAAAAAGCTGCTGGCAGAGCCAGGTGCTATCGTGCTTCATTATCAGTTTCCCAGGGAAAAATATTTTTGTGCGGCAGGTCAGAGTTGAAGGAGGAAGAGAAGGCATGTTGCTCTGACTGTCATCCCATGAGTACGCCTGTGTCATCTCGATTTAAAATTAACATCATTTGGGGAGATTAACGTGTAAGCTACGCAGTGCTTTATACTAATCAAAATATGTGAAGAAAATTAACTCAAAGTCTTTAGTTCTCCTCGAGGGAAACACTTTTTAGCGTTGTTTCCAGTTGATTTAGCTTTTAAATGAGTAAGGTTATAATTGGTAATTAAGCTGGCTGCATTTTGGGCATACAAATGAAGATGAAAAGTGGAGTTGCAGCATCTGAGGGGAAAATGAGAGTAAGCATATGGGAAGCAAATGAGGCTAATATGACACAATTCACAGCTTCATTAACATCAGCATGCAAGTCAGGCAGGCTCCCCTTGATGTTAACACTACATTTGCTGCACTTCATCATCAGGTGACAAGTTCTGCAATAAGCCTAAAGAAAATAAAGAGGTAAAGCATAGTTACTAGCTGAGAAAAAGCCTAAGAATAAGATACTTTCAATCTTCACTCACATTCTGACATACAAAGACGAGCCAGAGTCACACCACTGAGATGTGGAAGAAAATCTGGAGCTCTGCAAAGCTCAGGTGACATAGGAATCTGGGTCGTGTCTGCTACAGTTATAAAGCAGCCACAGATATCGCTATTCCTTCTGTTTCATACAATAAAACATTTTAATTTTCCGGCTTTGGTCAAATTTTCTGCGTGACTTGCAGCAAGAAACAGGATGTTCCCATACATCCAAGTGACAGAGCGTATAGAAAACTGAGAAAGGTAACAACTGAATAGATGGCCAACATTTGGGCCAAAACCCACAGAAATTAATGACAGTCTTTCCATTGGCTTCATGAGGTTTTACATGAGTGGGCTGTATGTGTATCTGGCGGCATCAAAATTTGGGATACTTGTGATAGGAGAAGTCACTTCCCAATAGTGGACTGTGATCTTCACTTTCTTCCAGCTGTACCTTATTAGTCCTTCCAACTAAGTTCTAGCAATTTTGGTACACTCTACCTTTGTTCAGGCAGGTAGTCCTCTCCAGATTTTGGCATTAATGTCTCTTGGATGCTTTTCCCAATGCAAGCAGTCAGGAACAGTTGGATTCTGGATGCCGCTATGTGCAAAACCTGTAGCAATTCAGAAGAAAAACACAGTGCCTTGGCCTCTCCTACACTCAGTAATAGTTTGATTCTACTTATGAAATAGATTTCTAAATGCTAAAGATCCAGAAAATCTCCAGGTCAACAATCTTTTTCTGCTAGGTTTTTTATAGCTTGTACAAAAATGTGCCCTAGATAAATATATCAGGGACAATAGCGAATGAGTGAACTAGATTTTTAAAAAAGGTTTAACCAGACATATTAAAACTTGTCAGAGCATCAGGTGGACTTGTGAAATGTCGGGTCTGAATCCTGCATGTCTTGTGAATATAAACAGCATCTAAGTAAACCTGCACTGAAAAGTAAAAGAAGTTTCATTCAGATTTTGTTCATAGTCCTCAAGATTTCATTAAGCCACTTGTCACCTTTCTCTTCAAAAAAAAAAAAAAAGAATGGCGGTGCTATATGACACACCTGTTCACTAATTTACTTTGCCAACAAACATCTTAAAGAATAAATTACAAATAGTTTCTCATAGTAAGACTATTCCATAGGGCTTGCATATATTCCACTTTTCTTTTCTTTTCTTGTCTCAATAAAGCTATGCTTTAAGGTTTCTTTCTGTATGGGCAGGTGGGGGAGAAAGAGAGCGAGAGAGTAGCGAAGAGGGATGGCAGCCAGAGGAAGAAATAATGAAAATATCTCACCCCTGGACATGTTTGCATTTGTTTTTTGCAGCCAGTGTCCTCAGCTGCCACAAAATTGACTTTCAATTAGTAGATCTTGCATCACTGTGATGTAAAAGGTGGCCTTGAGGGTTGCAGAAAAAGTTAACAAGTTAATAACTACAGTGCCAAAAGATACATCTGGTCATTTTATGTTTCAGATTACATGCTGATCTGGGAGGTCACATACCGTTTTACTGAAAAAGAGCCAGAGCTGCATGCTAGTCGCTGTACAGCTTGCTCACGCAGGTCAGCGCTGCTGTGCTATTACTGTGGCATACCTGTCCTTTCCGTTGCTCCATAGAGCATAACTTTTGTTTACTGAAATATAACTTTACACATGACATATACTTACAGCTAGAAATCTCCCACCGTTCCCTCTACCTTTAAGTCTTCTGACAATCATGACAACCCAGCATTTGCAAACTTTCGTTCTTTTCTGAATGTTATAATGCATATCACAGTAGCATGAAGAATTGTTACGCTTCTGATTCATCCATCCAAAATGGTGTGCCTTTTAAGTTCTTGCACAGAAGAAGGAAGGATCATTCAAACTAAACAGAAAATTAGCAACGATTTGGGATGATGATAAATATCCTTATCAGATCGGCCACATGCGTGAGTCACTTATCACAGCGTGCAAAGTCTGAAATGCATGAAAAGTACAAAAATTGGTCTGCTGTCAACTACGTGGTGAAGTGACTGAATGCGCTAGCCTTATTTATCTGATCTTTAACGGAGAAGTCCTAAGTTTCCTATTCATGACACCGAGCGTTATTAGGACATCATCTATTCTGCAAACATGCTACTGCAAACATCCTGCTATCGAGCAGACTCTTTTGGCTGCTTGTATATATGAACAGGCTGCCCTGGCTTGCGGATTAAACAAATAAACCAACAGAGGATGCAGAGGGTGTCTAGGCTGAAGAGGATGTTGAACTAATTGTTACTGCGGGTGTTCCCTTACATAGACAGCTGTATATGTAGGTAACAATTTTTTAATTAAGTCTTTACCTGTTGTAACATGTTCTATATTATTTTAACATATTTCTAGGTGACTTCTAAGATTAAAACATTTTGGGGAATGAGGGTTTTTTTTTTTTTTTCCCAGGAATTCTGAAACAGACAGAAAATTAATGACAATATAGTAGATGCTGAGAGAATACGCAGTACTAGGCTGATAGCTGATGTCTGAAAAAAAAAAATTCAAACCACTGTCTTAAAATGCAGAGACAGGGAGCTTTGCAGTGTAGTAGTTTCATGAAGGAACTTCGTGCTTATTCTGCCCCTTCTCTTACAATTGGTGAGATGGCACTTGGAGAAACATGGCTTTCAGCTGGCTGCTCCCCAGCCAGGAAGAATAAAACAGAAAATCCCACCCTAGCATAGACGTAGTCCTCCTTTATTTGAGGAGCTTTGATGCCAACGGAAGCGGCGCTGAGTGGCAAACATTAAAGAGATGGCTCAGAGAAGCTGCGTCACAGCAGCAGTTTGATCAGTTTAAGAAGGGGCCTTGAATCAAAGCTTTCCCCAGCATAAAAATGCTTACAACTTTGTTTAACAACAAATGCTCCTATTCTCTGAAATATCTTTTTCCAACTGATGCATATGTAGTGACACAGTTCTGTTCTAGAAAGCTGATCTTTGATGACTGCCAATACATAAATATAACATTTTTACGTAAATATTAATATTACATGCTTTACACATTACACAATAAACCACATTAGATAATAGACATTACATAAATATATTTCTATTTCCCTTATATCAATATATAGCTATCAGACTAGTATCAAGCTAATATCAATAATAAATTGAACTGGATCATGTAAACCTAATCCTTCATTACTCTGGACTGTGTGCAAGCACTTGTATCAATGGACGTAAACATTGCCAAATTAAAATGGTACATTAAGCACTCACTCATTTTGCTGATGTGGCCTTTGGCACAAGGTAATGAAAAATGCCTTCCCAGTATTGTTAATATATGTTTTTGTCGGTTGCCTACTATTTATTGTTTTCTACTATTTGTTAACGTTTATAAAAAAGCAAGTATGGTATGATGACTAGACAAGCAACATTCAAACACTGCTAAAGTCCTGGGGATTTTGTAGTTTAAGTCCTTTGCTGGGGTTTCACGTACAAGTGAGTGAAATCATCATCATTTCTGACACACCACCAAACAATATCCAGAAGCTAAAAACAGGCATTTTAGACTAGAAATAATTTGCATATTGTTACCAGTGATGAACAGACCACTGGCCCGTTTACTAAGTGATAATTCTCTATAATAATGGGAAAATGGCCATCTTAATGAAAATTAATTGTCTTTCTAAGGCCCACAGCTCTAGCAACTAATCAATCCACATGCCTGAGAAAACCTTTTCTGGATTTCATTCCCCAGCCTGGGCTATGCACAGTGTCAGGCTGGACTACTGCAAACATCTTTCTTAAATTAAGATCCCACAGAGAAACTAACTGTCACCAACAATGGGAATGACCTGTAGCTGATATTTCTCCAGTGACCTGAGTATTGTTCCTCATATTTTAGACAGTCTATGCATATTTTAGAAAGTCTGTGCTTTAATGCATTATCTTCCAAAGCCACTTGGTATGCAAGAATATTAAGCTTGTTAAGTGGTTAAGTAGACATATGATATTAGCTTTTTTTGAAAAAAAAATTCTCTTCCAAAAATGTGAGACTTACATGACCTGGAAATCTATCAATCCTAATGGTTTTAGTAGCCCTAAGTATAGTATTTAATATAATATTAGAAATAGGGTATGGTGATCACCAGTGATAGCATGTGAATAGTGCTACAGCTTGTAACACTGACTAAGACAATTGAGCATTAGCTAGGATAAGCAAAAGTTACAGCATCAGAAAATATCTGAGATGCAAGACAAATGTGAGTTTAGGCATCCTACAGCCACAAGACAGATTAGAAGCAACAGCCTGAGGGCCAAGTAGCAAATAAACTTGCCACCAGTTTGGCATGAGTGAATTTACCTTATTTATCTTAAGATAGAATCATAGAAAAGAATCATAGAATAGTTTGGGTTGGAAGGGACCTTTAAAGGTCATCTAGTCCAACCCCCCTGCGATGAGCAGGGACATCTTCAACTAGATCAGGTTGCTCAGAGCCCCGTCCAACCTGACCTTGAATGTTTCCAGGGATGGAGCATCTACCACCTCTCTGGGCAACCTGTGCCAGTGTTTCACCACCCTCATTGTAAAAAATTTCTTCCTTATATCTAGTCTAAATCTACCCTCTTTTAGTTTAAAACCATTACCCCTTGTCCTATTGCAAAAGGCCCTGCTAAAAAGTTTGTCCCCTTCTTTCTTATAAGCCCCCTTGTCATGGTTAAAACTCCACCACACATCGGCTCACTCGCCCCCTCCCCCCCACAAGGGAGAAGAGGGAGCAAAGGAGCAGAAAGGAAAAAAAACTCGTGGGCTGAGATAAAGCCAGTTTTATAGAACAATATTTGAAAAGGAAAAATAACACGAATAACAATAATAACAATAACACCAGACACTCTCACCACCTGGTGAATTGGCATCGTCCTGAGCAGTGATCATGGATTTCAGCCCCCCAGCTAACCCCCATTTATATACTGAGCATGACATCTATGGTATGGAATATTTCATTGACCATTCCATCATTCTCTCTATTCTTCTATGGGAAGCTGGAAAAGAGTCCTTGAATAATATAAACATCATTCAGCAACAACTAAAACCAATAGATATTATTGACATTCTTTTCACTGTAATCACTAGAAACAGAAATTAATTCTTTCCCAGCTGAAACCAGGACATCCCTTTAAGTACTGAAAGGCTGCAATAAGGTCTCCCTGGAGCCTTCTATTCTCCAGGCTGAAAACCCCAACTCTCTCAGCCTGTCCTCATAAGGAGGTGCTCCACCCCCCTGATCATCTTTGTGGCCCTCCTCTGGACCCACTCCAACAGGTCCATATCTTGCCTGTGCTGAGGGCTCCAGAGGTGGACACAGCACTCCAGGTGGGGTCTCACAAGAGCAGAGGAGAGGGGCAGAATCACCTCCCTCGGCCTGCTGGCCACACTTCTTTTGATGCAGCCCAGCGTACGATTGGCCTTCTGGGCTGCAAGCCTACACTGCTGGCTCACATCGAGCTTCTCATCAACTGACACCCCCTAGTCCTTCTTGGCAGGGATGCTCTCAATCCCTTCATCCCCCAACCTGTACTGATACCAGGGGCTGCCCTGACCCAGGTGCAGGACCCTGCACTTGTCCGTGTTGAACCTCATGAGGTTCACACGGGGCCATCTCTCAAGCCTGTCCAGGTCCCTCATCCCTCCCCTCCAGCACGTCGACTGCTCCACACAGCTTGGTGTTGTCAGCAAACCTGCTGAGGGTGCACTTAATCCCACCATCCATGTTGCTGACAAAGATGTTAAACAGCACTGGTCCCGGTACCAACCCCTGAGAAATGCCACTCATCACTGGTTTTTACTTGGACATTGAGCCGTTGACCACAACTCTGAGTGCAGCCATCCAGCCAATTCCTTATACACCAACCAGTCCGTCTGTCAAACCCATGTCTTTCTAATTTAGAGACAAGGATGTCATGCAGATGTATCTCATCAGGTCCCATGGACTTGTCCACCCTCAGGTTCGTTAGATGGTCTTAGTATAATCATAACTGATTACTTTATATAAATTAAGATATTTTTATATTATTGATTAAGCCAATATAAGGACAAGTGAAGTACCCCAAGTTTTCCTCTGCCCTTAAACCTATAGTTCATGCAGAGGTTCCCAACTGCAGGTGCCCAATCCTGCCTGACATGTGGTCACTGAACTTAAAGAAATTAGATCAGATTTCTGTCCGAGTGGGTAATTTTCTCATCAGTGTTTTACTGGAATTAAAAAATTTACTTTACTAAATACTACAACTTTTACTTTACTCTTGACCTACTTTTCTTGTTTCACTTTTTTATTTATTTTCATTCTAATTTCACATAGTCGTCATTTGTTTACATTTCGTAGTACTGAAGCACATGAATTTCTCATGTGATATCTATCACATTAACTGTTTATTTTCATTATATTGCATGATTGTTTATTAAAAACCTTTTCATCTGTTACCACAAGAGCCAGAACTCTTGAGGGAAAGTTTCCAGGGCACACGTGATTTCCTGGTTAACTTCTGGGGACCAACAGATTAGAGTGCCTCACCACGTGTTTATGAATAGCTATGGTGATCTGGTCTGTTCAAAGAATGCATCTGTCTGTTCATCCTCCATAATCCCTGTTATTAATTTTTAGATCTTTCTCCAATTTCAGCCATATTTGTCAGAGAGACAAAAGTATCAACTTTTTTTTTCAAATTTAATGAAAGTGGGCACCTAGAGTGGAGACTTCTTAACAGCGCCCCTAGAAGGAAGAGTACAGTGTGACATTATAAAACATTTATCAAGTACTACAGATGTGTGAGGAGAGAGATGTTTCAAATGTTTGAACCCTAAGACAATCTTCGATATGACTTTATTCCTCCCTACACACCAGAGTTTACTCTTAAGGTACAAAGCTGTAGGAAATTTCTTTAGTACCAATGCTCACAAAACTCTATGCTAATTCTATTTTCTGTATTAATGAAGTTTGAATGAATACAGCATGAATGAAGTTTGGCAGTAAAGATGGTAGTTAGCAATCCATCTGTGGTCCAGTTATAGAAGCAAGTACGTTATCCAAATAGATCAAAAGTACAATGCCAGAAATAAGACAAATTCACTTCATTTTATTTCAGAAATCTGTCTGTGATGTGACAAGACAAGTGGGTACAGTTGTCTGTGCTGGGTTTTTCTTATCTCCTAAAAGTATTCTCAGAGATGTTCAAGAAGTACAAGCATTGCTACAGACTAAATCATTAAACTAGATGTTTCCGGACTTCCTAACCCAAGGTATCTTTTGTTTTCTTCAGCAGTCTGGCTTGTGCTTCATTGGATATACCTATTCTGAGTGTTTGCTCAACAAATAAAAATTCCTTCAACAAAAGCCTAAGGCGTGTGTTGAAGGATAAATTTAGCAGCCATCACTTCAAAAAGATCGCATCCATATGACACTCCCAAAATGACAAGGAGAGCAGTAGGTGTCTTTAGCTGCTTCTGAAAGATAAATCAAATATTAATTTGATTAGGAGGGCAAGACCATGTAACACAGGATTTCTACCCCTATATCACACAGCCGCTTGAGGAGACAGACATACACGTAGCAATCACAGTCCCTTCTCTGCTTTGGAGAACTCTGTAGAGCTTTCTGGCAGGGAGAGCCAGGAACTCGGCATCCCTGACGTCTGCAGTCTCTTCCCTGAGGCCATGATGGTCATGGTGATGGTCAGCAAATCTCTTCCCACATGACTGCCAGACATTACTCTTGGAACTTCAAGGGAAAGGGTGACCACTAAGTTTCCTTTCCCCACCACACGTTCTCATTTGATCTTACTGTAGAGTCTTTCACTCTGTAAAATGGAGGGGACGGTCAAGCCCTGTACCATGCATATCATAATGTCAGGCACCTCACTGTGACGTCTTAGCAGAAAGACAAATAGAGAGGCATCCCCAGAGTATGGTTCAGACGAATCCAGATTTCTGTAGTTGCATTTAAAGAAAAAAAAAAGTCAGAATGCTGTTTTAAGTGTTAAGATATTTTAGGGTTAAAAAAGAAACAGACATAATGCTCATTAAACAGAACCAGCAGGCATCTGATTTGAAATGGGATTAGTTCCCCAATCCTGCTGTGCTGTTTTCATGTACATGGATGGATTAACAAAACAGGTTGGGTTTGAGCCTTTTTTTCCCCCTCCTTTCAGTTCAGGACTATCAGTCACTACTTTTCCCTGACTTTGCTGACTAAAAATTTTAATGAATCCATCAATGAAAACTAGGCCACTGTCAACAATGAGCCTAATACTAACTGACACTCTTTGGAGATTAAAGCTCAGCCCGTACATACGGTGATGTGTCATTTTAATTTTAATTAAGTAAAAAGACACAACTAAACACAGCCTTTACTTCTCATTAAGTTAGTTTAACAGAGACAACATGTATATTGGGCAGCTGCATGGGGCACCATCTGCATTTTTCAGAGGCTGATAAACGGATTCAATAAGACAGAAAACTAGCGTGTTCAGGGATGGAGTCAGGAAAGCCAACAACCACCTGGAGTTGAATCTGGTGAGGGATGTGAAGGCCAACAAGAACTTCTACAGGTACACTAACAGCAAAAAGAAGACCAGGGAAAATGTGAGCCCACTACTTAATGGGGCAGGGGATCTGGTGACAAAGGACATGGAAAAGGCCATGGCATGCAATGCCTTTGAGTACCAGTAGAGACCAGCCTGCAGGAATCCCAGGCCCATGAGACTGTGAGAAAGTCCAGAGCAAGGAGGACTTAACCCTCAGTGGAGGAAAATCAGGTTAGGGAGCATATAAACTGGGTGATCTTTAAGGTCCCTTCCAACCTAAACCATTCTATGATTCTATGACCTCCAGAGGTACCTTGCTGCCTCAGTTGGTCCTTGGCTGTGTGTGTTTTAGACTAGAAATGTTGCAGTGTGTAGTACCCAGAGGACTCTAAAACTGACAGCCCACAACTATTGCACAAATTCTCTTGATGGGTTTTTCCTCTCTCACTTTCCATCTTCTCCTATGTTTAGGCATCTAGACTGAACTAGTAGTGGTCTTTTCTAACATTATGGTATGGCAGTAACTCTTACTCGTGCTGATGCAAGTAGTTTCTGAGTGTACAGTTAGTGTAAATGCAGCAAAATATACCCATCAGAGCTGAAAAAAGGCAAGGCTAAACCAAAAACCTGGACACAGTGATCCTAACAGCCACGCTACAGTGAAACTCTCTTTTTATGCACAGACAAAAAGTCTTTATAACAGGGAACCTCACTGAAGCGAGTATTCTAGTGGGTTCACCATCTGCACCAGTGCAAATTTATACTGCTGCAAAGTGCTGCTTGCTTCTGCAAGGACATTTCCTCTGATGCCCTATTGATTTTTTTCATTGAAGCAACAACTTCTAAGTATATGTGTGTTTGTATATATATATAAAAACATATAAATGGTGACAGCAACAAGAGGCAGGAGCAGCATTTATCCAGTGTCACTGGATAAATGAGCTTCCAAAGAGGATGTTCCTGCTGCTGCAGTAATTGGAATTACAGAGAACAATTTAGGTACTTTCAATCGGGTATATGCTTCTTGGGGCAAGTACAACTATCACAGAGGCATCCTACCATTGAAGAATTATCATCATCAGAATACAGAGTGTAGAGAAGAAGCAATTCAAACAATGGCATTCAAAAGAGAAAGTGGCTCTCATTTTTGACAAGTTTCACTAAATGCTTTTAGTATATTGTACAATTTTACACAGGTAGTTGATTTTTCCGTTGAGTTTTTCTTTCCTTTTTTTCTATTTTGGTCTACTGAACTTTAACACTAGGAAACAAAGGGGGGAAGGAACCACTTAATGGATCAGCCCCTTCTGATATCCTGTTAAAGAGCAGCTTTGGGATTAAAAAAAAAGGGAGGACATTAGCATGAAGATGCTGTTCTCCTTGCTTCTGCTGCTACAGAAGAGTGGAATACAAAGACAGCATATTGTGTATTCTGATAGCACAACTAATGCAATCAGTGCTCTAGGTAAGTATAGAGCATTTGCTAAGATACTGAAACACCCACATACTTCAGAAGCCACACCTTAATCTGTAGAGTAAATAGTAATATACATCGTTCTGCTCTCTGAGATAGACAACTATCTTGTATACTTTTCAGGTTGATATTTCAACATGTGGAAAGCCGGTAAAGACAATGAAAGTTTCATAATGCTGTAGGTATATATGAAGGTTTCATAACGCTGCGCTGATGTTGTTATACTATATTATTACAAAACATCTCTTTACCAAAGTCAGGGCTTTCTGTGCTACTCAGTGGTCCTCACATTTGGGGAGCCAGTGGCACTCTGGCATTTCCCAAAATTTCTCACGTAATATTATATACTGATTAGCCAAAATTTTAATGAAACTTTTACTCGAGCAACATGAGACTGCAGACTACTTCAGATGGTTTTCAACAGACCACAGTTTGGCAACCATAAGGCTTTGATAACAACTGCATAAGTAATTGTAAGAAAAAGAAGACTAGATTTTATCAGTTTGCGAAAATACAAGGAGTGGAACAACTAGGTAAATAGCACTGGTGAAGAGAAGAAAGGGTACAGAGCACAGTGACTACGTTTTACACGTTCAGCTCTGGGCAAGAGCTCTAGGCAGAAATAAGTCTTGGGTGAGATAACAGCATGAACTAATTCCTTTAAAGTTTGCAAGGAACTTCCAGCAAAGGAGGAGGCATTTTGTAAAAAGGCCAAAGGTGATGTTGTGAGAAATACACTAATGAGGCATTGAAGACTAGTATTACTGACAGAGAGTACATGAGGGCCGATGCTCAATGCGACATTAAAGCTGATTCAGTACGGAGTCAATTGATCAGAAACTTTGAAGAGGACAATGAGTTTGCCTTTGATGCTGCTGAAACGGAAAGCCAGGAGAGAGACATAGACATTATGTCAGCAAGGAAGATAATCCTCACAGGGCAATTCTGAATGAGCTTTTGGAGGACACAGTGGAAGCTGCAGGAGTTAGAGAGAAAAGTTGGTAATAGCCGAGGTGTGAAGTGACAGGGGCGCTGTCAGTCAACAAGGCTGAATATTCTAATTGACATATAGGAAGAAAGAAGATACTACAGACACAGTCTTCATGTACAGATCCAGAGAAACTGCTATGCTGAAAAAGGTATTCAAATTAAAGGCCAATATGGCTGGAAGGACAGCATGGCATTCACAGTAAAAAGACGGAGAAAGAGGTTTGTGAGAGAAAAACTAGGACCTGAACATACTGTGCCGAGCATAAGCTGTGGTAGGTGCCCTTAAGGAGATGGCAAAAAGCCATTGATTTGGATTCGATGTGGAAAGACAGGCCAGCAATAGAGATGAAGAACCATGAATCACCAAAGTAAGCTGTGAGTCAATGCCAAGTTCATGGGTAAGGGAACTAGCGACAGGGCTCACAGCTGTGAGGACTTTGGGGGATGTATTACAGATCCTGATTACAAGCTGATTCACAAGAGAAATAGCCAAGAATTAGAAGGCACATTGGACAAAACCCAAAAGCCAATATGAAGTCTTGATTTTAGAAACAATAGAGTGACTTATGCTGTCAGATGATACTGAGAGGTCAAGGGGGACTAAGGTGGAATAGAATGGCTGGGATTTGGGCAGAGGAAGGTGTGCTCTGTTTGGGACAGCACTTTCAGTGACTTGTAGACATCCAGAAATCTGTAGATTGTTGAGATGATCAAGGAGGAAAACGAGGTTGTGCCAGAAACAAGACTGTGGCATTAGACAACACATTCATTTAACCTTGAAAGAAAAAGCGTAAAGAGCTTTAAAGAATGTTGTTGATGATTAAAGGGGCAAGACACATTGTAAAGGATATTTACATCTATGGATGAAAAAGGAATGCATAAACACCACTTAGGAATTAAGTGTCATTTCATCATTATAATTAATCAATGAGATCTTGTTAGGATTAGGAAATCTTGTGTGCTCTTCCAAATAGAAGATCAGGATAAACTAGCTAGTAGGAAGTCTTTTACCAGAATGTGAAGGCAGAGAAGACACCCCCCTCCTCTGTCTCCCATTCATGACTTGTTTGAATAGCCACATACTGATTTATCATGTCTCTGATCCACTGTAGCCAGCAACCTGCTATAAGCTTTTGTTTACAAGACAAGAATTGTTGTTGCTCCACCCTCGTGTGCTGTGACTCATGAGCAATTTTAGGTTGGCTCAGCTTCCTCCATTTTGTGGCCTATTAGATGTACACAGCTGCTTCTGACCTCAGAAAATATAGGACATGACTTTCCAAGGAATTATTTTGCACTATAGCTGGATATTTAATTTCAGGGGCCAATCATGAAGCCGAAAAACTTAACAACGAGCAACGTCTCCTTTTCTAGCTGGTTTACTGAGATGACATCTGTGAACTAGACCAGCGGTATCGTGGTTAGCTTTTAAAATTTTTCTTAGCAGTGTCTCTTCAGGTTTGGTGCTGAGTTCATCAAGCGTCCAGAACAGGCCTACATCTTCCTCTGACTCTGATCAAGGAACAAAATTAAATTTCCACAGGAGTTTAAGGACGTTTAACAAAGTTTTACAAAGACACGCAATTCAGTGAGTGTCAGAAGAAGAAGGTATAAGAGATAAAGACTGGTGCTGCGTCATAGCATAGACAGGAATGCTCTACAGAACGAGTAGTGGAGAAACTGGGTGGTTTCATATGGCAGAACAGGATGGACATGGAGAAAAGGGACTGAAGGAAAATGGTCATAAGGGGAAGAAGAAGGGTAAAAACAAAAAAGGCAGTCTCTAGTCTCTACTACTGCTTTCTACTCCACCTGCCATCCTGACACAACCCCTGCTGTACCACAATGAATGTCTGGGCAATCATCCAGTGAACTGGACAGGACTCTGACTGATATTGGTTATTTTCCAGCACATAACCCAACAAAAATTAAAATAATGGGGAAAAAATGGGTAGAAGCAGGGAATACTTCAACTGGCACTGCTGCCAAAAGGAGTGTCATGGGATCATAGCCCAGAGGAAAGATATAGCAAAGGGACTGGTTAAATAAACAGAAGGATTAGGAGCAAAAGATACGACTGGTGATGTTACATTGAGTTTGACACAATTTCAGACTGCTGGAAAGTCAGTCGCATTCCCACCCCAAAAATCCTTACACGCAATCTCGCAATACTGTAGCTGAAGATATACTCATTTCAATAAGCTGATCAAGGAAAGTTTGGGGGTTTTTTTTATTTTTTTTTTCTTTTGGATCCCCTCAGTAATTCAAGTCACCTTGCAGCAGCCGTCAGATCATGAGGTACAACAAAAAGCAAATGGCAGGAAGAGGGAAAGTGGAACTACCTCTCTGCAGTTAGGTTTTATACCACACACTAAGGGGACTAAGACTAGTAAGTAAGTTTTCAAATCATAGAAAAGGTTGTGCACTGAGTGAAGTCGAAAGAGGACTAGGAGAATAAGAAGAGGTCACAAAATAAAGGAGTAAAGATGGGGGGGCACAGCAAAGTATTCCTATCTATATTTAATCAGTCTTCCACAGATGAAAAATAAAATAAACTAGGAAAGGTAAAGAACACAGAAACAAGAAATCTGTGAAAAAAAGACAGCAACAAGTAAAAGAAACTAGGAAAAAAACANAAAAAAAAAAAAAAAAAAAAAAAAAAAAAAAAAAAAAAAAAAAAGAAAAAAAAAAAAAAAAAAAAAAAACAAACCCAGAAGAGTTGGAGAAAATATTTGTGTTTATTAGCTGCAGACAGAGAACTGCCTGAAGAACATGAAGATCTGCCAGAGTGCCTGGAAAAGCCTCAGTCGCCTGACCTACAGAGGGGAAAAATATCCCCAAGCCCAGGGGAGAGCAGAATGAAAACAGCAGAGAAGGAAGAGAAAGAAGTCCGGCTGATTTTGAAATGTTACTTTTTAGCTGTTTTCAGGGGGGCAGACCTACCTCGCCTAGACTGTGAGTTTCAAATTCGATGGGCTGTTGAGACTCACTAGCTTTTGGATCTACATCAGATTCTGGAGGGGAAAATATTCCAATGTTTATAGATCTTAGAATCCTCTAGCATCATCTGTCCAGTCTCTCTTTTCTGTTTCTAAATATTCCACCTCAGGCTGACATCCTTTCATCTGTCTTAATATTGCTTTTGCAATGAAGTCAGGCTGCTGCTTCTTTGCCACTCTTCATGCGTATCAAAAAAGCAGACGATGGGGGGACAAGGAAATGCAACCCCTCTCCCAAGTCCAGTCTCAGCCCATGGGAGAAACAATTTGAGGAAGATTTCAGGAGGCTCTGGGATGAAATATGCTCCCTCATCCTCCAACATAAGCAATTCTAAAGTCGACTCGCTACGCAAGAGCTGTGAAGGATGGGACTCTAGCACAGTGTGGGATTTCTTTTTTCTTTCTTTTTGATAAAATTGAAGAAAAAGCCCCAAGACAATACAGCGAAAGAAACAATAAAAACTGTAGACGTGTTTTGACGTAGGAGATTCCGGAAGATTGCTTTGCTTTTTCATAAATAATCCTACTTTGACACGTAGAAATGCGTTGCACGCAATTTCCATCAGCTGTGGAAATTCTCAAGACGATACGATCTACCAGTTGTGGCTTCGTCTATGAAAGGCAAGCACAGACCTGGCTTGGTTTTACTTTCCATTCAGGTCATACGCACAGCCTGGACTTGATCTTTTCCATCACGTCCGATATGTGTATACTTGCGACTTTGAGACCCTTTTCTATTTTAGGCACGCTCTCCTTTCTCCTTCTCCTCTTTTCCCCTTCATGCATACAAACTTCTAATCCTGTTCAAACTGTAACTTTTTTCCTTCCTCCGTACATGAAGTGAAAAATAACAACCACCCCCCAGGAGCAATTTTGGATTATTTTTTTTTTTCCCCTAGCAAGCTCAGGTTAGAGCAATCCCATCCTGAGCCGTGCAAGGACATAGTTAAAATCCAGCACAGATTTGCCAGAACTGCGCGCCCACGTGGCACCAGACCTTGACTTTGTTTCCTCCCTCCCCGCTNACGATGCTCAAAAGGTGTTGGGATTTTTTTTTTTTGGGGGGGGGGGGAAATGGGGATTTTTTGCACGTCAAACAAAACCTAATCACCGCGAATCCCAAGCGCACTCGCTATTACATATCAGCAGCTAATTACACGTAACCGTTCGCTGGGATAACTGAACAATTAGGCCGCAAACGAGATGCGACCGCCCCCCATACTCCCACCCCCGGGGCGGGGCGAGGGGCGTGGCGAGGGGCGGGGAGGACACGCCCCGCCGCGCCGTGGGGGCGTGGCTTCCGCGGCGCGGGGCGGCCTTCCCCACCACCCCCCGCGCGGGGGAGGGCACCGCCGCCGCGCTCTGGGAGAGCCCAACTGCTGCCGGGGAGCAGGGGACCTCCCGGTGGTTGCGGCCGCAGGGAGGGGCGGGTGAAGCGGCCCAAGCCGCTGGCTCCTCCGCCTCGCCGCCCTTCTCTGCGACGCTCTGAGGCGGCGGCAGCCGCCGAGGCGCGGTGGAGCGCTGCTTCAGGACCTCCCTCTCCTCATCCCCCTCCCCCTGTCTCCCCGTCCCGCAGGAGCCGTGGTCTCGGCCGGAAGCGGCGGGCGGTGCCTGGCGCCGAGCTCCGGCGGCGGAGGCGCTGGCCGCCGAACAATAGTGGAGCGCGGCGCTGGGGCGGGCGGCGGCGGCGGTACGGCACGGAGCGGCACGGCACGGCACGGCGGTGAGCGGGGCCGGGGCCGGGGCATTTCTAACGGTGGCGGAGCGTCTGCGCTGCCGGTGCGGGAGAAGTGGTGGGATGAGGAGCCGGGGGAGGGAGGGAGCGGGACGGGACGGGGCAGCCTGCGGGGGCGGGAAGGGGTGGGCGGGCGGGGAGGTGGCGGGAGGACGCAGGCCCCACCGGCCCCGGCCCTGCCGTGCGGCCTGGCCGCTGCCCGCGCCGCGCTCTGAGGGAGAAACTTTCCCGGGACGCTCCCTCCCTCCCTCGTTCCCCCGGTCGGGGCGGGCCGGGGCGGGGGCCGGAGCCCTGTTTGGGGGCGGCGTGTGGTGCTGCCGCCGCCTCAGGCGCGGGGCGGCCGGTGCTTCGCCTGGGTGGCGGTTGAAATAACGGTCCCGTCCCTTGTCTGTCCCGCCCCCCTCCCCCCGGCAGGGCACTATGAACGAGGAGCAGTTTGTGAGCATCGACCTGGACGATGACAACGTCTGCAGCGTCTGCAAGTTGGGGACCGAGAAGGAAACGCTCTCGTTTTGCCACGTTTGTTTTGAGCTGAACATCGAAGGTAGCGGGTTTTTGGTTTGGTTTGTTTTGTTTGGTTTTTTTTTACCGGGAGCCGCCTTGCGCGGGGCTTCGTCGGTCGGCTGCTGGCTTGGCTCGCTGCTGAGCGCACGCTGGGCTGATCTGAGAGCTTTGGTAAAGGTCCAGGTCGGAAAACGTCTATGCTTGGGAACTTTTCTTGCTGGTCAAAGTAGTTTGTGTAGGTTCCGAAATAGCTCGTTTCCAGTAAAGGTGGGTGCCCTAGCGGCTCTAGCGCCTGCCCCGGTAGATGGAAAGATGTGTCCCCTCCGCCCCCGCTTTTGAGAGCTTCTGGAACGCCCTGGTGTTAATGTCACCTTCTGGTATTAATTCAGATCGGAAGGAGTTTATATTCTGCCTTTATTCTGGGGTTTTGTTCAATAGTTAGAGGGGTCTATGTATAAAACTGACTTAAATTGCAAATTTTAAAGCATAATAGTATTTTTTTTTTGTGGAGCAGATCAGTGTTTCGCTTTCACTAGAAATAACCAGAGGATTATTTCTTTTTGCTTTCGTAAGATGATAATGCATGTAATATGATAAAACTGGGTTCATTTTCAAAGCTTCTTAACGTTTGCAAATTATAAAGTAGGAATTTTGTCCATCTTTTAAAAGACTAATCATGTAATGCCATTTTGGCCTCCAGAATGGTATTTTTAGAATTTCAGACCTTGTTTTGCTATAGAATTTACCCATTTTGTTCTTTTTTCATGTATGAATGAAATGTTGGGCGTGAATGAGCAGTAGATTGGTTATTTCCCTTTTTTAAGTAAAATAAGGATTTTTTTTTTAAAGTATAAATATTGTTGCTTGATTTGGGGGCAACAAAGTAATTTGTTCCAGTTCTATAAAGTGGTATTTGCCAATTGTATGTGCATGTGACTACCTAGAAGAATCTATGTTGATATGGGGCAATTGAATATGAAGATCTTAACGCTGTGATGTGAATAGTTCCATTTTTTGATGACAGATAGTAAGATTTGTTGTGTCTCTGACACATGTGAGAGTACAGTGAAGGTCTTAAGATCAAGTCTTTCTGAGTGGAAAATGCTATGAGATATGAGCACTGTACCCAGTGATCTAGTTACTTATTATGACCCCCAGAAGCATAAAACTGACTGGAACATAGCAGGGGCTGTAAGGGTATGTACTCCATACTGTTTCTATTGTGCATCTGACTTTCAATGCATGTACAGGTAGTAAGATTTTGTTCTTACCTTATAGAGTTCTGAAAAATGCATTAGCAAATTGGAATCACTTTTAAATACTCAGTACTGTGTTTTGATTTAAAAAAAAAAAGTGATGCCTTTAAGGTCTTTGTTGCTACTAGAGGCAATATATTTTAATCTGAACAATACTTCCATACTTCAGTAGTAATTTGCATGCTTTATGCTTTTGTTTAGAAGAGACATGCTTGTGTATTTGTACTTTTTGATAAAACTCAGAGCAGCTTGTCTAACGTAAGACAACTGTCACTCTACTTGAGTTTTCTTACCACTTTAAAGCGATAGGTTTACAGTTCTCAGTGTGGAGTGAAGATGTTTCTCTCTCCAGGCTTTAAAATGAGAAAAAAAACCATATTGCCATAATGAGAATTAAGTACTTCGATTACATTCAGAATCTAGTTTTGTTTTGTAAGTGTTGAAACTGATAAAACAATGCATTAAAAAATTGCTGGATGGTTTCTATGCTCTGTCGTTTGAGATAAGCTGTGAATTTGTCAAAGTTGCTTGTTATGGATATTACTTTACAAAATGATCATGTGTTTTAGCTGGAACAGCTTTTTTTTCTGGAACTCTTAATAATAGTAGCCTTGATAATAGTAAAGACTTAATCTGTGCAGCAGACTACTTTGCATAATCTTCTAATTTTTCGGTTAATTTTAAAAGAAGGCTACTTGAACAGAATAGTGATGAAAGCTCACCTGAAATTATCCAAACCATTATATTCTTACTCTTTTATTTTGCATAGTAAAAGAAAAGTATTAATATCTTTGATCATTGTAGCCTCAAAATACCTCAATTATTCTGCCTTCTGTGTACCACTTTGTACAGTTACTGCTTTTATAGGGAGAGGAGGCTTAAGGGTGGCAGAGGCTGTGTAAGTGACTCTACGAAGAATCGTTATAAGACTTTTTAGCTGAACCGCTGCATGAGCCTGCCCTGTACCATATCTATGGTCACATTCTTACTTTTGACACATCTACTGCGTTCCTGTATTTTCCTGTGACAAAGACTGTGACTTACACGCATCTGAAATAACAATCTTTTTGCAGCCCTGGGTAAGGAATGAAATGTATAATTCACTAACTCAGAATGTTATGCTGGATATTTTCATATTGACCTCCTGCTTGTAATTTAATCATGTTCAAATGGATTATAACATCGCTACTTGTTGAACAGAATGAACTATAAGTTGCATGAATTCTGTAGATGTGCTGTAAATGTGCTATCCTACAATTGCAAATGTATCATTCTCACTAATAGTTTGCCTTTCTATTTAACATCATATTTAAAAATCCAAGCTATTAAACTAGGTACATATGTTTTTAAGTAATTCAGGAAGTGAAATAGGCTATTCTGAAAAGATATTCATGCGACAGCTAGGACAGTGCTTAAGGCTTGCTCATTTTTAGTGTTGATCTGCATGTTTAACTTCTCCCTCAGTGAAGTAGGAAATAGCTGCTCTTTAAGAACAGGCAGGCTATTAGTCACAGCGCAGCATCTTGCAGGATGCTTAAGTACTCCCACTGTTTGCAGCACCCTGTTAACTTCCATCTGTTAAGTGCTGTCTGACTTAAGGAGAATGTATAGCACCTCTTCTATCTTTCCTGACGATCCAGTCCTCACTAGGAGAGGGGTCAGATAGAAGGGGGTATTGCAGATGCATGTGCAGGGGCAAGTGATGAATTTGGCAGTATTAGTTTTACAGTTGGACTTCATGTTCTCAAAGGTGTTTTCCAACCTAAAAGATTCTGTGATTCCAAGACTCTGCGTATGAAATTCTGGAAGTAGGTTTCCCAACTTCCTTTTTTAAAAGGGTGTCGTATTCTAATGCTTTAACAAAACTTATGAGAACAATTTTGTTTCCCTTCATGCCAGCGTCTGATTTCTTAAAGCTGTCTGTGGTAAATCCATGCATCTGAAATTGGTCTAGCCCAAGGCTTAACCACCCGAACCCCCTTTGAAACAGACTTTCTCAAATGTGTATAAACAAAACACGGCAGAAATACAATTTACATAGCTGTACTTAATGACATTATAGGTTAGTATTGGTGAATCTTTGTGTCTTCTGACATCTGTGAATTCAACAGCTGTACAGGTTTGCTTATGTGTAGGTGGTCATGTTGATCATCTTGGTTAAGTAAGATGAGTAATTAGAAATGAGCAAATCAGGGACCATCCCCATCTGTAATGACTCAAAAGACTTCTTCCTGGACCAGTGTTGTGATGTGTCTCAGCCTTTGCCTTCCTGACATTGGTGGGGTGGGGTTTTTTTTTAACCTTAACTATGTTTGGACAATAGCTTGATAATGATACATAATTGGAAAAAAAAATCAAGTTATTCTTATAGTCCTTTATAGAGAAGACTGCTATACAGAAAGCTTAATCTATGGTCTGCCTTAATTAAATAACTGCTGAGTTTCTGAATGGGGAAGTTAAGTTACTGTGTCATAAAACCTTTATGTTTTTTATCAGAAATCAGGTCTCCATCAAAATTTTTTAATAGTAGATTTTTAGGTTTTTACTGAAATAAAATGATAGCCTAGCCTAAAATGTGATTATGCTTCTTACTAAGTCCAGTTAATTTGCAGCATCCACTGGTTTGAGTGTAGTTTGGCGTTCATCTGTGGTGTCTGTTCCAGAATTTATTCAGGAGTATGTATGTGGATTACAGGGTCTCTTTCTCTGACGTTGACCGAAAGAGTGGTAGCAAAGGGAGGAGAAAAGGGAAAATGGGCATACAGAATAAACAGAAAGCCAAGATGCAGGTTTAAACTTTCTCCTATTGCATGTCATCAACCATTCGTGAACAGGGGAAGAACGCTGGTCTTGGAGTGGTACTAAACTTCAGTCTAAACCGGGGGGGAGGGGGGGGTTGGGCAGGCAGGAGCAGGAGGTTGTGTATCTTGAAAAGGCAGTATTTTTGTCCCTGTTGCACTTGTTCTTTCAGCTCCCTTAGTTGAGGATTCATGCTCAGGGAAGCTAAGTGAACTAAGCTACACATAAATACTTTTATTGCAAAACTGGATTTTGTGTTTGAAGGGTCATTATCGGGTGATAATACAGCACCTGTTGTGATAGCACAACAGAATACTAACATGATTCTTAAAGTTTAAAATATGCAAGGTACTTACATATGAAATTCTGAACTAATATTATGAGAAATTAAGCTGATTCTGTACAGTGGTGTTAACATTCTAGATGAGGTTTAGAATATCCTGTTGGTGTGGGTCTACTGAAGTTTGACGGCTTTTGTTTGCCTTGTGCGTGCGAAGTGAACATCAGAGATTGTTTGTACTGTTTCTTTTTTCTGAGTAGGTGTCACAGTAGTAATCTGTGGATTGAAACAGGAAACATTTTAAATTCATATGTAACTAGATTGCGTAAACCAGGAAATCATGTGTTGTGTGTTAGTTTGAGACAAATTTCTTCTCCTTTTTAGTTTCATTGTAGTATGGGAAAATGAATTCTGGTAACAAATATATAATGCTAACAACAAATCTGCCGTTATAACTGGAGGGTGGGGGGGAAATATATGAACAAACAAAAATATATGTGTGCGTTTGTGTAAAAGCTGTCTGTATGTGTATGTATCAGCAAATCCTTCTTCCTGAATATGGTGTCCCTACAAGGTGCGCTGAAACTCCAGTTGTAGGGTTTCCACGTAAGAATGTGGTGCTGTACAGAAATCCCCGAATGTGCTCTAATTTTCCTATTAGGAGGACGTAACTGTCTATCTAGCCCATGCTTCACAGGGCATGCAGAGGCAGCTGGAGTGCTAAGCAGTTGTGCTGCCTGTGGTGCTGCTCAGAGTTGTTTAGGTATCTTCACATGGGAATGCACTGTGTGATGGAGATGTGTCTGTCCTTTGTTAATGCACGCTTTGTGATCCTCTAGACAATGCCTGTGGAAGTCGCAGCTTCGGGAACTTAATACCTGAATGTATTTGTTCAAACATTGGACTTGTCTCTGAAGGTTTCAAAGTTGAAGGTCTGTAATAATTACTGTTCAAGTTTATATTATTTGTCATAGATAATGTGTCTATCTTAACCTGGTTTTATGCTGGTATGTCTTCATGCAGAATTACTTAAAAAATCTGTGAGTTTCCTGAAATTTGAAGCAATTTCAGCATCAGGTTGGTGCATCCCCATCTCCAGGTTGAGATAAAGATGCTATAAGCAAATCTGTCTTATTGCATAGCTTTTTTCCTGTTAAAGTCTATAAAATCTTGTCTAATATCCTCATTCTGTGTTCTTTATGTTCGTCTTAAAAAAAAAAAAGTGGTTTAGTTGGTAAAAACTATAAGTAGTCAAGTTTCATTTTTTTCCTTCTTGCACCTTACAGAAGAATATTTTGGAAACTGCTCTTTTAATTTCATTCTGTTCCAAAATATTACACATACTTATTTTTTCAGTGTTAATGAAATAATAACTAATAAAATATTATTCTGGCAACAAAGCTAAAAAAATTCATCACTGCCCTTTAGGCTAGACAGATGAGAACTTGTTTCAAGGTAACATTTGCAGTCCAGGGGTATGACTCATTTCTGCAAACTTGAATGGACTTGTGGAACTATCTGCGGTTTCCACTACATCTCTTAACTATGAATTCAAGTCCAGACTTAGTTGGAGATGCTATTCTTAATCTTCTGAGCCCCATATAAGTACTGCTGAGTAATAGTAGAGGTGTGTGGCTAGTTCTAAAAGTACATTCTTGAATTTTCTATGTGCAAGTTCGGGAGGTTTGTACATGCAAACAAGGAAGTTGAGCAGTTAACGTTACTTACCCGGCATCGTCCATGATACAGAAATACTGTCTCATGGCTTCCGCTGTCTTTAAGGTCAGTTTAATTGTCTCAAACTTTGTAAGAAAAATCAGCTTAAACATGTAGTGAAGTTTTCATCAGAATGTATTGGCTTGTCTAATACAGTAGTAAACTCTCTTCTTAGTGAAGTAGTACATAGGGATCATGAATTTTGAGAACACATTTAAAGGGTCAATTGGATCTCTGTTCTGTCTTATGTAGTATGTCTTTGTAATAGAAATGCAGTGGGAGATGATTTGTGTGCACACTCGATGTATGGAATGTACTGGATTTATCATATGAAAGTGAGAAGGGAACTTTAATTTATGAACAAGATAATATCTAGTCTTTATCGTGTGTCTGGTTTTGGAAGTTAATGAACAGCACTGGCATTTTCCTTTCAGCCAATCTAATAAATCATAAGATTTAACTCTCAAATGAAATTGCATGCATACACTTAAAAATAGTGGTTGGCTTTACATCTTGTCAGGCAGATGTATTGGAGATACACGTCTCTAATGATCCCATTTTTCAGTGTTGGCAGAATTGTCCAACTGAAGCATATCAGTTTTCCCCATCCCTTGTCATTTAGACGTGTGGGTGACTTGCTGTCTTAGGTCATCGTGGGCTGGTTTTATTTAATGTGTTTTGAACAGGTCTTGGGATCTGCTTTTCTATGACAACACACACCCCCTCTTTCAGCACTCCTAATGAGCAGACTAATACACAGTAGTGGCTTAAAATAGAAGTGAACATTTCATGTCTTGTGAAGCATTTCTCTGCCTGTTGCTGGTCTTAGCCCTGTACACTAAGTAAACCAAACTTGAGCTCATCTGATCTTTGTGTTCCTGGTGGACACCAGCAGTTGTTCAGGAGCTGTTTCATGAGCTGGTTAAACATCTCTGTTCACAGAGCAATACTGTGCGCACGTGAGGTGGATAGCTGAGGGGAGCAGCAGCTGGAACGTTTCAGAACATGGTGAAGTCTGGGTCTCTTAAAGTAGGCAGCCATGGACCTTCACAAGGGTTCTTACTTGCTTGCTTATAGGATTAAAGGAAAAAGTATAGATGCTTACCACAAATATTTCTAGAGGTGACTATTGAGGATGAGGTGAATTGTCCCTGGGAAGAGTTTCTTCACTGGCTGTGGAGGCAGTCTCCACAACTAACTAAAACGAGAGGTGGACCTTTTCTAAGTGTTCTGGCTTAAACAGAGAATTTCACCCATGTTGCCAGTACCATACAAATTTATAGTATGAAGTGCATTCACTCTCCCTTGACAGTCCACACATACTTTACATTTATGGAAGCTGTATGCCAGCATTATACTGAGAAGGCAGGTTTTCTTTTCATTTCTCTAAGGTCAGATATAAATCTTACCCATAAGTATTAATAAATTCTTTAAAGGGACTTTAACGTGGCTCTAATTAACTAATGTCATACTACAAACTTAAAATTGACTATTTATGTGTCTAAAAGTATTCTTGTTAGTTTTAGTTCACTCCATCTTAAATTCTGGGGTTTTTTCCTCTTCGGCTGCCAAGCTAAGGTTATTCACCATTGCAAAAAAACATTCATTTCCAGCATTGCATTATAAATTGCTAAAAATGGAGTGCAGGGTTTCTTTAACATTATTTTCAACTGATGGAGCTGAATGACAAAATAAGAAGGTTTTTTAAAAAAGAATAACAAACGAATGAAAAAACCCTGCTGTGGAAGATAAACAAGCAAGCTAATGATCACTGATTCTCTTTTTTAATGAAAACATTTGTTTGTGAAGGGATATGCAGTAGTCTTGGTATTCAAGAGCATTCCTTTTGAATTGAATTTGTTCATTATTGTCTCCAAATAAAACAACTATTCTAGCCAGCTTTATATATAAATGTGAGCAAACATTTCAACTTAGTTCTGTATCTTTATCATAAAGAAGAGTTCTACATAGTTCTCGAAGAATCAGTTGCAAAGGCAGAACTAAAGTCTTTGTAGACTACTCTTCAAAAAAAAAAAACAACTTTAATATGATGGAAACTGATTTACTTTTAAGTACAAATGCTTTAAAATGGGGTGGACTTTTTAAGATGTGGTTACACACCTGGTTATATGGTAAATATTCTCCCCGCTGTCTGCTACTTTGTAGTTACGAATAACTAGAAGTTACAAAATTGTGTACTACTTCATAAATTGCCTGATTGCTAGTCGTCTATTTACAAAATTATTTGCAGGATTAGGACTGATTATATTGAGAACTGTACCAGTACAGAGGAAGAGTTTCTGCCTTGCATAGCTTACAAATTGAAATATTAAATTTTAAATTTTTTTAAATTTAATTTTTAAATTAATACTAGGCTCTTAAATAAGCAGCCCTGTTCTTGTAAGTGCTCAACATATAAAGATATTGCTGAGTAAAGTGAAACCATTCATATTTCACCTAGGACATATGGGTTACCAGAATCAGAAGCAAATTACGTGCTTACTTTCTTTTATGATTTGTCTTGAGGTTTGGCATCGCACTGTGATTCTTGTTCACTTGAGGAATGATCTCTGGTATAAGCTTTTTTCCTAATAGCATCTGCTGTCTTAAGTTAGCTAGATAGCATCTTCTAGACGTTACTGAATTTTGGTGGATTTTTTTTCTCTGCAGATGTAACTTTCCTGCTCTGGGTGGTTGTGGGCTTTTTGCTGCTTTTTGAGGTTCTTGTTCCTTCTCTGAAAAAATAAGTATGAAGGGTCCGACATACTTGGACATAGTCTGCAATCCCGGTCTTGGAAAGTAAGACAAGGGACAAATGTACACATACCTACAAATGTGGAAAAAAAAATGTTAATGGTGGTATGATTGCTGACTTGAACAACCAGCCAAAAAATAAAAAGGTTGAGATGGATGTTAGCAAACAGGAACACTGAGACAGAACTGAAACCCTGTGAAAATCACAGGAACTGACAATAGCAGTTTATCAAAATGGTGATCTTCTTGTAATGTACAGAAGTCTTACCTTGCTTTATTTGTCTCTCTGTATACAGTGGTGAATTAAATAATGTGTCTTCTAAAACTGAATCATCTTTATATGCCATTTATTTGGTCCATGCCAGTTTACCAGCTGGTACATTTTTCTGCAACTGTGATGAAAGAAAAAATATGAAGTAATCTGAGTGGAGTATTAAGTCTTACTAAAAAAGAAGTAGGCATCTTTCCTGCCTCATAAACTGATGGTGTTGCCCACAACAGAAGGACTTGCGTCAAAGAAACATGCTCTTACTTGCTGTAATACTGGTATGTGATTAGTAGTTTGTGCTGGCACAGCAGCTGCTCTGAATGCTCAGCTCTTGGGATGCAAGTCCAGAAGGTTAGTGGCTGATGTTATTCACATTCTCTGTATCGGAAAGGACTAATTGTCACCTTAGTACAAAAGAAAGATTGAGGGTTGTTTGTGGGTTTTCGTTTTGGTTTTTTGGTCTGGTTTTTTTTTTCTGCATGTGTTTGTTACAGTAAAAATCCAGACCAGTTCTGTGAAAGCTGAAGCAAGTCTGTACAAAACTGGTTTGGTTTTGTACATTTTCTGTTCCTTACTGTTTTGAAGAGTATTTAGATAGACCCTTTTTTGGTTTTTTTTCAGTGGAGTAAGGAATGGGGAAGGAAGTAAGTTCTGGTCTGGGGTCGGGGGTTATTCTTCTGTACTGGAAGTGTACTGTAATACCTTGCTCTATGTTCAGAAATAATGACATAGCTAGTATGTGGCATATAAATAGCAAAACTTAAACTTCTGAAGTAACTTTTTTTTTCCTCTGTAATAGTTGCTAATTTCAGGCATACCTGACATTACTGAGTTCTGATAAAATATATTTCTTTGAGCAGCACACCTGTGGAGTAGGAAAGTTAAGAATGTTCAGAACTCTTTTAAAATGTGAATTTGTTAGAAAGAAAGACTTGAGTAACCTTGAGCTTATAGCTTAGACCCCAAAGTCAGATGGGGCTTCATAAAGTCATGGTGCACTTGTTCTTCTTTTGTGTAACTGAAATTGTGTGTTGTTTGTTTTGTGTGGTCTCACACCCTTGTCCTATTGGACAAGTAACATGTTACTCTCGGGGAAATAATGAAGCAGAAAGCCTCAAAGGAATATTATTTTTTTTTAAGTGAGACTGCAGTGTTCTAGCATTTGTTGTGCAGGTGGTTATTTTGTGATTGCCCCACAAGTGACAGTGTGTATTCATGAGCAAATGTAGTCTGACCTGCTTCTTCAGATGTGCCAGGCAGAGAACCTAACTGCGGGAGGCTGTGCCTCTAGAACCAGCTCTGACAATATTTCATTAAAGTTGCAAGATCCATTTTTTTCTGTTTTTAATAGAAACAGTGCAGTAGTTCTTTCCCTAGCTTTGGGGAAGGAGGGGATGCAGGGGACAATAAGAAGTAAAAACTTGGTAGGTCCCTTTTTTTTTTTTTATTTGGGAGAAGGGTGGTATCCTGAGAGCAAAATAGATGTTAGTACCCATTAGCAGCTGTGAACTGTAAACAATATGTGTAAAACTGCATTTGTCCTAGGTTTACTAACTGTGCTTTCTGCAGTCCTTCTCCCTTTTCTTAACCAAATCTTCAAGTACTTGCTTTAGACAGAATTACTCTATCCTATGGTCAGAAGACATTGGCTTCATTCATCTTATGGTCAAATTGTTAGGTGGGTTCTTGAGTGTTATTGTATAGAAAATTGTGTAAAACTTGTTTTTAAGCCCATCTGATGACATTTTCTGTAAGTGAAAGAAAGCGCTGTAAGCATCAGCAGCATAGCATGTTGAAGAATCACTTGGGTTAAGCAAATAACACTGAACAAATCAGTCTGGTTTTGTAGGGTTTGCAGTGTTGTGAATATATGCCTTATTAACTTCCATTGACAGTGTTTGCTCTTGGTTGATGGCTTAAAGATTTAAGGGTTTCTATCATGCTACTTGAGTTAAGCAGACTTGCTGTATTTAAATTGTACTGATAAGTCATGAAAACAAAGGACTTGTCTTTCCTTGTTTGCAGTAGAAATGTTTTTTGTTGTTTTTTTTTTTTAAGTCTCTGCAGAGATAGAGAGGGAAAATATCCTTGCAAGTAGGCAGTAGATCACATTCACTAACTTTTCTTAAGCTGTATGTCTATTCACTGATATTTTGAGGTGTAGAGTAAGAATCTTGACTTTGTACCCAAGAAGACAACATCTGTCTTTGTACTTTGCTCAGGAACTTCCTTCTTAAAAGGTGCCTCTGTTTGGGATGTGGTTTTTGTTTGTTCTAATACTTAGTTCATGGACAGAAGGAGTGTCTGTTTTCATAACCTTACCTTTACCTTTGTAGCTTAGTTTTGAGTAGTTTGGGATTTTGCAGAATTTAATCACATAAAAACCCAGGTTATCATGTGGAGTGAGGGGCTTAAAGTTTACAACAATAATTTAATAATTCTCAGATATAACTGAGAATTGTTGTAAACACGTAGCTTTCTGCTAACTGCTTCTTAAAGTCTGTTACCCGTTTTTTTCACCTGTTGCATGTCATAGTTTTTCTTTTAATTTAAATGCTTTTATATACTTCTGTGCTAAAAGGTAAGATGGCTGCAGTTTGTCACCTAGTTTCAGGGATCAAATTTCATTATCACATGGTGATTTAAATATTCTGGCCTTTGTAAGCATTGAGTGCTTTCAACCAGTGGTTCACAGATACATTATTTGTTATTTCCAATGAGGAACTTGTTTGACAGAATTGTTTTTCATTATATTGGGAGCCTCCCAAGTAGTGTTGAGATAAATGTCGAACTGTTCAATATTCTGCACTTGGATACTGAATCTACTGCGTAGGTGAATCTGGAAAAAAAAAAAACCCACTGAAGTTGCAGAAACTAATTTTGTACTGGACTACTACTAACTTTCTGAAATAGTCATTTCTCATACCATCTGTGTTCACTCACCAACTGTAGATCTTCACAGATTGTGTTCCTTTTTAACATGTCAATCACTATCAATTACTTTGAGGTTTGAGTAAGTTACCTGCTGTAGCTATTTGCATAGTCTTTGAAGGAAGACAAGCAAAGAGAATAAGCATCCATTTTGCATGAAGTTAATTTCAGGACAGTTTGATGTTGGCAAGTGTCGACAGTATTAGAACTTGCTTCTCTAGCTAAGCTACAGGCTTGTACCAATGCAAAATAATAAACTAATACTGAAGTCTGAATTATGTTTGACCACTTGGATGACACAAGCCCGCACACTGTGGTATTTGTTGAGTAGATAGCTCATAACATCCATAGAAGATGGGAGCATGAACGACTACTCTCAAAATGCTCTTCAGTATGGTTCTATAGAACTTTCTGATATGCAGTTGGGATTTATTTTACTTCTACAGCTTATACACTTTTTTATAGGTGTGATGCAGTATGTACAGAGTTAGCAGCTTGTTTCATCTGCTTTATCATCCAAGAGGCACATGCAGGTAATTTAGAAGTCCTGCACTAGAGATTACTGTGTGCAAAGCACTTTGTATGCTAAAGACTCAAGACCGAGTGGAATTTTTAAAATTTTAGTGTCACATATCGTGGTTTACTTCAGTGATTAAACTGTTAATAGGAAAGCATCAGTTAAGTTTTTTGTTTTCTTGGTTGATTGTGAGTAAAGATTTTGAAAAATTGGTTGAGTATACAATAAGTGAACCTTTTTCTGTTATGTCTTTACAGGAGTACCAAAGTCAGATCTTCTACACACAAGATCTTTAAGGGGGCACAGAGACTGCTTTGAAAAATTCCACTTAATAGCAAATCAGGACTGTCCGCGATCAAAGCTCTCTAAAAGTCCATATGCAGAAGTAAAAAATATCTTGAGCAAAAAAATTAACTGGATCATACAGTACGCACAAAACAAGGATTTAGACTCTGATCCTGAAAGCTCGAAATCGTCCCAACACCAGCTTTTTAACTTCAGACATCAGACTGATAGAAAATTACTCCCACAGTTTGATTCCCCAGTACCTAGGTACTCTGCAAAATGGATAGATGGGAATTCTGGAGGCATCTCAAGCTGCTCACAAACTCTCTTGGAACAAAGAGAATCCGCTGATTTCAGACTTGGTGTGTTGCAAGAAACAGGTGCTACCTTTTGTTGCAGCAGTGTTTTGTGGTCTAAGCACAACCAAGCCCAGAAAACTGAAAAAGCTGAAGGTGATTCACTTACCAGTGTTCATAGAAGGCATCCTCAATACAGCAGGGAAGAACGTAAGTACATATCTATTTACACGTAACCTAGCAGGCAAGAGCATTCTTTGAAATATCTCTTGACCACTTCATGTCCCCACAGGGCGTTAATTCACAGCCTGAAACACAGCTTTTTGCAGTTTGGAGTTGCTGTAAAACCTGTGAAGAAAAAGGCTATGTGGCTAAACAAATAGTGTGGAGGGTTTGGTTGGTGTGGGGCTTTTGGTTGGTTGGGTTTTTTTATGTTTCCGGTTAGTTATAACCCAATGTGATACTGGACATGCCTAATTTATGCAAAAAAAAGTTATTGTTATGGTTCATTGCAGTCACTTTAGTGTCAGTCCTGGCAGTTTCACAGTCCTGCCTGTGGAGATTACTAAGTTTCTGAAAACAACTGTCTTACTGAACTTGTGGAGTGACTTCAGTTACATTTTACAGAGAGCTGCCCTAAGCAATAGGGGAAATTAGAGTCAAGGTAGCAGAGCAAACTTGTGAAACAACATAAAAAATTAAACATTCTTAATAGTAGCAGACTTTCTTTGTGCGTATTATTAGATTATTTTTTTTTCTTCTGTTGAACATAAGAAAATAGGAAGGCCCTTAAGCCACCGTGTTCTTCTAAAGGCTGTAGCGGTAGATGTGAGCAATTCTTTTGATGACTGTGATGTTACTGAAAGCAGCAGAAAATAAGTTTTCCCAGTACTGAAGAAGGTCATTAGAAGAAGTCTTTAGAAAAAGCTAGCATATTGTAGTGTCTCTGGAATCAACCTACATGAAAAGTGTTAGGACTAAGTTCCTAGCGATTGCTGCTTTTAGAACAGTGCCTGGTCCTAAACTGGGATACATACACTCTTATTTCTGTAGATGGGAAAAGTAATTGGACAGGGTTTCTGAATTTCAAAAGACCTGAGAAAGAAGACAAAAAAGCTGGTAAAATATTCAGTGGAAAACTAGGTGATGAAAAAGAAGGTAATAACGGAACTCAGAATGTCAGAAGACTGAGAAAGAGGTACTGTAAAAAGTTGGAATCAGTTTTGTTAGGCTCACATTTTTTTTAACAAACCTGTCCTTGCAAAGTTTAGTCATTTCATGTTCTTTATAAAAGGATTTTATTTAACTGCCGTATGGTATTTCATATTGCATTTGTAGTGAATTAGTAGTCTTAAAGCCATAAATCAAAACAGATATGCTGTGCTGTTTGACCACCTGTCCTCTGGAGTCATAAATTGGGATTACATAAATCAGGACAGCAGTTAACAGAGGAATTATGAAAGCTTGACCCGGTTTATGGGGTTATCTAATTCAAGTTAGTGACTTGGAATTTATCTCTCTGATCTCTGATTTCAGTACAAGGGAATATAAAGCTGTTTTGAGCACAATAACAGATTTTTTTTCTTCTGTTATGACTGCATAATGCACTTTTGAGGAATTTTTACTTTGTATTATAAGTATCTGTTTAATCTTTTTGCAGTGTTTAGCTTTGGAACACACTCATTTGGAGATTATATAAGGTTTGCATTTTAGAGAAAAAGTTAGTCAGACTTTCTCTGCCAGAACTAGGTACCTTCTTATAGCAGTACCTCCACTGTAACAAAGTAGCAGTCTATGAAAAAAAACTTGTTACTGTAACTGCAAATAGCTTGGTCAATATTTCTTTACAATTTATCTCAGCTATGGATAGAATAATTTAAATTCAGTGTTCTGTTCCTTCTGCCTTTCACTTGTGTATCAGAATTATGTGGCATGAAAAAGTCCTGTCCTGATACACACACGTGAAATGTGTGAACTTCCCTGTCTGCTACAGTTTATGAAATGTGGATGAAAGTAATGAAGAAATGGGAAGTAACATCCTACCACTGGGTACAGAAGGGGGAAAAAAATCTTGAAATTTTTATAAAGCTTGTCAGTTACTATATTTTAAATCCAGTCAGGGTTTTTGCGGAGCTTGAAGGGTGGTAAGATGTGAGAAAGGAATTGTCAGTTGTATTGATAGCCAAAGGTAGGAAGGAGCGCCGCTGTACCTGGCTGTTGGAGAAGAAAAGGTGAATCTCTTTCTCTCTTAAGTGGCATTATGTCTTGAGTAACAAGTAGGCGATCCTAGCTATCACCAACTTCTTTGGTTTGGCAGTACCGACAGAAAGTTAATATCCTGCAACTGCAAGATGTGAGAAAGGTAGAAAAAGAAGGCTTAGGATAATTGAATAGCCCTGTGGGTAGGTAAAGACAATTGTTTTCAGAACTTAAGCTTTAAATTTACAATATAAAAACCTCTTGCACTGAGAAATCTCTGAACAAAAGCTGCATAATTGCAGCATAGGTTTTTCTCAGTATGCAGTGAGAGCTTTGCTAAGCTGCAACCTTGTTCAAAAACAATATTTAAAAATTACAAGGTCTTAAAGCTTGTTTCAGTGCCCTGTATCCCCCTGCGATCAGGACTGTCACTTTTCACCATGCTGCCTAGAGCATCTCAGCAGCAGGCACGGCACCAACCTGTGCCCGCCAGTGCTTCCCTACTTGCTACTGTTGATCAAGGGCTGCATAGAATACTTCCACAACTGTCTCTTCAGAGGTTTAATATATATATTTTCTATAAGGATGATCAATGTACACATAACCTGAGATACAGAAGAGCTTTTGAATGATGCAGAGGGTTTTTTCTTTAGTTTTCACTAGGAACACTGCACAAGAAAGAGAGAAGTAAACCTATTTTTATATGCTGGTCTTTGTATCAAACTAAGATTTTTCTTCATCATTTGTCACTGAGGTACTCAGAGGAAACTGTATACGTTACTCTTACATGCCATAAAGTGCAAAACTTCATAGCCAAAGCAGGTAGCTGCATGCTGAAAACTGTCCAGATGCTGTTTCCCGTAGGCTTGCAAACGTAGCAGGACTTGCCACAGAATTGTCCACTTGCCCACAATTAAACAGGTAAACTTGCAGGGGTTACACTGTGGAACCCATGTTTTGCAGTCAAAGGAGGGTAAAGTATTTAAAGGTGTCAAGCAATTTACAAACAGTTCTGATTCTGGACACTTCTGTTCTGAGGGCTTGAGTTTCCCGTTTTTTGACACTGAAGAAGGGGCTTTCCTGTGGAGCAAATCCTTGTCTGTCAACATAAAAGAGAATTTTCAAACTTTCCACGAATCACTGGTAAATAATGTTGCCTCTGACTTACTGCCACTGATCTGTTAATTATTAGGATGCAAATGACAACAATTTGAGAAAATAGTAGTCTGTTTAGGGATGCTTATGTGACTTTGGTAGTAGTAATAACAGATTTTATTGTTACAGTGACTATGATGAATCCTGGAGAGTTAAAGCAACTTAATGAAAAACTGCTCAAGCAAATCCAGGGTGAGAATTTTTCAATACTCTTTGGTTTGGGTTTGTGTTGCTTTGTAATAAAGAAAGTCGTCTTTAAAAAAAAAAAATGCAATGGCCTTACTGTCAGCTAAGTTTTGAACTGAAATTTCTGTATATCATGTTTCCATGTAAAACAAAAAATTTCTAGGTGCCTTTATTATGTAACCTCCTTGGGCATTGCAAACTGGCACTTGAAGAATACAGTATTTTCTTTTAAGTTTTTTGACTGGAATCAACTTCATTTTGGGTTATAAACTGATCCACCTTGGCTCAGGTCACCTAAAACTGTAAACTGGGTATCCTGTTCAGTTTACAATGTATACACAAGGCTGTGCTGGAACAAGAAAAAGTGATATTCTTGTGCGTGAGCCCACTTAAATGTCCGTGCCTCTGTCATACTGATGTTCAGCGCTGCTGCTTAACTCTGTGGAAGTTCAGGGACCAAGTGCATTAACCTAATAACGTTCTTGCAGATGTGTTTGAAGAGCTGACGCAGCAAGTCCAAGAAAAGGACTCTTTGGCCTCAGAGCTCAACGTCCGTCATATTGCTATTGAGCAGCTGCTGAAGAACTACTCCAAACTGCCGTGTCTACAGATGGGACGAGCAGGGATGAAATCAAATGTCCCCATATAAAGGGGATACAACTTCTATCCCCCTATAGAGCTAACTTTCCCTAACAGCTTTGATAACCATTAAGTACAGCTGCACAGATACTTAGAAGCTTTTGAAGAAACTTGGGCAGCTTTCTCTTTGCATTCATAATCCGTGAGAAGTCTTATTCCACTTTGGTTTTAACAAAAAAGGCAAATATTTTAGGTATTAAAATCTACTGTAATAAGGTTTGGTCACTTAGGGATTATTTTTTTTTGCCCATAACTACGCATGAGCCTTGAAATTAATTTTGTGCTTTGTTGATAATGAAATTGTTTCTAACAAAGAATGACCTGAAGCCTGTAAACCTGCCTCCTTCATACCGAGGAAAAATAAAAATCTGAGTTTTGATCAGGTCTGATCATGTTACATCCAGGAGAGCTTTAAGGGGAGAACAGTATTAATGAAACCCATGTTTTCTTATTTATTATGAGCAATATTTTATTATTGAAATTTTATACTAAATAAATATCACTATTTTAGGTACTTTTCCAGATCTCTTTATAAAATGTCTGAATTACTGTGTAATGTTTATGCCTTGTGTATGATGGTTTATTCTTTTTCAGGTCTGTATCTTTCATGATACAATTTATAAAAAAAAAAAAAATCCTGTTTCCCAAAGAGATGAATTTCACCTGTTAAAGAAGAAAATGTGGTGGTGCATCACTTATTTTTATCAGCTTTATAACAGAAGAGTTTGGTTCATGAGACATGTTTTAAAACAAAAAAAAAAGCACAGCACTTCCTTTAAATTAAAAAAAAAAAATCCATACTTTGGTTTTAATGCATAGAAGTTGAAGTTGTTTTATACGTGTGAAATTTTCAATGCTGAAAAATTACTTTGAAAAAAATAAATAAATTTGTGATACTACATTATCTTGTTACAAGTTTTTTATGAAGTTGGATCAGACGATGATAAAGTGCTTCCATTTCGAAATACAGAGAGTAGTGATACATTATAAAACAGAACAGCATCTGCTTTTTTAAAAACTGCTGTCTACCATACTGAGGAATCTTAGTTAATCTTTGCCAAAAGGTTGGTTGTAGAGCTGAATTTGTATAACTGAAAATTGCTGAGTTGTACTGAGGAAGTCAGGAGTAGGGGGAGAAACTTCCCTCACCCCCAAGTTAAAGTTTTTGTGCTTTCTGATTTCATAGACTCGTAGAATAGTTTGGGTTGGAAGGGATCTTTAATGGTCATCTAGTCCAGCACCCCTGCAATGAGCAGGGACATCTTCAACTAGACCAGGATGCTCAGAGCCCTGTCCAGCCTGACCTCGAATGTTTCCAGGGATGGGGCATCTACCACCTCTCTGAGCAGCCTGTGCCAGTGTTGTGCCACCCTCACAGTAAAGAATTTCTTCCTTTTATATCTAGTCTGAATCTTTCCTTTTTTAGTTTAAAACCATTGCCTCATGTCCTGTTGCATCAGGCCCTGCTAAAAAGTTTGTCCCCATCTTTCTTATAAGCCCCCTTTAGGTACTGGAAGGCTGCAATAAGGTCTCCCCGGAGCCTTCTCTACAGCCTGTCCTCACAGCAGAGGTGCTCCAACCTTCTGATCGTCTTTGTGGCCCTCCTCTGGACCAGCTCCCAACAGGTCCAGGTCTTTCCTGTACTGAGGGCTCCAGAAGTGTGGGGAGAGATATTGCCAGTGAAGACTGAGGCAAAAAAGTTGAGTACCTCAGCCGCATTCTCATCTGTTGTTATCCAATTGCCAGTCTTGTTCGTCGGGGGGGTACGCTTTCTTTGACCTTCCTTTTCTGGCTGGCATACCTGTAGAAGCCCTTCTTATTATTCTTTGCGTCCCTTGTTAAGTTCAGCTCCAGCTTCACCTTGGCCTTCCTGACCCCATCCCTGAGTCCCTATACTTTTCCCAGGATACCTGTCCCTGCTTCCATTGCCTGTGCGTTTCGTTCTTGCCTTTTAGTTTGACCGGCAGATCTTGACTCAGCCATGCTGGTCTCTTGCCTTCCTTTCCTGATTTCTTATATTTCTTATAGCTGGGGATTGAGAGCTCTTGCGCTCTATGGAAAACATCCTTAAAGATCTGCCAGCTGTGTTCTGCTCCCTTGTCCCTGAGGGCAGTTTCCATGGGGATCCTGTTGACTAACTCCTTGAAGAGCTGTAAGGTTGGTTTCCTAAAATTCAGGGTCCTCACTTCAGTCTTTGCCTGACCCCTATCCCTCAGGACTGTGAACTCCATCACTGCAGCCCAGGCTGCCTCCAGTCTTGATGTCACTGATTAGCTCACTAGCATTGGTGACCAACAGGTCCAGTATCATGGCCCCTCTGCTAGGGCTGTCTGTCATCTCGCTTAAGAAGTTATCCTTGATGCACCCCAGGAGTCTCCTGCATTTTTATCAATTTAGGTGAAAATGGGGTAATTCACATAGCTGAGCTGAAAGAATGACTCGCACAAAAAACGGTTTAGATTTGATTTTTAAATCAAACTGAGAAGTAAGCTGAAGTTCAGACTAGGTTTATTGATTGCCCTCCATATAGTGATATCTGGATTATGCCTGGCAGGTTGTTTAATTTTATTCTTTTTCCAAAATGTGTATCTGGAAGGGCCCTGAAAGGAGTTTGAAACAGCTTGAAAGCAGGGATGAGTGGGGACTTGAACTTGACTGTCTCTGGATATTTTGTGGTTTAGAGGGGGAAAAAATCGATAGCGTCATTGCTTGCGTGTGCAAGTGGGCCTCTAAGTACGTGTGCATTAGCTAATCCCTAATTATAGTTGTCAGAAGATGGGTTAATCTCCACGTGCAAGTCTGTAAACCTTATTAATACAGTACTGAGATAACTGCAAGGGTAAGGCGAGAGGAGAAATACCGTTGGTACTCACAGCTGTGAAAATGACGGTCGTACCCTCTGAGTGAGGCTGGATGTACAATTCCCCGGGCGGCTGATCAGACCGATGAGGGTCTCCATTTCGCTTCACCGGATAGTGAGGAGAATTAAGTTATACTTAACGCTATTGCTGTTTGCTTTTGTGGGAATTAAAAGCATAGCATCTACACTTTAAGTCCTTCCTACTGCATTTCGAAGTATTTTATTTTGGGGTTTTTTTTTTGTTACAAGTTGAGGGGGGTTCTTTTGTTTTTAGGATGGATTATAATTAGGAAGGATAACTTTTGGGACACATAAGCCATGGAGAAACAGACTTGTTTATGCTTTGCCTTCAACATGATTGTGAGTCAGGGGAAAAGGAAAGCATACACCTAGCATGTACGCTTAAAAGAAAATCTAACCATATAGCTTTTTTTTTCTTAAGCTGAAGGTGTGAGGGGGTCAGCGTGTACCCCAGCTGTCTGGCAGCCCCAAACTGGAGTTGCTGCTGCACATCTCTGTAGCCGAGAGGAGTTCAAGGAGATAGCCATGGCTGTGTTCTTGGTTTAAAAGTAACGTGCTATAAGAAAAATGCTCATACCATCACATGCATGGGATTTCTTTCACCATTGCTTTCCTGACTTGCACTGGGAAATCTGTCTGGTGTAAATCTTGCATTAAATTTGAGTTGTTTCTGAATATGAAATGTTGATTCTTAGGGTATTCAGATACGAGATGAACATATTTTGAATAAGTAGTGAACAAGCTTTAACAAGGCAGAGGGGTAAAGACTTGCATTTGCAAAAGTGGTATTTGAGGCTATGAACACCTATCAAATAAAATCCAGTCTGAGAGTCTGACAGCTTAACGCTTACCAGTTTTAATTTGCATATAGGCTATCACTTATTTAAAATGGTGACAAGAACTGGCCAGAAACTGGCATACTTAAACAGAAGGATCTTAATGAAACTCTCTGAAAACATAAGCAAAATTGCTACAGTTGGGGGGTGGGGGCGTGTTGTTTGTTGTTTGGGGGGAGGGGGTTTGCAGTTGCTGGTGGTAAAGTGCAGAAACTGAATTCTTTTTTTTTTAACAAAGGAACATATTACCAGTAAAAACATTCACCTAAACTGAATCCTGAAACCTTTTGTTACTTTATTTGTATTACAGCCCCTGGAAACCCCAACAGTGAGAGCACAGCTGCATCTAAGGCTGGCTTAGACAGCAATTAAATTCACAGGGAGGAGTCTTGCTTGATCAAAATGAGATCTGTATGAGTACAAAAGAGCATACCACGAAGTTAGATCTATTTAAGAGCTTAATCTATTATTTTCATGCGGATTATTCCTTTTTTAGGAGCAACTTGGTAATTACAAAAATGTTGCTCTCCTTTTTTCCTGACTTGGGGTCTCGGGTTGGGCAGGGGTATTCTGTCAGCACCCCCGAATGATAATGCCTACGCTGGTTTCCATGCCGACAAGCCATTTCCAGAAAGTGGGTAGGGGGCTTGGAGCTTGTTGCTGCTTTTTAATTAATCAAACCCTAGGAAGAGAATTGATTTTTTTTTTTTTTGGTTAGTTTTTATTAGAAGTATTTGTGCCACATAACGCTTTCGAGATAATGCAGCTGTTTATGTCAAAATTGGAAATGCTAATTACATGTGGCAAATATGTCATAGATAGCACGGGCAGTTAAATTTGTTTTGCAATTATAAGATTTAGATTGACTTATACATATTTAAATACTGAGATTTAATTTTGAGGGAAATCTAATAAAGCAATCTGTTAATTTCTTTTTCAGATTAGCAGATTGCTTACTTTATTAATTTTTCCCCAGGATTTTTGGTTTTATGAAGGAATAAAATGGTTTTTACTGGATATAAAATTAGTGATGTATAACTGAAACAACATTAAGGAAACTGCGTCTCTAGGAATAGCATTGAAGCTATTAAAATCGGTTGGGTTGTATGTTAAGAAAACATTCCACAGTAGCTGTGGTTCTAAAATATCTCAAAATCATGATGCTTCTGGCTAAGGAAAGAAAGGCTTTAAATTCATAGAGTCTGCAAGTAAATCTATTTGTTTTTTAAAAAGTCCTTTTTGTTATTGTGTTTTGTGAAGCAGCCCTCTTCACTTTTCTTTTGCAATGATTAAATGTGATAGCGTCTCTTGGCTTCAAGTTTTTAAAAAATTATTTCATAAGAATGTTGTTAAAATGGTGTGCTGGAGTAAAGGGAATTAGGAACGCCAGTGGCCGTAGCTCTCGAGGTAGCCTGAATTCTGCAGTAGGGTGGAAAAAACAAAGATGCCACTAAATTACTATCGATGTTTGGTAGTTTCACAATAACATAAGTCAATGGTGGATCCCACAGTGAAATGAAAGGTAGAACTTTATTGGGTTTTTGGCCTCCATTTAATTTGTACCCCATACAGTGCCCATCGCCATAGAATAGTGAAACCTGCAGGAAACACCTTGCAATCGGTTGTTTACCTACCATCTGCTTAAATGTTTATTTAAAGGACTGTTTTCCTCAATTACTGGGAACAAATTAATTTGGCACTTGAAGACGTAGCTATGTAGGTGTTTCATTCTTGTCCATAGGCCCTTCCTGAGGCAGCCACGTCAGACACCTCATGGTCCTTGCCTGCACTAGCATCCTCCTCACTGTAGTCTCCACTCCCAAGTCACCGTGAAAAGCCTGAGAAATGCCATTGTTTTTCTGTTAGCTTAAATGACAACAAAAAAAAAAATCGTAGTTAACTTCTCAGTAGTTGTAATACGTGAAGATTTCCTCTCTGCCCCTCCGACACTCAGCTCGCACTCTTGGGGACCCACTGGTACCTTCCCAGCTCACTGCCTTGCCATTTGGCTGCCGGCCTTCCCCGCATCCTGGGCACAGCTGCCTCACCCCCACTCGGGTTTCGGAAACGGTGCTGCCATGTGAGACAGCGCCGTGACAAATCCTGTAGATATAGGAGAGGTAAAATTACAGGCTGGAGTAGGATTGTTGACAGAGCAATTTACCGGTAGCTCAAGGATTCAAGAGTAAAGCACGAACATGAAAAGGCAGAAAATCGGGAAGAAATGAAGGGTATTGAGCCCGCAGCCGGCAGTCAGTCAAGGCATTGGTGTCGACAGTGTCGGTGGATTCAGTGCGTGAGTGCAGTTCAGCAGTCCCCGAGGTCTGTGGCTCTGTTCTCACGCCCGGCTCCCCCATCCCACCACCCCTGCCTGACCCACGCCTGCCTGCTCAGCAGCAGCCAGCCATCCAGCCGGGGCATCAGCACGGTGGTGCTTAGCCAAATAAATAGCTCAGTGAGCCCCACTGATCATGTGTGTGTGTGTGAGAAACAATAAATACTTGCTTTGTGCTTTTAAGTTGTATGTATCTTGCTTGCAGAGCCTCTGCGCATGGCTACAGATGAGCAAATATAGCGACTGAAGCGGTAAAAGATGTCTGCGTTTGTATGGCACGTACAGTCTCTGGGTACCTGCAGATGTATTGCTATATGCTGGCTGAACCTGAGATAAGCAAACGTCCTTGATGATACATATGGGTATCAGTGCTACAGGTCGAGTATTTCAGGGAGAAAAAAAAAACTGACTGCTATGTACAGGTCATAAATTTGCAGTGAAGGTGATCATTTATAAAGTTAAGAAAGTTTTGGTTGCGCACAAACGGAGACCAAAACATTCTTTATCATTAAATGTACACCAGATGTGCTACCGGTACACCTAAAAGAGAAGGAAAACATCATGATATTTCATGTGCAGTAACATGCCTGTGCGCCCCTCTGCTAGCAGAAAGAGTGAGTGCGCACATTGATTTTGCATTTCTCATCTTTTGAAGTTATGTGGGTAAGCTTCAACTTTTTTGTATATTAAAAAGGCTGACAAAAAAAGGCCATACTCCTTCACATAGTCTGTCTAATGGAGGTGCCTGAGGGAAGATCAGGTCAGGCAGCATGCTACCTTTTTATTAAGGGTACCTGGTCATGAGGTGAAAGGGGGCCTACCTACCTACTAAAGAAAATGTTCAATATATGTTCTTTCAGGGAAGATATTACTTAGCGGTGATGAAAAATCTGTGTGCTTCTTAATAATCACCTACTACCTAACAAGGGAAGGCTTCTGCAGTTCTGTGCGTGTCTGTCCTATTCTCTCATTCTACCCCAGTAACTCAGGAATCTGTTAATTTTACCTTAACTTGATAGAAATTTGATAGAAAGCTAAAAATCTCAAAATCTGTATAAGATGGTGTGGTTCCAGGAGATGTGAGGAAGCCCTCTACAAGTGGAGGAAAGAAAGAAGTCCGCAGGACAAGGTCACACTAAAGCATTGGTAGAGGGCGAGGGGTGTGTGCCTGTGTTTGGGAATGCCCCAACCACGGGGAAGGCCTTGCTGGGCGCTCAGGAATGAGGAGGAGTGACGAAGCTGTGGGCAAAAGGGCTTTGCTCCTCCACTGCTGCAGCTGTGTTGACTTCTTGAGATGCTGCTCCCGTGCTCATACTGCAGTCCCGCTGTGTCCCCCCAAGCCGAGATCAACACGCCGGGTTTCCGATTGATTTCTTGCTGTAGGTTGAGGTGGCGGCAGAGCAGCTCCTGCTGGGTTACCGGGACAACCCTGTGATGTCATCTTTTCAGAATGCATCAGATCTATAGATCGTCATGCCATCAGAGAGGCATTGAACGAACCGGTTATGTTTCACTCGAGAACAGCAGCAGTGTCGCTGTTAAACTTGTACAGGGGCTGTTGACTGACTGTGTGGAACGGCAGAGAAACACCAGCTTACCAAGATGGAAGTTTAGCTGCAAGCTTTGCTACTTAAAATTACTGACGTCACACCCAAGAAACAAGGTTAATGAGAAAAGCGGTTCATAAATCTGACGCAAAACCACCGGGAGTCTTTGGAACGCTTCTTTTGTACGCCCCTAACTTCTCAGCAGGTCTAAAATCTGACACAACCCAATGGTGCCTTTTCCAATTCTTCAAAATGTTGTCTGTGTATTAGGCTGGTATTTAAAACACACTCTCAGTGTAGTGTTTTCATTTTACTCACAACATCAAAATAACTAATGCAAGTTCAGTTCAAACCTCAGTTCCTTATATTGGCTCCAGCTCAAGGTGCCTCTGAGTAAAATCCTCAGCAGTAATAAAAGCCCTGCCAAGACTGGTCCTGGAGCAACAGGTATGTGAACCTCTGTTACAACAGCTTCAGTGTCTTCATCATCATCTTCATCCTTCCTTCAAAAGTAGATTGCAATGCTGAGAGACTAAGCAGAAATAGGTTATTGGACAGAGGTAGCCTTTGCAGTCTAAATTGCATGGTGCATCTATGTGGCTATATTCATAAAGTCCATGAGATATATTCATGTACCTCTAAAATGAGAACTCGGCTAAGAATTTTTTTTGCCTCTTACTTGAAAGCATCAAAACATTTATTGTGCTTTTCTGTGTATCTTGAACACATGCAAGTCATTGTGTTGGTTCCGTGGTCACTCAAGCACAGAGCAGCCTTTGTTGACTTCTGGTAAGGATTTATAATACCTCTGTATACAGCACATACATATAAATTATATATAACTGTATGTTACAAGGCAGGAGTCATTGAAGAAACATGGCTAAAGATGGGGTTTATTAACCAAGGGTAGCCTAACTTCTTTTTTTTTAATAACACCAATTTGGTACAGGTTTCTGAGCAGAACAGTTCCAGTAATTCCTGTTTAAAATATTTTTTCCTCCTGATACAGCAGAAAAAATAAGTACTCTGTGAAGCCAAATGCCAGCCTTAAATGATAAGTCTTCTTTAATCCTCCTAAAGAAAGATGAAATTATCGAAAAATAGTTTCACAGTTTTCACTTTTTCAATGATTTTTGCTAAGCTGCTGAAGCTAAAAAATACTGTGGGAAGTCAGTTTTAAGGGGGTTGGGGGAGAAGATGTAGCAGTTTGTGGCTTCCAGATGATACATTAATCAGAATTCAAAATGCAAGGCAGCCAGACTTCAAAATGAAAAGATCGTAGACTGCAAATTATTCTGTTTAGAGCCGTGCATTGGAATAAACAGTAAGGGACTTCTTTCCCAAGGTGGTTTTAAAAAGTGATCCTCAATAGATGTCTTTGTAGGCTGCAATTTTGAAAAATAGTTGTGCTTATGTCTAACTAGAGGTTTGTTTGAAGTGCCATCACTTTAAGTTCTTTGTGTGGTTCATCTTGAATGAGGCTTTTGTAGTGGTGACTTTATTTTTAGGATAGATGGTCTTTCAGCGTGGAGATAGGTGGAGGAATAATACAGTGTGAATTTGCGATTAGCTTTGGAACACGCAATATTTCTCCTCTCTCAGCACGCTATAGTCTTCAAAGAGTTTGATAAGGAACAGCATCCTCCATAATGCTGATGCAGCTGCTGTTCAGAATAAGCTGGACCGTATTCTTCGTCCAAAAGCTCCATCACCCAACAGTAAGACGATTTGCAACAATCTTTTGATAATTACTGCTGCCAGCAATGTGCAGCAAAGGGCAATGTGCAGGGCTGTGCCCGCTGGCACCTGTGAGTGCCACAACTGGGGCTGCTGGGTTACTGGGAGGGGAGTGATGACTGTGGGAAGCCAGGCTGCCCTGAACTCGATAAACAGCCGCTCCTTTTGCTGCCTCTGGAGTCACGCTACTGGGCTAAATGGGCCGTTGCTCTGACACAACAGGGCATTTCTTATGTACTTCGCTTCCCAGGCAGATTAGTTGGAGCACACCAACAGCCAAGTAATGGCCGTTTCCCACGGCTGCTGCTGTTTCTCTTTATTCTCTCCTCCCCCTGCCCAAAAAAGAAATGGTAGAAATTCCTTTGCCCTCCAAAAACATGCATTAAGAAAATCACCCTAGCTATTGGAGGGGGGGGAGGGAGAACAAAAAGCTTTAAAAAGTGCTGAATCCAGCCATGGGAAAGATGCACTCACCTACACCACTAACCATCAGACAGGTCAAACTGGTCTCCGTTAGCCTGAAATCATCCTGTATATTTTTTTCCCAGAAGCAAATCAGCACTTATTTTTGTTACTGTATGTACTTATGAAGCATTCCCTTACAACAGTTCCGCCCAAACTGCCCGGTTCTCAAAAACCGTATTTTCCCTGCATAATCAACTCTTGAGAAGGAAAGGAGATTCATTTTTGAAGGCACTGTGGTGCTATATATTGACAGGCAAAGGAAAGGGAAGGAAAAGGCAAGGCCTTTTTTTTCTTTTGCTTAGCTTTTTCAAAAAGAAGATATTAATAAGATTTCTCACGCCAGTAACTAACAGGTGATCATAACCTCAGCGGCAGCAGTCGGCGTAGATCCCCAAGAGGCAGAGGCTGGCCTTCAGCGAGCCCCTGTCAACATCAGCTCTACTAACACTTTACCCTGAGATAAGTGAGACGAGGAGGAGTGGGAGGAAGTCCCGTCTTTTCCAGCCCCCATGCCTCCCAAATTAAGCTGTAACTCTGCCTTCCTTGAGATAGCTCCATCTGGACCCCGAGTGTTGGGGTTTGTGAGCAGCAGGCATGGGACTGACTCCCTCCAGCCTCTCTGCCCAGCAGAGGGGGCTGACGGTGGCGTTGTCATCGTGCTGTCTTGCAAGTGCCTGCCGCCTGTCCTTGGGTTTGCCAGGGAGAGGGCTGGGGGCGAAGAAGAACAGCCCGTACCGAGGGCGTGTTTTTCTGCTGCGTGAGAGGGACCCGATAACGCTCAGAGCCCAGGCGCTGCGACGCACCGCAGCAGAGCTGGCTGAAGTGCTGTGCCTCGGCCACAGGGACACTACGCAAACCCGCCCTGCTGCTCATGAACAGTTGCGGTTGTTTTCTTTCAATGTGCCAAATGGCCAAGGTCGTTGGTTTGCACTTATTTTTGTACTTGTTAAAATAACACAGCACTCAAAGAAGAATTTGGGTTTTGGCATGTGAAGTCAAAGACATTGATCCAATGGGAAAAGCAGACCAGCTATTGCTGCCAGTAATGCGATGGTGTCCTTCAGTGCCAGAAAAATAAAACTAGTAGCCAGATGCTTTCATCCATTTCCATACTCCTGCTCCATCATATTCAATCACAACAAATCTGTTAATTAACTGCACTGATCAAAATTAAGTGCCTAATGTTTAGAGTCAACATTTTAGTGTTCAGTGCTGCATCATGGTTAATGTAATCTCTTTGCTAGCTCTAGGTTTGTACTCATTTTCTTACACTGCGCATCATTTAGCAAACAAGGTTTTCCACACAGGAAAAAACAGATGACAAAAATATTCTTCTAAAAGCAGATAACTTATACTAGTAATAGTTAGCATTTATGTGTAAATAAAACACCTATATATCTGCAAATCTCAATCACAAGTATATTCGTTGTTTTATCTGGCCAAGGTGCTTTAAAACAGTTCCTGCTGTGACAGCAGGGTGACCGGTTTGTTGTTATCTTCCACAAGACATGAGCAGACCCTGCTAAGGAAGTCACCATGGGGATGTTACTTCACATTGATGGTCGGCTCAAGGCTTTGGCAATTTAGCTTTGATATTCTTCATGTTGTTATCAGAGGGGCAGATTCTAGACAGTGCATAGCTAAATGTGAAATGCAGCTTTTCACCCTGTGAAAAGTACACAGCTTAATCATCATTTGCATCATCATTATTTATGCAAAGCATTTGACACTGTCCCACACAGCATCCTTGTCTCTAAATCGGAGAGTTACGGATTTGTGGATGGACCACTCCCTGGAGAAGGAATTGACTGGATGGTCGCACTCAAAGAGTTGCAGTCAATGGCTCAAAGCATAAGTGGAGACCAGCAATGAGTGGCGTTCCTCGGGGGTCAGTATTGGGATGGTGGTGTTTAACATCTTTGTCGGTGACACGGATGGTGGGATTGAGTGCACCTTCAGCAAGTTTGCTGATGACACCAAGCTGTGTTGTGCAGGTGAGACGCTGGAGGCAAGGGATGCCATCCAGAGGAACCTTAACAGGCTTGAGAAGTGGGCCTGTGTGAACCTCATGAGGTTCAACATGGACAAGTGCAAGGTCCTGCACATGGGTTGGAGCAATCCCATGCACAAATACAGGCTGGGCGGAGAATGGATTGAGAGCAGCCCTGAGGGGGTGTTGGTTGATCAGAAGCTCAACACAAGCCAGCAATGTCCACTCGCAGCCCAGAATGCCAACTGTATCCTGGGCTACATCAGAAGAAATGTGGCCAGCAGGTTGACGGAGGTGATTCTGCCCCTCTACTCTGCTCTTGTGAGACCCCACCTGGAGTACTGCATTCAGCTCTGGGGGTTCCAACATAAGAAGGACAGGGACCTGTTGGAGTGGATCCAGAGGAGGGCCACGAATTTGATCAGAGGGCTGGAACACCTCTCCTAAAAAGACAGGCTGAGAGAGTTGGGGTTGTTCAGCCTGGAGAAGAGAAGGCTCTGGGGACACCTTATAGCAACCTTCCAGTACTTAAAGGGGGCCTACAGGAAAGATGGGGAGGGACTCTTTATCAGGGAGTGTAGTGATAGGACGAGAGGTAATGGTTTTAAACTGAAAGAGGATAGATTTAGATGAGATATTAGGAAGAAATTCTTTACTGTGAGGGTGGCGAGACACTGGAACAGGTTTCCCAGGGAAGTTGTGGAGGCCCCATCCCTGGAAATGTTCAAGGCCAGGCTGGATGGGGCTTTGAGCAACCTGGTCTAGTGGGAGGTGTCCCTGCCCATGGCAGGGGGGTTGGAACTAGATGATCTTGAAGGTCCATTCCAACCCAAACCATTCTATAATTCTATTATACTTTGATTCTATGTTACCCTTCGTCTTCAGTGCATCAATTCTTCAGCACACAGTGCCATTTTCTATAGGGCTTTGTGAACATTTCAGTTTTGTTTGCTTATCACAGACGTTTTTAAGGTTAAGACTAATCTTTTTAAAAAACTTGTTTGTAGCCGCATATTATCTCTTGAAAAAAATATACATTTTACATAGCTGATAGAAGCAGGGAAAATAGCATTGCCTAGCATTACAGTTTTCAGACTCATCTGATCGTACCGCGCTGCCTCAGTTGCTAGTTTGGCTGCTGAATATCACCCGGTTGGTGTACGCTCCTCCACACAAGGTGTCTGCTTCAGACCTTGTCCTTTCTTACCTCCAAATGCTGGTGGCCGCAGCTCTGGTGAGCTCCTGTGCATTTATGCATTGGCGTGAGGACACGAAACCAAGCGTTTGCTGGAAGGACGCCTTCTCCTGCCCCTGCGAGGCTGTGCCCAACGCTGACCAACCTACGCACTTCTGAGAAACACCTCGAGCTGCGACTGCTGCCTGTGAGGTCACCTCTTGGAGCGTGGCCGGCAGGGCTGTCCATGCCAGCCTGAGCCCTCCCTGACCCCAGCAAGGTGTGTGTTTCTAGCTGGGGCGTGCGAAAGCAGCTGTGTAGGTCAGGTCCACCTCCCCCCAGCTCAGCGCCGGCTCTGGCGAGGCAAAGGGGCCGTCTGCCCCCACGGGCCTTTGGCCGCCGATGGGGCGGGCAAGGGAAGTCTGCTCCCATCCCGCTTGTAGCCATCCCACGACAGGAACAACAACATTCATAATTCATGGCGTTAACCAAAGTCAAAACTGACCTGGCTCACGTTGAAAGAAAGTGAGTCAGAGACCAGCTGAGGTGAGCAGCAAAGCCGAGGACGCTGCAAGGACCTGGCGGTGCTGGAGATGGGCTGGGACCAACAGCTGCTTCTTTGCTCTGGTAAAGCCCCCCCCAAAACTGTTGGCAGCTCATTGCACTTCCATCCCGAAGGCACTTGCAGACCACCAGCCAACACCGCTGGGTACGAGCGGGAGTCCTCGGCACTGGGTCCCCCAGGGACCCAGCAGAGGAGTCCAGCTTCCCTGGGCTGCAGGTCAGTGCCAGGGGGGCACCGAGAGGCACAGGCTGGTGAAACCCTTCCCCTGAGCAGCTGAGCGTGACGGGCGTTTGAGTGGGGCTGAGGGGGACACTGCAGGTGGGAGTGACCCAAAAAGGGGTTATAAGCTGGTGAGGGGGAGCAGAGCCTGCTGGCACACTCCGGGCCCCCGAGTGGTCCGTGGTGTTTCCCAGTACACCAGCGCATAGAGCAGTCAAACGCTGAATAAGGTTAAAAGTCAGTGTCTCTGGTTGCTTATTCAGCGAGTCCCATCTGTCGTGGGAATGAGGGGGAGGAGGAGGAAGGCATAGAAAAAAACCATACGTGGTTGTCTGAGCAAAGACTGTCTCATCGTGACTAACCACAAAGGGACAAACTACATTGCGCTGCTAACTTTAACTCTGTCATGGCAAACAAGAACCCTTCACTTTTGCAAACTCAGCTGCATGTGCTGTGCTTTCTACAGTGCCTTACTGCTGTTTTTAAGACAGGAAAAAAGCAACCATATTCCCTTCTTGCATCATATTCAGACACAAGATCAGATCTGTCCAGAAACACTTATCACACTAACATCTTTGCTTACACTCGTGGGAAAGGTAAATGCATGGTGCTCTGACAGAGCCCTAATTCCCAAGCCAGGCTTGAGGCTTGCCCAGCAAACAGGGACTAAATTACAGCTTGGAAATGAGTAGCATGCGCTGACTGTAGCCACTGCGCAGCCCTTGTGCTCACTGCCGCTCTTGCACACAGACATGCACCATCATGGACTGGCTGAGGCAGGAAGGCACCTCTGGAGATGTCCCGGTCCAACCCCTGCTCAGAGCAGGGTCAGCCAGAGAAGGTTGCTCAGTGCTGTGTCCAGCTGGGTTTTTAATATCTTCCAGGGATGGAGACTCCACAGCCTCTCTGGGCACACTTTTCCAGAAGTCAAACGCTCTCACAGAAGAAAAGTGTTTTCTTACATTGAATGAAATTTCAGTTTGTGCCCATTGCCTCCCATCGTCCTGTCACTGGGCACCATTGACAAGAGCCTGGCTCCATCTTCTGTACTCCCTCATCAGGTATTATGGGGGACGTGGCCGTGTTAGGTTGACGGTTGGGCTTGATGATCTTAAGAGTTTTTTCCAACCTAAATGATTCTATGATCCTATGATTTATAAACATGCATCAGATCCCCTTGAGCCTTTTCTGCTCTAGGCTGGGCAGTCCCAGCTGTCTCAGCCTCTCCTCGAAGGACAGATGCTCCAGGCCCTTAATCACCTTTGTGGCACTTCACCTGACTCTCTCCAGTGCATCTCTAGTACTGGGGGGCCCAGCACTGGACTCACACCTAAAGCTCCTTTAGAGTAACAAAGCCACCCACTTCGTGACTACTGACCTTTATCAGTCTACCGGGAGGCTGGGGACACACTCGGGGTTTTCACTGTCACCTCCTGTCACGGTTGCACTATCTTGCATCATCCTTTTGCTCATTGCAGCCAACGCTGGTCAGAGCAAGGCTGCAAAACTGTCTTCGACTATGAGCTCTCTTTCTAGCTGTGCTACTGGATTTTTGGGGGGATGACACTGTGCAAATCCATTACTAGTAACCTATCTGTGCTTGTTTCTTCAGCTACAAAATGTGGTGATACTGAATTCAATTGCAAAGCTTAATCTGTTTATGCCTGAGAGCATCTACAGCTGTGTGCTATGGACTAGTGCCGTTATCCACTACTTTCTCAGCTTTTAGGGAGGATTAATCCTTCCAGAAAGTCTCTGAAATGGACTGCAGCATTCTTCAGGCTTATTTATAAAATGTGGAGCCCAAAACAAAAACAGAAGGTGTTTTGTGCAGTACGGTCCTTGCTCTGGTAAGTTCAAAATTGCCTGAGACCCAGTGGCAACTACTGTCATTTTCCATAGCTGAAAGCAGCCTTGCTGGATGAAATAGCAGTAAGCAAGTGTGGTGCCCGGTCACCCGTAACAGGATGGCTTTTTCTCTGCCTTAGAGAGATAAATCTGCTTGTGTTGCTCTGCAGTTTAAATCTGATGATCACCACCACCTCCTCCCACCACAAACTACTGCATGAAATTAGCTGTAGAAATTCCTATTATTTTCCCTCTGATATGAGTCAGCTATTTTATATCACAAGACTGCGTGCCACTTTTTTCATCTGAACTGCTGCTCTTTGGAGCCAGTTTTTACCTTGTGGTATGCCTTGAGCTGCAATTGGAAGTCCTGAGCTAAAACACTGATGGAAGAGGAAGTAAAGTAATTTTTCAGTCATCTTCTTCAAAAACCCAGTGTAAACTCTCAGCCTGGCACTGGCGTTTATGAAAGCAGGGCAGAGCAGCTCGTCTGGAGCGTCACATTCCCTTTATAAACTCTGCAAAGGTACGGTTGGGAAGGATGGGGGAGTCTTTTGCAGGGAAAAGAAGTGTTGAAATCTATCAAGACAGATCAGGCACAGTGGGTGATGACAGTGTAATTGAAAAGACATCCTGACCGCTGGAGTCCCTGTTGTTTTCAGGGCTTTTCTTCCCCGCTGTTAAATGGAGGATGCTTTCCCACCCAGTCCAGAAGCCCTCAGCCAGCAAGGGGGTGACTCCAGCAATACCTCGCTCTCTTGGCAAACGGAGAGCCTCCAGGCCTGCCAGCATTTGAAGCAGGCTACCTCACACTGGCACGGTGCTTTCCTGGCCAGCTGAGCCAAGCAAAGGCGTCCCCACTGCCCCACTTGCCCTCCCTCAGCGCCGGAGCACCCTGGCTCCCCACTGCCGCTGCCGAGCCAGCCCTGGCCTTTGCCAGCCCCTTCGGGGAGCCGCTCATTAAAAAGGCAGAAAACCACCTGCAGCCTTTTTTGTGGTCCCACTGGCTCACGGAGGAGTGCCCAAGCCCGGGCAGGGTGGAGGAAGGTCAGTCAGGCAATGGGGGTGAGTTGGTGCTGCTGGTCGGCCGATGCTCCATGCCTGCCCGGGGCATGAGGCGGGCTGAGGAGCTGTGTGCCACCAGCTCACACCCTGCTTACTGTGCTGACTGCTTACCGTGCTAACTTCCCGACAAGAAGGAAAGCAAAGAAGTATAATGCTGTTCACACCGAGGCACGTTTTAGCCGGCGAGTTGGTGTGCATTCGCCGGCTTTGTGCCTTCCCAGGTTTCTCCACATCTCCTTCCTTGGGCAGCCTCCTCTGCTTCTGCAGGTGGGCGGCCGGAGCTCCCCGTAGCACTGTGTTGTGCTGGCTTATTTTTCAAACAAATCGCATCCCTGAGCTGATTCACAGTGCCATCTGACAAACGGTGGTGTCGACCCTGCTTCATCGGGCAGCATCACCCGGCGGGCCCTGGGAGCGCACACCGCTGGGCAGAGGGAGGCTCCATGCCCTGGGCGATACCCTGCTCCGGTGTCACACCTTACCCTTCGTGTACAGGAGTAGGTTGTAGAGCATTTGCAAAAGCGCTGAATTGCATCCAAAGACATAGCTAGGCAATCAGTCTGTTGAAGTTTTTAGATGCTCCATTTCACACCCTTACATGCCAGTTAAAAGAACCAGGTGTCCCCACAGAGGTCAGCACCTGCACGCCTTGGGTTGTGTGCCCAAGTGTCCTGAGCACAGCCGCGTGTTGACAAGTCCAAGGGCATCCTGGAGATTTTCCTAGCAAGGGATCCACTGGGGCATGTGCTTTCTCAGCTTCAAACTCAGTGGCATGCGAGAAGGAAAGACTTGTGCTTTGCCCATACGCTGAGCCCTTCATGAAGGTATCAGAAAGACTAGAGAAGACTGCAGAGACAGACTGATGATAGGAGTAAAGATTTCTTTAATTATTATTAAATCTGAATGATGAAAGTGGCTAAGAGGAGAAGTTCACATACTATCAAAGGTGTTCAATATCTTGCAGGGTCAAATCCTGTACTACGTAAGGCAACTTTTCACCTTTTCTCTAAAGCAGTCTTGAACTGTAACAACTCTAAAATTTCACTTAGGGCTGATGTTTTTTCACTTGATCAGCCCTGATTACATATCTGGTCGATCAAGTGGCACAGCAATGTGTCTGTCCTCTGGATACACACATTCACAGCAAGCAGCTAACGCAATGCTCATTAAGAAAGAGCTCACTATGGGGTGAAAATTAGGGTGGAATAAATTTAGGAGGCTCATTTCTGTTAAAATAAATTTTTGAAAACTCCATTGGAATACACCTATTGCCACAATCTTTTTTTTAAGTAAGCAAAACAAATTAGAGCCTGATTCTGTAGCATGACACTTTAGCGCAGTTACTCATTCCTAGGAGCAACAGCTGAACTTTGAAGCTTTGTTTATATGAAACCCAAGACAAAATTAATAGCTTAAGTTTTTTAGGACTTCACAAAAGTTGTTGGCTGTCAGTGTTGTTATTCATTTAGTGACACACACACACAAAATAAAAACCCAGAACGCAAGAATTAAAGACAACCTATAATTAAGTTGGCTTGATACAGCCTGCCAGGATAATTCACATGACCTGTAGCATGCTCATTTTCTTCAGGGCTTCTTGGATATCCACATGTATGCACAGTTAGATTGTGTCAACTTTTGTCACGTGTTTGGCTCACTTAGTGTTGCTTTGGTGGCTACTTAATATGCTGTTTGATCTGCTTCTACCAAAAAAAAAACAAAAAAAAAAAAACCGAAAACCTGTTGAGTTCACTGGGTCTTTACAATGAAAAGGATTTAAAAACTCTATGTAATTCCTAGGTCAGGAATTCCTAGGACAAGGCAGTTTCTGGACCATTACAGAGGCAGCTCCAGTTATTCTACCTGTGGTGAGAAGAGTTTCCTCACAGGCCTGAACATGCCTATTCTCAGTAGTCCCTGAAATGTTAATGTGGGAAGGACGGGTGAGGGCCAGTTAAGCGAAAGAACTAAACTATAGCAATCATCTTCCTATAAGAACAAAGGACAACATCGCTTCATTGAAGGTCTCCATCCATTTCCACATAGATGTCAGGAGGATCATGCAAAGATGCTATCATTCACCTTCCAAACTGCAAATTACCCTTGGAGAAGGGGTATCGGAAGTGTGAAGGGCACTTCATCTTTTACATGCAAAGTCAGTGGAGATGCTGGACCACAGCAAAGGTCCATTTTGCCCAGTATCATCTTTGCAACATCATACAGCCAGGAAAGAAGGCGGGAAGCCTGCAAGCGTGTCATGACACTTCAGAGCTTTGACCCACCTGCTGTTCTTCCTGAGCCAATGCTGCTGTCTTTGCCACAAACAATAGGAGTCATCAGGTAAAATACATTCCAAGCTCTACCAAGCAGATAAATGAAAAGCAAAACAAAAATTTCCATAGTGTTGTGTCCATTTCATGGAAGCTGGTTTTCTACTTAAGAAATCCAGAACGGTGAAAAAGAGTATTTCAAATCTGAAGGAAGATGTGATCATGTACATTCTAGAAAATATTTTGCTATTGTATCACATACCAGTGGTGGAAGCCAAAAACTTTATTCCCAGAGCAAGGTTATGCCTGAGATTTCATGGCAAAGGAGAAATGTGCAGCGTAGGTCCCCACTCAGCCAGCTCAACTCCGAGTGCAGTTCCACCTTCACAAGGTGGAATGCCCCTCGCTCTCTTGGCCATAGCAGGAGACCAGGCTAAAATCAAAGGAACCGTTATCAGATCGTGACCTTTGTAGATACCAGTCATTCAGTTTGTACCAGCTTCACCCCCAGCTGTCATTAGTTTTAGCATTTGCTGAGCTCTCCTGACAGTTGTCACAGGACCCAGTGTGCAATAAAAATGACTTGTATTTACGTGTGCACTCACGCACACACACACACACACACACAGAGCATTTATGTTTCCTATCGGTGCTGTGAATTTCGATTCTTCACTCGCCTCCTGACATATAAAGAGGAATAATTTAATACCTATAAAAAGTTCCATTACAAGACCGGAGACGAAGTCCTGCTCCGTGTAGCCCGACTAGTAATGTTAGCGAGACAAAGGCTCCCTCTGGTGGGAGATTTCAGTAACTGCAGTTTTCTTTTCCTCTGGGACACGCTGAGCAGCCAAATGCTGTCACTCCATTATCTAGCCAGCCCCACGGTGCACTAGTGGCAGCACTGTAGGAAACAAAAGTCAGGGCATTGTCCTGTTGAATAGAGCTGCAGACATTTGGGATACGATAGCGTCTAGGTACGGTGAACTGGAAACCAGATGTAAAGCTGTGATGTCAAAAAACTCCTATGTATTGGCATTTACGGCTGCTTCATACATGTATTAAACCCGAAGACACTCAGGACCTCTGGAAACAGAAACTACCCTAATTTTTGTTGATTTACTTATTCTTACGGGTACAATTTCTTACCACAGCAAAATATAAGCTGGTTGCTTTTTCAGCCACAGGAGGAAGCTTGGAGCAGAAAACATGCTTACTTTCAAATCCAATTTCTACACCTATCACTGACTGCTGAGCAGCTATCACTCTAAATTCATTTGCCACTTCCAATGTGGAAATATAACAACAAGTAAGTTAATGCCCTAGGAAAGAAGAGGGACAGAGATAGCCCAGGATTGTATAATTTGCTATGACTTCTCTGAGTTCAGTTCGCATCAGCAAAAGATTTATGTTTAATAAGGATAGTGCTAGTGAAAGTAGTAATAAAGTATAAGACAATATGTTTTCCTATCCCTTCACATATTATCATTATGCATCTTCCTTTGGGGAATATGTTCTACACAAAAAAACCCTCGTCTACAAGATCAAAAATACATGATACCAAAAAATCCTTTTGTCTCCAAGTCAAAAGCTAAGCCACAGGCTGTGCTGTTTCTTTGCATGTATACGATATTTACTTGTCTGTCTACTACAGCCCAGTTATCTCTGAACAGTGCAAAAAAATCAGCTGTCACACAAATACGCATACTATGTCTGTCTCCTTATTAGGTATTTATCTGTATTCACTACAGGTTTGTCATTCATCATATCCTGTGAATGATGGATTTCACAGAACTGCCTTCTCATTTCACCAACCTATTTGTTCCTTTGGGTGTGCATTATTTAAGGAAGCTGGGAGAGGCTGGAGTCCAACGCAGTTGGGTAACGCTCAAAAATTCACCTAATTGCTGGTAGGTTGCTATATATATCTGTGCCTCTTGTACAAATATACTTATGTGTGCATGTATATAGATCTCCATACAAAAGACACTGATGTATATGGCAACCTACTATACATACTATATATACTACTATATACACACTATATATATACACACACATATACATATGTATATTTAGAATAGATTTTCGCTTTCTGCATAGGGAACTAACACATGCTTGGGAAAACTACATGCAGAACTTCAGGCATACGATTTCAGTAAAACTGTTCATACGCACACATCAAACATTTGCTTAGGTACATGGCTATACTGGTACCCAGGCAGCTTGGAATGATTTTCAGGGACAGGAAGATAAGCAAATCCATTTACTATTATTACAATAACAAAATGATTGCACATGCCAGGTTTCAGGTGCCTTTAGCACCTTGTCATGTCTTGGAGGAATTTTAAGAGAAGCAAATATAGTTTATAAGAATCTGGTGTCATCTCTTTGTCATGTACACATTTACACGTTTCCAATCTGTCATAAGAGGGAAGCTCATTAAGTCTTATTTGTTATTTTTCTGAAGTTTGTAATTAATGTTTAGTAACAATGTATTCTAAAGACAGGTGGGTTTACAACACTTCTAAAGCAACCAAGGAGCGTGGGTCCTGTATCATAGTCCTTCTATCAATTCTTGCAAGCCCACATTTCCATGTCTTCGAATAAGGATTTCTTGCATTAGAAAGATAGATTCTGGTGTTTGCTTTATGGCAGAAGATCATTGCTATGTTCCAGTAGCTGCATGCTGTAGATGAATGAGAACATACAGAGTTGCATGACAAACACACGTAAAAGACAATATGTGTTTATAATTCTTATTGCAGAAACACACCTGAACATCCTTGTCACAGCCCTGGTGGATAAAGAGGCTTTCAGTGGACATTTTGAACAGGAAGGGTAGAATACATACACAGTATGGCCAGCAAGAGTCTTATTTTAAAGGAGGCTTTCTCCAGCTGATGTAATGCATTTTGCCAAACTTGACCTCATTCCATCCCAGCAGTTTAGAGGTGTAAGTCTCCCTGTCACTTTTCATATTATTTTGTTCATTGCTGAAACTGGTGTCTCACCTAGGACAGCAGGCACCAGGGAAACAACAATTTTGCCCATTTCAAAAGAAGCTTCAAAAGTGATTGCAACCTTCTCTTCTTCTTGCTTACTTCTAGCCTGCTGCAGAGTCCAAAGGAGAGATCAAGCTGATGATATGGGGGAGGAAACCTCTGACAGAATGACGACTTTGGGATTGAATCAGAAGCAACCAGCTAACCTTTATGTGGAGCAGGGACCAAGCTTCCCAGCACTTGTTCAGGCTTGCTCTGAACACAGAAACAATAGTGCAAATACACTCTTCATCGGTGAATCCTTAAGTTTTAGCTTGCTTGCACCTCTCCTGGGTGCGTTGGGGGACGGGGGTACAGCCAGGACTATGGTCTGGAGCTGTTGCTGCCTCAACAGAGGAGACAAAAGTGCTGGGCTTAATGTAAAGCTGCCTGGACTTAATGTAAAGCTGCCTGGATCTAGAGCTTCAGTACGTGTTTATTTCCATCATCACAATAATGGCTGGCTACTTCTGCTCTTCTTCCCCAGGGATTTCATACTGCCCAGAAAATTTGAGCTTTCCTTCAAAGCCTGCCTTCCTTGCACACCAAAACAGATACCATTTCGTAAACAGAAGATGCGCAATTTCCCTCTTTCTGGTGCACGGTGTCCAAGTGAGTTCTTGTCCTTCGCTTCTCCTCCCATCCCTTTACAGCCCACCCCGAGCCTGGTTCTGGGCAGGTGGTGCTCCTTAAGCCAGCAAGCCAGCTTTGTGAGGTGGTAAACGCAGTGAGTAGTGGTTTGATCTCTGTTAATAAATGGCCAGAACCTAGGCCAACAGGGAGGCAGCACACTGATTTATTGTGTAAAATAATGAACTCACAGCTACAGGCGCGATGGACTAAAGCATTAAACTACAGAAACGGGACATTACTGTTTATATATGGATAGATGGTGTTTCTAAGCACCTTGTTACTTAGATCATTACAGCCCGACTAAGCTGAAAGACAGATTAATTTAGCAACATACACTATTAGTAAAATGGTAATAAAGCTCTTCAAGCATCACTAAAATATGGTTGACTTAAACTAAAGAACCAGTGGGACTGAATCCCGGCCAGATAGCGTTGTCTTCTCCCTGGCTCACAAATTAAGCTGTAAACTGCAATGTACAATCAAGACGTAACTTTCAAAGCAGTGTTTAAACCCACATGCAACTGCTGTCAACTAAAATGCAGCTTGGGCTGCTTCCTACCATGCCTCCTCCTCCCTCTCCTAAAAGTCTGGCCATTAATTTTCAGTTGCTTAGCAGTATGTCACAATCTGTCTCCTAGACACAAACACTGTCAAAATACTGTTAATTAGTGTATGAAAATCCATTTGATAAAATAATGTTCTTTAAAAAAAAATGCAAACAAGCAATGAATTGGCTCACACCGGAGCTCTCTGCTGCACGATACAAAGTGCCTGCTTCGCTGGGCAACTAATCCAAAGTAATCCTCTTTTGAGATCACTGATTCACCATCTGATTGGCACTCTGATTTGCACTGGGAATGCCTGCTGCTACAAATTATTCCAAAGTGGCAGATTACTTTATTTTTCACTTTGATCTCTGGAAACTGAGAGACAGCACAGTCTTTCCAACAGCTGATGAAATAAAACTGAAAAACATAAGATCCACACGTTTTTATAAAGTCTCTGACTGGAAATAAACCTACAATAAACATCTTATTTTGGCAGCCATACCTTAAATATATATGAAGAGAACGTTCATAGGTTAAAAGCTTTGCTTTCAGCTTATCCACAATCTTATCCTCTAGCTTCCAATTTCCTCTTTTTACCTAGTGATTCACAATTCTGTCAATCATTTCAACTAATGCCTAGGTATACTTCCTCTTCTTTTACTTGTAGAGCTGTCATTGCTGAAAGAATGCTGAGCTGGTGTATGCACTGGACTTTGATACAGAGAACCTGGTTCGAGGTTGTCTTTCTGTTGCAGGGCTCCTTTTCAATCATCTGTTGCATCTCACTGAACCAACCTCTGGCTCGGTTCCCCCTCTGTAAAAGAAAGGCAACCATATGCCCATCCCTTCATCTCTCACCATTTGGTTGTCTATAGTCTATTTAGACTATAAGGTCTATGTGGTAGGATGGGTTTCTTACTGTTTGCCTGTAGCATCTAACACAGCGAGGCTAGTCTGGCTAGGAATATTTAGACTCGACTCTACCATAAGTATAGCAAATGCACATTATTTGCTAGCGGTAAGAGTAAGCGTGTTTATCATTTTAACCAAATTAGCATCTGAAAGAAGAACATAAGTAGGTTTCTGTTTCACTACGTTCCTATTCCTTAACTACATTATAAAGGGTAACAATATTGTACATGTGAATATGTGTGTGAGGTTTTTTGTATATAAAATGTTGTGGGTTTCTTTTACTTTTCATATTTGTTTCATATTTGTTTCATATTTTTAATCAAATATTCCCCCAATAAATTGCCCTTTCATTAAATAACTCCTGCAGTTAGAGACTAAAGTGGAAAACATTAAATATCACAAGCTACGATAAGACTGCAGAATTTAGCACTTTCTTCATATTCGTATGTGCCATTTCATAGTCAAGAATGTATAACACCAAAATAAATCATTAAGGAGGAAAGTTTTGCTGTGTGTTTTTTCCTCTTCAGTTACATAGATTAAGTTAACATTAACTAATACCATAAGATCAATCAGGATTACAAACTGAGAACAGAGGAGTAAGGAGGAGATAAAAGGACAGAAATATTTTCAGATTTCAGAAAGTTTTTAATTCATGTCTACGACACTCTGCAATATCTAGTGAATACACAGGGGGCCAGTGTCCACTTGAGTTTCTGGATAATGTACAGCAATGGTATTAACAGTCATTTAAAAACCACTGACATTACTAATTAGCTTGAGGCTAATTTTATGAAGCCTGTCAGATTTCTTAGATGACTGCACGATATATCCAGCAGAACTGAATATTGGCAAGAGGCTATTAACCACATTTCTCTCTTCTGTGTCTGCCAAAACACATCGAAGAGTCAATGGATATTCCCTACAGTAACTTCCAAAGAGCAGCAGTAGTCAAATGCGTATAAGCAAATGCAGACCATCTTCCCATGGCAAGCTTTGCTGCTTCTGTAGTGAAACTGACTGAAACCGACGCTTCCATAATGCACCCAGGTTCGATCTCAAAATTTGATCAACACAGATTTCCACAAGCAACTACAGTACATCCTTTGCATCGCTTTTAATGAAGCTGCAGTTTTCGTTCTTAGCTACATCTTGTTGCCTGAGCAACAATGTTTGGGATTTGGCTTTCTTTGTTTTTCAATTCTACGCGATCAAATTAAATGGAAAAAGAAATCATCATGGAGTTCGGCAAAAAGTGGAGTGCTCTCCTAGCCTCGCCTCCCTTTGATTCAATGCCTACCCTGCCCACAAGTCATGCCCCAACAGAAATAAAAAAGAAATGAAATGGGTACTTGCTACACAAGCTCACCGGCACAGAGCTCCATTAGCAGCATCCGTAACTTATGGCATACGCTGTCTCTAAAAATGAAAGTTACTTGACAGGGAAAATTTTAAAAAAATTTTAAAAAAAAAAAAAAGGAGAGAGACAGGAAGGTAAAGAGGGGAAAGTGAAAGCGGCCAGCAGGGAGAGCAGCAACAGGGTCCAGGAGCCTTAGGAGGCTCTCTCCCATGCAGCAGTTGGCAACGATGAAGATGATGATGCTTTTTTGCCAGGCTTTTCCTTTGGTACCACACACCAGTTCTTACTGGCCCAGCACTCGTGACCAACAGTCACATCGAGGGATCTGCAGCGGCTGGAAGAAGGGGCCTCTCTGGTGAGGTTACCTGGCCAGTGGAAACCAAAATGAGAGGCACAAACGAGCTTCACGTACGTTTCCAAGCGGCCTTCCATGAGCACTTGCCTTTCATCTGCTTAGACAGGAGTCAAACTGACAAGCTAAAGACAACCACAGTCTTATTTGTGGTTTTGCTTTGTAAGTCTTATTTTTCAGGGCTTGTATACCAGAACCATTTTGTCATGCTTGGGTTGCTCACAATGAAGATGAGAGCCGAAATCTGCAGAGAATAACTGTTTCTAGCTTTATGTTTGTGTACTGTCAATTTTTTTCTCTTTTTTGTTTTAATTTTTCCTCAGAAGAGAGTTCAAATGGAGATTTTCTGAAAGTGTCTGGTTAAGATTAATATAACATGCTATTTGGAAATTAGGCACCTATATCCAAATGAAAATCTTTTAGAGAAGGCTTTCTGCTGAGAACTATGTTAAGCTTGATGTTCCCTTTCACTTCAGAATAAATTAATTGTACAGGAAGAAAATCAGCCATACGCAAATGCAAAGCTTGTTACATCCTATGAATTTCCACTGTTCCTTAAAACGACATAACAAGTAGCAAACATAAAATGCATTTCCTACAGTGCTCATTGCTGGATAGAATTCATGCCAATTACAGGGTTATGTTAACGTCTCTGGGAAAGCATGAATAATACCAAAGTTGGTAAACACTCTTATTTTTCTAAATATTAGCTTATACGTTAGACATTTTTAGATAAAGGAGGTAGCAGTTTGACATCTAGTTGCTTTTATACTAACTTTAAATATCCAGCCCTGTTCTAGTATTATGTAAGTGTTGATGTTGTACTAAAACAAAATCATGTAATAAAATTGGGAAACCCCCTCAGGGAGTGCATCTTTTTGGGGTTTTATATAGCTATATAAGTATATATATACAAATACCTATAGTATCCAATATAAATATACATAAATACGTATATATTTTCTAAAATCAAAGAATAAACTGTATATCTACAAAATATATTTTGTAAAAATAATGAGGAACAGCAACTTTAGCAGCAGAAATAGTCAGATAAGCAATCATAATTGCTTGAGATCTCAGCTTTATTTTAAATTTCTTTTATTAAATACATTTTCCCTGCTCAGCTATTGGTTTATTATTGATTCTTATCACGAGCTCCTCTTCAGTGATGTACTCTTGAAATCTCACTCTTTCTGAGTATGCACATTCCCCGTACATGAATCATCTCACAGCAGGACAACCCTAATCCTCATTCTTCTGCATGAAAGCGCAGTGCATTCAGGGGACACAACGGAAGAGAAGCCGCCACCAATAGCAACCTACAATATATCGTTTATGTTCTTCCATACATTTTCTTGCTTCAGGCAACTCACTGACATGCCAAAATCTGGCTTTTTAGTGCAATATAACAGGACAATGATTTACTTGCATATAATGCGTTTTATGAATAATAATAGCATTATTCTAGGTCAGATAACAGTTGGGATTACGCTCCGACTGAAGACATCAGTGGATGTCTTAGGATCTTAGGACTCTTAGGATCAGTCCTAAGAGTCAGGCAGAGTGGCTCTGAAAGCCCACACGTGCCCCTTGGTCTCCTGGAGCTCCATGCCGTGCCAGCCACTTTCCTGCTACTAAAGGGGAAAAAAAAAAGTGAAACACGAGTTTTCCATCCATCACAGCGGTAGCCAGGGAGTCTGGGAAAGGTAAGTACACTTTTACAGGAGGCTCTGCCACCAGAGGGCGTTCAAACCCCCTGGTTCATGCCATCGGGATCCCCCCCTGGCCCATGCCACTGGTGTCCCCTCCGGCCCACGTCCGTGGGTGGCACAGGAGCCCAGCACAACCGCATGATGCCTCCCTGATGCTCCTAGCACCCCCAGAAACCTCACGATCAGCAAGCCAGAGGGAAGCTGAGATTGCCAGGTCCCAGGGTACATATGAACTGCTAAGAAAGAGAGGACAAAGGTCCAGTCCCTGGACTATGGTTTGTCCACCTTGTTTCCTTTCTATAGCAGAGTTGTCTCAGAGATACCAACTGGAGCATTCAAATTAGTAGTAGGGAATGAGCTCCCCCACCACACCACAGGGAATCAGAGGTCCAGTACTCAAGCTCATTTCTCTTTTGCTGGGAAATATACACGTACCCTGAGCTGCATGAGGGAATCCATCACCCTGCCTTCCAGCACCACACTGATTCCTTGCAGATGACAGCTTTGCTTGTTTCCACAAATAATAATAACACACTACAAGAGACAGGGCAGCAGCTCTGGTTGGATAACACTCCCAGTAGCGTGGGTTTAGGAGTACGTGCAGCCAGGGACACAGGCTGTCCGTAAGGGTCCATATTGCACCAGAAACATAGAGAGGGTATTAGTTGCGCACGTGCTCCCCTAGTGCCCTGTGAGCAGTTAAGTATGACTGCTGCATTCTCGAATAATGTGCTCAGACGACCTCTGAGTCCCTGAGCCCAAGTGCCCACTATGATGGATCATAGAGCATCTAAGTATCTGCCAGTGGTACAGTCAAGCCACTCAGCTGTGACCGAGCCCTGAACTATGAGCTGCTTGGCACACAAGAGCCAGCGGGATTCAGAAATTAGGGGACCGCTGTTGCAAGCGTATGTTAAAAACCCCCACATATTCATCATCAAATAAGCCGACAAAACCTTACTGAAAGAATTATAAAGTTTCTTTCTTACATGTCTCAAAACTTTTATAAATAACGATTAAATTATCACAATTTTCTCTTCCGATCAGCTATGTAGAAAAAGTATGTGTGGCTCTTCACACTACAAATATGGATTTTTATGTTAGCATTTCCATTGCTTACTACCGCATACACTAGGCCAACAGCAGCACTGCAGAGATTCTGCACAAGTCATTAGAATCTGCGTCCTAACACCAAGTCGGACCCGTTGCTTACCACACCTTTGCTCTACTCAGGTGCTTCCCGACAGCCTTTCCTCCTCTGTACCTAGATGGAGCAGCTGAAGATACTACCTACCCACCAACTCCTTTTTGCTCCCAGATAGTTCTGCTGGCATAGTAGAAATTGTATGCACGCACCAAACTTACTCCAGCGAAAGCCTACCCAGGCTAATTTAATCCATCCTCGGTAGCTTATTGCACTGAAGCCAAAGCAGAGGCCCAAGAACGATAAACAACCATTGGATGGTCAAACATCAGTCATTGAAATACAACCTTGAGAGGTATGACAAAAGACTCCTCTTGCTTTAAGAAAAGAAGAAAAAAGCCAAGGAAGAAGAAAAAAAACTTGAGGAAAATGTAAGACACTTGCTATGTCCTAGGAAAGTAACTACCCCACCTCCCCAGCTCTCTGCAGCGGTTAGTCCGGGGCGAAAGCCCAAGGGCTGGGAACTGCCTGGAAACTCAAACTCCTTGTAAAAGGCCGAGATTTTCCTCGAGGGAGGGGCAGAAGGGCAGAGAAAAAGAAGTCCCCCACCTCAGCTCCGGTTTCCCTGCCCAAGAGCTCTCAAAGCTCTGGGAGGGCAGCCAGCACTGCTGGGCGTAGCGCATGGGCTCCGTGGTTGGGGATTGCACGCTCACAGCTAATCCAGGGGATGACTGCGACGGACCGACACTTTGCATACATAGTGATGATGACTGGCAAGGCTTATTGTTAATGACAGTCAGTATAGTAAAATTTTGCTCTACGGTTTGAAACTAGCCTAGCTTCTTCTAAGCACTCCCATCATGGAATTGTCTGGTTCCCAATTTAAATTATAAAAAAAAAAAATAATGAAAAGTTGGATTTGAAAGTACGAAACTTTTCTGTCTGTCATAGGACAGGCCTCAGTGTGTCGGTAGTCTCTTTCTAGTTTCAGCAGCTCATGTATAGCTTCCTTTGACGAGTTCTGCAAGGCTTGCATGCACTTTGTCTCCATGTTAGTGCATGAGGTGAGATATATTAGATTTTCCACCTTCTTTTCTGTTAACCTCAGGAGCAGGGCTATCAGAGCCTTTGGGAAAGTTCGTTTTCTGATAGGAGGACTGCATGGAAAAAAGTTCAAAGCTGAGAAAGACATATGTGAGGGAACACGATTTTTTTTCTGTAATGACAGGAAACTCGTGTTGCATTAATGATGCCTCAATCATGAGGACAGAGAGAACAGACATTGGCAAGTTCGACACTCAGAGATGCTAAAATGCAGTATGACCCAGTGTTAATGCAGAAGGCAGTAATTCCATTATTTTGGTTTTTTTGTCAGCCAAAAATGTCATGGCTTCTGTTGTGATAACTGTAATTAGTGCCATTTACTTTGTAACTGGGGAATTGCTTATAAAGAACACAGTACATACAGTGCATTGTAAATATTTTTGCGTATTCAGCATCAGCTCAGGCTCCTGCTCATGTCTAGCTGCTTCCTGAACGTGAATGCAGCCTGCGTCATAGTATATAAGCAAGCAATTCAAAATAAATGACTTGAGATTCTTAACGTATCGCATTTTCCTGTAAACAATGACAGTCATATGAGGAACACAAACGAACTGGAGTGAACCACACTAAAGTCATAGCTACTCATATTAAAATCCAGTGAGCTGGGCCTCGAGTATGCGGATTTCAGCAAGCAATCTTTGAACACAGCACCAAATTGTAGTGAAACACGCTGGGTTTTCCTTTTAAGTAATGGTTTCCCTTCCACATCTTACTGGAGTTGAGATTGAAGTAAGCTATACCTCAAACCAGGACACTTTTATTTGATCCATCTATATTTTGTAATAACACAGGAGACCTGGGGCCTGCAAAGGGAATGGCAATGCCAGTGACACACCTGCACGGCCACTGAAGCCAAGAATTATTTGCCCCCGTGAACCCGCTTCACGAGATGCCTTAGGGAGAGACTTGGAATTACTTCGGAGTCACATAAAATAGCTACATATATTTTTGCGAGCTCATAGTTGAAGACATCAGCATTATCAACTACCATCTCCTTTAAGTATTAAAAGAAAAGTGGCAACTGCTGCCAGTGTGCTTTCTCACAACACCGATGGGAGCAGGATGCCCTGGGAACACGCTCTGGATACCTATGGACACTCGTGAAGGTTCATGTATGTGGTAACCAACAGGATGCACATGCAATACAACACAAGCTGTGCATCCTATTCAGACTAAGGGGTTTCCGAGCAGGATAGGAGGTTAGAGGTGCCTGGAAACATCAGTGTCAAAAGCCAAGGTGCCTGTAGCCTTCCAGCACCTTCAACTCCACACAGCAGCCGAGGATCAGCATTTTTTGATACAGAGAGAATTTGGGTATGTGCACCTTTTTCACAGGATCACAGAAGAGCTGAAGTTGGAAGCACCTCTGGAGTTCGCCTGGTCCAACCCCCTGCTCAGGGCAGGGCACTCGAGTGCCTCGAGCCCTTTCAGCACTGCTGCACAAAGCAGTTGTCCGCCTTTTTCTTGTACTTGGATCCTTGTTTCCACTTTCACACTGCCTCCTTCCCCTCTCATCAGCACAAATATTGCTGCAGCCACCTGGTGAACTGAAATGATGAACATACCTGAGCTAAAACTACACTACACCGTATGTCAGTAATTTTAAACTGTATAATGTCTCTGATGTGGCTCATGGCAGCTGCGCCAATGCTTACGCTGACAAGATAGGAAGTAGCCCAAAGCCAGGAAAGAAAAGCCAAGAGCCAGACAGGCTGGGCCAATTTTTTCTGCAGCATGCTGAATTCTGCCATTCAAAGCGCATATGCTAGAGTCACACTTTCAGGTTTCTTAATTTTATGCAAATACTTACGATGATATAAATTCAGGCATGGATACAGCTGTAGCAACATGAAATTGCCTTGCACTGGCATCGGTTTCCCCATTTCTGAGCCTGGTGCAGCCATACTGCCCCGTAGGGCAAAGTTTGAATCCGAATCGGCCCCAGACCATGGGAAAGTTCATCTGGTGAACTACCTGGCTCGCCCTAAACCCGAGACTGCATGTGAGACACCACCGAGGCAGTCCAAACCCACGTAACCAACCTCAGTAACAGCTTGCAACATGCATTTTCCAAAGCCTACATCAAACCTAAAAGGTCTACGTGACTGCAAGGTTTGGGAACCACGAAGAAGGTGCCGGTAAGCGTGAGAATGGATGAGCACAGTGCCACTCTTCAGATGTCTGTAATTATAACGGCCTTTGGAGAAATGAAACTGAAGTGGTCTGAACTAGATGGAGTAAGGGATCAGCTCGATCTAACAATTCCCATTTGATAGAACACCACATTATGCCGGGATGGTGGGAAAGCACTGCAAGTTGGTTTACCTGTTTTGCAGCAAAGGTGCAGGCTACTGAGTATCGGCGACATTTAGGCTTTGTCGGACTCTCCAGGTCCAGGCGAGCTAGCTTGCATGTAAAACATCAGATATTTTTGGGTGTGGACAAGAGCACAGTTACCAAATAAGCACCTGCTTGAACTTTCCTGTGAAAAGCAAGCCCTGGCAAGAAGATAAGGTATGTGAAATGCATTACTACTTCTCATTTAATAGTGTTGGCACAAGAGCCAGGGTGTTTTCCACCCTCTGACCATGCATGACCGAGCTATTCTGTGTATTAGATACAAAGGATAAACGGTTGAAAAAAAATCATCTATAACCAAGTAAAAATGCTTCCTGACATCTACAATCAGTCCTAAACAGCCACCTGGTCATGATAATCCATACAGGTATGACCTCTAGGCCTCTATTGTATCTTCCAAGCCTGAGAAAGGTGGCAGAAGGCAGATTGAGAGTCAGACTCATTCTTCGGACTTTCTGCATGGCATCAGAGAAGCTTTCAAACTTGTACCCTGCTTATGCCACAGCATCGTAAAGTTAACAACACTTACTTGGTGACCTCACTGGGGCAGACTTCGTGACTAAATACCCAACACACAGTACCTTTCAAAAGACTCAGTATTGGTAGCAGGACAGCTGATAAGAACACGTGGATTAGCCAAGCAACTCATTAGACAGATGAAAAAGTAGTTGTCCAATTACAAGTTTCTTGAAGAAAAACTAAATGCAAATTTCTTTGCCAAATGGACACATATTTAACTTCAATGACAGCATTTATTACATACTTCTTTACTTAAAATAGATACATATTAAAAGCTAATTTAGATAGGAATTTGAGTACAAAACCCAGGTTTTTTTTCACTTATTCCCTCAAGAACATACTTCGGTGCATCAAGTTTTGCAGATTTTTCTGAAAAAAAGAGTTCTTTTACAAAACTGAGTTTTTAAACAACACTATAAGCTTGCACAGTAATTACCATCTTTCTCCTCCCTTCCTAAACCACCAGCAATTAAGGACTTAGATCATGGTGATCATTAGGGGGGAAAAAAGACACATATTCATCTTATACGAAACATACTGTAGCAAAAAAGATAAGTTATATCTATAAATCACTACCTTACAGAACACACACTAAACAAGCAGTTGCTGCTTCTTGACCAGGCAACTTTCACACTGATTCCAATGGAATTTTACCCTGATTAATTACTTGCCAGATTCACTCACAGACAAGTTTAGGCAGCATGGAGTCAAAGGAGAGAATGAGGAATGTAATGTTTTGGCATAAAAACAAGTGCTTCTTAAAGGCAAAGTATGTTTTCTGTAATTATAATATTGAACTTAATGATTTAGATGTGGAATGATTTATTTTTTTAATTGGCTACTTACTTAAACCTGTGACACTTAGAAACCCTCCTCTCTCATTTTTCTCATGAAGAAATTACTGTTTTCTTAGATGGTTTTACTTGGTTTTTTCCATGTATAGTGACAAAACCAGTTATACGGATCTTTTGGTCAGAAGCATCCGAGTTTGACTTTATTCTAGAATTAGCTGCTCTCCTCTCAAAAACAGAAGCAAACCAAATTAATAAGCAACATATTTTATCAGCATTATAACCACCAGTTTCATCAATGAATCATATGGTTGCCTTCAGAGCACGGCATAGCAGATGTCACTGGATTAAGCTTTAAATTAGTATCTACATATTTACAATAGTAAAAAACAGCATATGCACATACACCCCCTATTTCTCAAGAGCAAAGAAAGATGTAGTTGATCAAAGACAGGTTTAAGTTTGCACGTGCTCACTGTTAGTTCCTAAATGCTGAGGTGTCCTTCAGTGTGCTCTGATTTATGTGAACTGTGACAGATAACGAGTTATCAAAAATGCCCCAGTACCAGCAGGGTCCCAGGCTCCAAAAATTAATTACTAAGCTCCCATCCACGGGATCAGTCTACAGTGGTCTCATGCTTATGTGGTTCGGTAGATGAGTATTTTCATTAGGAAGTGAATACTCGAAATCTCCGCGCTGCAGGAGGCCACAAGGACGTGGTAACTACCCTGGTTTAAAGAGTGCGCGCTTCTTCCTCCGGTCTCCTGCGGGGTAAGTTGGGGGGCAGAAGGAATGAGGCAGTGTACAGACCTGAGTTACCACAACACCTGCATTAACAGATTATGCTGAAGCGCGTGTGAACTATAACATTCAAGTACATTTTATTAAGTGTTATAAAATATATACAATCTTAAAATACAGCACATTTCACACACAGGTTATAAGATCTCATTGGTATCCCTACAGCATAGAATAGATAACACACTTGCTGTAGAATCAGCAGACCAGAAAGCTAGGAAAAAACAGAACTTCTCTATTTCAGATTACAATCTCTTTCAATGCCCCACTGCTTAAGGCTACATTTTGTACGACCTGAGTTGATTTTGTTAACCTCATGAGCTTTTGAATCTCCATGGTGGTAGGGCAGAAAGAAGTGATTGTGCATGCTTTTCAAAATACAGGACTAGCAAGAAAAATGCTGGTAGTCACTTTGTAAACTTTGCATTAAAAATACGTAAAAGAAAAAAATTGGTACTTACAAAACCAAATACAGCCTACTTAAAAATCTTGAATCTAAAGTGAGAACAGGTAAAAAAAAAAAAGCACTTCATTTCATAATGTACTTCAGTTTCACCACACTTGAAAGTCATGCAAAAAATGATGCCTGTTTCTTCATGTTTATACCACTGTTATGTCCCCAATCTTGTGTGCGATGTCATACTATAAAAAGAAAGAATATCATTAATATATATTAAAAAGAGGCTACATACTGTAATATACAGTAATTAAATGCATGATTCCAATCATCACTCAAGTTAGTAATTCAGATTAGAGTCCTGTAGAAAACCAGTGCAGTGGTGTAGCAAATTGACTCCATTTACCAGTGGACTTCAAGTGACTGTAAGCTTAACTTAATAGCAAATTTTCAGTGTCTTCACCTAGGTTATCTGAAAATCCTCGTGGATTTCCCAGCGCATACCTACTACCATCAATTTTTAAAGTATCTGTCAAAGTCTGCTTAGGTGTCTCTCTCCTCGGTTTCATAGCAGTAACTTGAATATCAAAGACCCACATGTTTTTGTTGTTTACTGCTACAAACACTCAGCCTTCTCAAAGAATCCAGTGACTCATCCCAATCTGCATACTCGGTTGTTTCATCGTTTCCTTAGAAGTCAGTTCTAGTTCCATGACTATTTTTATTGACTTTTTCTGGGAGTACTTTCTTGCAGAAATAATTCATTGTTCTAGTTACAGTTCTTTATCAGCTTTGTATTTTTTGACTTAATATCCCAAGACTGATATTGTAAGAAAAATGATAATAAAGCATTTTTGCTACCACTCCATGCTGCAAAACTGCCTTTTCTGTATGCTGCCTGTACTCAAACTCTGCTGACAGTCACCAATATTAATTTCCAAGCATGATATTCTGATAGAAAACAACTCTTCCTAATTAATAATCCACAAATGTATATGGATATATTGCATTTACTGGAAACACCTAATTTTCTTACTCCACCATTTCAGCTCATTACAGGCTTTTTTATTATTATACCAGTCCTCAGTTTTTTACCTCAATGCCACAATAGTTTCTCCATAAGACCAGTAACCAAAAAAAACTGACTCGGGCTACCTCTGTAACATCTCACTTTCTGCCTTGCAAACTGTCACATCGCAATTAGAATTACACATCAAATAAAATCTTCCAGGTGCACATGACAGTAAAAATAATCGAGTACCTTCACAAAACCTTACTTGGAAGCAGCATTCAAACCAGTACCAAGCACTGCTTGGCATTAAATCGCCACATTTGCCTTCTATTTAAAGCTGTTATCTAGCATGAGAATCTGTTCTACAACTTCATTCTGGCTATTGTTTATATACTTATTCTTTTAAGGAATGTTACAGAGTAAAAGTGTATTTTCAGGATCAGTTAACTACCGTTTTCTCCATTTTGGAAGATTTTGGCTGCTTTTTTTTTTTTTCTCCTCCTGGAACTTATTTTCCACCGTAACCTAATACATCTATCCTCAGCTGTAGCATCACAGAACAAGAACCCCAGTATCAGCCTGAAATCGTATTTGATCAAATTAACTGATACTTTTAACTAACTCTAATTTGCCTCTTAGTTAGAGGCAGTTAATTGGGACTGAACACTGAGGCGAGAACTGTCCTTTCTGTCTATATTCCCGTCCTTGCACCACAGCTAACGCATCCCTCCTATTTCCAACCTCTTGCATTAATAGCTCTCCAACAGATAACTAGTTAATAATTAATAAACATATGCCTTCTAAATAATGATTAAGCTGCTCCCCACACAGTTCATCCTATCCCATTCCATTGGAAAAGCCGAAGAACAGACCTCTTACATGCCAAAACGTTTATAAACCCAGCTATTCTCAGGGATGAGGCAGCCGTGCGAGTAGGGGCTCACCTAATGACGGCTCTCATCCTGTTCGCTCCCTTTCATGAACGAGTCAAGAGACAATTAACATACCCTGTTTATGAAGAAAAAAATCTGCTATATCGCACACAGAGATGAGCTGGGATGGGGTGAGAGCTTTTGATCCCCCCACCGTTCGGAAAAGCGAAAGTTTTGAAAAAGCAGATGCTTAAATGAGCGAGAAGGGCAAAAGGGAACAAATGCAACATAATACGTTCTCCTTTGCCTGCACTGCCCTGATACTTTCAGTCTTGATTTTCTTCTTCTTTCCTTCTCATCTAAGACTCTACCAAAACAAACAAACAAACAAAAAAGTAAAGAAAAATGCAGTCTGGCAAGTGAACCCTAGCATGCAGCTAGAGGTTATTCACGCAGCTGTGATAAAGGAAAAAAAAAAAAAATCCACCCACCAGTGTTGTAACTTATAAAGAAGATGTGGTAACTGTTTTGGATCTTGCAGGGAAAAATACCAATTAATGGGAACCTGCTGTCACCCCAGGTACTTGCAATCATAACCTTATTATGTTTAAGCTGGAAAAACAGGGGCCAGTCTAAAATACAATATATGGTGTATTTAGTTTGAAGTGCCCAATGCCTAAGTCAGAGACAAATGAGTGAACTGGTTAGGGAAAAAAAAACTATGATAGAAAAGATCAGTAAAAGGTATGACCTTCCACAAAAGTGTGTTCGACAGCAACATACTGTACTCAGAAAAGGGAAAAACCGTCTAAAAATCCATCTTGCTTCAGTGGCGAAATCCAGCAATCAGAAATATAAAGGCAGCAAGTAATAGAGGAAGGTCAGCCACCAATGTAAGAGGCAAGCTGTAGGCAGAGAAAAGTTGTATTAAAAAAAAAAAGAGTATTTTTTTGCTGACAGGGCCAATGCAATAACAAGAAGGAGCTTTACATCTCTCTCTCAGTATTTCAGCCTGACAGTGTAAGCATACACGGCTGGACACCTCCAATATCAGTAACGATGAAGAGGAGTATGGAACACCTCTTGATTCTGTATTTGCAAAATAAACAGGATGAACGACCTTACCCTAAGAATGCTTTCCAACACACCAGTACGTGAACAGCAGGGAACATGGTGGTGAGGGAGCACCCAGTGGCCCAGCTGAGTCACGAGGGCCACCAGCCCAGGTGAACACTCTCCTACATGTCCTTAAGTGGAAGGAGAGAGAAGCTGTCTCCTTCCAAGGTGATGCCAAGTGCAACCAAGCTGGGATCTCTGACAAAGCCTCCAGAGGAAACTCGTTTCCCCTTGTATTGGCAATGGGCTTTGGCGGATCTTTCACCCTCAGGAAGCTGCCTAATGACATCTGCCCTACTATTATTTTTACTACAAAGTAGTAGCTACTACAGGTAGCGCTAGAAGTATTGGAAGAGTGACTATTGTCAGGATAGCATTAAAAACCAGCAAACAGCAGGAGACAGACACAACCACATGTTCTGACCAAGGTAATTAAATACATATATTTGAAAATTTTCTGTGATTATGAAAGAAGGGAAAATAAGTACTAGATGGGCAGCTGATGAAGACTGAAAAGACTCATCAAGGATAGCTTTAAAAAAGTGACAGTGCAATGGGAAACTCTAGTTCCAAAAGTCCCTAAAAGTCAACAGAACTTTCTCCATTCTAATAAAAGTGGAAGCCGAGGAAGAAGGAAAAGATGTCAATGTTTAAAACAAACAAAAAACCCAAACAAACAAACAAACAAAAAAAATCACATGGCTAAGTCATGACAGAGCCAGGACATCAACCCTAATCCTTCATTTCATTAATTAGACTCCCTTGCCTTGGGATTCTTTTATTATTATTGCAGGTGAGTGATTTTCTGTTAGGCATGTCGAGCACTGAGGATGTCCTAAGCTTCCCCGCGTGTTCAGCATCTTTCCCCCCATGTACAAATCATGAAGTCAGCAGCAAGTTCACTAGTTAATACGGTTGGCGCAGACACGGGATGTTGTCAGAATAAAATTCACATGTGTAATATAATGACCCAATTTTCACTGTCAGTTGGATACCCCACTCGGAGTGCTGATTAAAATCCTAGCTTGCCCAGGTAACACCAGGGGCAGGGAAATTATGCTAATTCAGGCAACAAAAAGGACCGTTGAGCATAAAGGCTCTAACAGTCCTTCCAGCTCTTTCATCTAGGAATAAAGGATTTTAGTGGGCTGGCTGAGATTCCTGCCTGCCCCCTCGGTTCATGCACTATTAAAAAAAAAAAAAAATCACATTGATATGCATATATCATATTTAAATAATACACATAAAATACTTCAAGTAGCAACATAACCTTGATTTTAAAAATGTGTAATTGATGTTTAGAACTTTGATGCCTTTCAACTATGCAAGTCGAGCGTGATTAGAACTGTACATTATCCGTACAGGAATCACAATTTTCATTGTCTTGCTCCTAAATGAAAACCAACAGATACAATTACGGTATGTCTGAGGAATTTATTTTTTTTTTCCTGAATGAGCTGCAAATGAAGAAACATCGTTGGTGACCTTAACTTCAGTCTGAGGAAAACAGACGTTTTAATTACTAACTCTACGCTCTGATCCATACTAGTCAATCAGGCTTCAGTTATAATTTTTTGGTAAATGAAAGGGCTACAGAAGTATATACTTCCAGCCTAGCAATAGTGTATGCAAAGGTAATACAGCGTTCCTCACCACGACTGGTAAAACCTATCAAAAACTACATTCATACCTCAGCTGTACATTTCCTTTAATGACCTCTGTATAGTTCACAGCTTTTTACCAGAGCTTATACAGAAAAACATCTTAATTGATGCAGATTACAATAACAATTTTCTTACCTAAATTATTTTCCTGAGTAAGCAATAAGAAAATATCTTTCTGGCAACTAAGAAGGTTTTTTTTGCTTTCTGTTGGAAAACCTAACATTTCTTAGCAAGTCTCTGCGAAGAACCACAGAGCCATTGGGTTGCATTTAGCCGCAGAAGGGGACACAAGCTGCCCGAGCGCCAGCTGCAAAAGGGCAGTCAGTATTCCCAAACACAAAATTTGTTACTTTGTTTCAACATAAAGCACTCATATTTAGCCATAAAATGGTTTTTCCAAGTTGGCTGGAGATGGTATGGGACATCACAGCATTTTTTTTTTTTTTGAAGTTCTGTGTTTTAAAGACAGCAAGTTTTCTCATCTTAAATAGGGATACAAGGTCATTAAATTAAATAGGTTACCTAAAGAGGTCACCCAAACCACAACTCAAGTCTGAAGCAAGAGAAGAAGACATGGCAATTCTTAAGCAATTTCATACTGAATTAAAAAATACAAGGACAAAAGCAGGGCAAGACCAAACAGTTCATTTGAAGCTGGGTCCTTTTAGTAAGTTGTAATTTTTCTTGTGTACCAACAAGAAACAGGGAACAATATATTAAGTTAAAGTAATTGCAAGCTTTCTTTTGTATTTTACAGCTCTTGCAGCTTAGATGAACTGTTCCTGCTCTTGACAGTTACAGGATTGGAAGTGACATAGAAGGGCATTTTATTTATCCGGATAAGAAGTTCAGTGCTAGCAGCCACAACATAAGCTTTTTGACATATTCCACAAACGACCAGCTGTGCCCCAGAGTTGTCATCTTCTTTAGCAGTCACAAGCAATTCAGTAGTTTTATGTACCACCACCGGTTGCCTTTATTTCTGCTCTAAGGGTATCAGTTTCCCTCCCACCTGAGTTATTCTAGTAGCAAATGGAAATCTTAAATAATAATTCTATCTTGATTTCCTACAGTTAAGTAAGGCATAGCACAAGCGTTTTGACTTTGGCAAGTATTTTCTTAGAAACACCACCCACCCCTTCAGAGGACTAGCAAGTGAGTCGCTGATGATGATGGTCGCCATCAGAGCCCTTAAACACCAAGAACGGAGGCTCTGCTGCACAGTAACTTCTGTGAAATTTGACTAATCCCGACTGCTGTTTCACATGTAAAACGTTACCACGTGTATGAAATAAGGAGATTCAGATCCCTGTATGAGATAATAGTTTCACTTGGAAATCACAGAGCAGGCCAAATCATAAGCTATGAAAAGGTGTTACTTCACCTGTACAGCAGTGATTGGCCACAAGAAACAAAACCTCAAGTTTCTTTCCTATTCACATAGAATGTAATTTGCAAAATTGACATAATTGGAAGCTATTACACTAATGGTACTAAATTACTTTTGTAGCTCTTTACCATCTGATTTAGTATTCCTTGACACCACATTCTGAATGAGGTGGTACCTAAGCTCAGTGCCTGCTGCATCTCTGGAGATGTTTGTGCCCAGAGCACCAAGAAGCTGTGCTGCCACTGCTTGCCCTGTCTGGGACGTTCAGGAGACTTTCGTCTACTGTTTCTGACTGTTTCTTTATACAGTATTATTAGCAACGACACAACCAAAACCAATACATACAGAAATTACTTCATGGCAGGAAGAGTACAAGACCCTGCAATTTAATCAATGAAGATACGCTGGCTACATAGATAAGCAACTCTAAATGCCAAAAGGTTTCGCAGACTGTCTGAACCCCCCCTGCATCAGATACTGCTGGAAACCAGAGCAGGGAAAAGCTTCAAGAAGTTGGACAGTCCATTCGTGTTTCCAAAATACAGATTCCCTCCTACATAATTCCCCACAAACCGATCAGACTTGCTGTTTTTCCTCTCCTCGTTTTGTAACTTGGAAGAGCACGCTGGGAAAGAGAGCCCAATGCCCTTCAGGTACAGCGCTCGGCTTCCGTGCTGCCTGCCCGCAGAGCCGCAGCCCCCAGCCCCGACCAGGGGGACAACTGTCACGGCACCACACAGCTCTCTGCGCTTCCCAGCACACATATTGCCTCCAGAGGTTTCCCCCACCACCACGCCAGAAGAAAAACATTAAATTACCGAAGGTAAAACGATGCGCTTTCACATGTTAATGTCTCTTCTAATATTGCCATGTTTTAAAATTGTTACGTAATCAAATTGCATAATCCAACACGCTCAACTTCTTTATAGAGCTACTCCCTTTCCCTCCCGCCATCTAGCAATCCGGACACCATACAAGGTTCCTGTGTATGAGTTGTGCAACTTTCTTAATGTTTCTTGAATAACATGGCAGAGTTGCCCTTCATCTGGTCAATACTATTTTTTTTAAAAAAAAAAAAAAAAGGAAATGGCAATGACTGTGCTGATCCACTAAAAATGAGGACCCAGCTACCAGCTGCTGCCACTAAATGCGATTGACTTTGCATATTCAAAGCAACCTGACCAGTACCCAACAGCTGAAAGTTGAAGTCTTTCCAAACTCCAGCTTACAAGGGTGACACTAACATTGATCTACAATATGAAAATCAAGGATCTTTAAAGGATCCCTATTTTCAGAACCTGGGGATATGGTTTAGAAGTGGTTTTGTCAGGTTAGGTTAATGGTTGGACTAGATGATCTTAAAGGTCCCTTCCAACCTTAACAATTCTATGATTCTATGAACCGTGACTTTGAATGGAAGTCAGAAGCAGGGACAATGCAATCCTCCAGGCCACTTTTCTGCCAGAGCGGTTATTTTATAAAATTAGAGGTTCATATTCTTCTGCTGATAGCTGAGCCTGTACTAGTTTGCAAAAAGCCTAAAGCAAGTTCAGAAAGCAACAGAATCATCGTAACTCAAGTACACACATTATTTTTATATTAAGATGCAAGTCTTCATGTTGTGAGCAACCACTCAGTCATCCTACAAGTGAAAGCTAATTTTATAATATAACCAAGACTTGGAAAGGTAAGGCAACATTCATAGCTTCTTTCACTCTACTCTTGCTTTTGCTCCTTGACCAGCTACTTCCTTCACAAGCTCTTTTTGTTTTGTTTTATGGATTTTACACACAAGAAAGCAAAGCTAAGTCACCGGCATTAACTGTTTTCTAAAACAGTCTAACAATTAATTGCCTATCAGCTTTATCATAGAGCTTGAAAGAACCCAAGCTTCTGCATCTGAGAAGTAAATTTGAAACAGTAAGCTCAAAGTACAGAGTCAGTCTAAGATGTTCAGAGAAAAAGAAAGGAACACCAAACAAAACAGCAAGACAGACCTTTTAAGAAACTTTATCCAAGGCATTGCCTAATACATACATAAAGACCACAAAGGTTTTGTAGCGCTACCATGTGATGAGTGCCTCTGTTCTTTCAGGACACTCTCTGGAAAGCACTAGCTGATTCGTGGGAATTGCCACAGACAAGCTGGAGGTACTCAGCTTCTCTGATTCATGATCATTTCATCTCCAAATAAAAGACCTGGGACAGCTGAGGCATGCAAGTGCCACCTGTGACAAAACTGCCACCTCAGGAAAGAATGGAAGTCTTGAGCTTAAATCTTGGTGCTAACATTAAAAGGGTGTAGAAAGGTTTCTTAACCCTCATTTTTATTAGGCTTCCTTTTGTATTTAAGCACAAGTCTCAATTTAAAATAGGAAAAATTCCTAAAGGTTTTTCTACCAGTATTCCATTTAATTTCATATGCTTGTACACATATGTATCAAACAGCATTTTTATATATACACAAAAAAGTGATAGAAACATCTGGCATGGCACAGGTACACATTAACATATGAAGATATGCATACATAACATATAAAGATATGCATACATTACAAAAGCGTAAGCTAATTAGGCCTCCAATGATCTAAACATAACAGGTGCCATTAATGCAAACAGAGCCCGTGCCAGACTTTGTTTCCTAAAACTAAATATGTGCCCAAGACAACACTGGAGAAATTGCGTTAATCTTAGGTAAAATTACAAGGGCAGTCATCAGTTGGTTTGCAAGGCCAGGGGGTGGGGTGTATCCCAAGTCAACTTCATTTGAATCAAAAGAGATGCACGTTAACTGACAATATAAAAACAGGCAACAACGTGCTTTGAGTGCTGTAAACCTGCTTGTTTGAATTTTAAAAGGCAAGAATTTATCAGTTTCAGGAATTTTTTGTTCCACCTAAAATAGAGGGGGATGAAATCTAATCTTAAGTCCCTTTCCAGCCTTATGTTTCAGAATAACTGTTGATATCACTCTGGTATGTTTTTAAAATTGATCGCTACATTTGTGTATCTACAATTAGAAACCACAAATAAGTGCATGTTTTAAAATACCTGAACTTTTAGTTCCCTTAGAAATTAACAGGGGGAAAGAGCAAGAAATAAAATGATTAATGCCAGTGTGGTATACACAGCCATATTTATTAGTTCACTTCCAACTACATAAAGAGAAAGCTGAAGCCATACACAAGTGCTGCTTTAAAATAAAGACAGACTACTGTTTTCTCCAACAGTTTTATTTCAAAAAGTACACAAGTCTGTCATGGAACTACAGCATTTTAAAATTTTGGATTTTGTTTTTACAAATTCACTCACAATACTTGTATTTTAAAATACCATTCCCCCAAAAGTGTGAATAAAAAAACCTCATACTGAAATTCATATCAATATTCAAGTCCATGCTTTGTGCATGAGAAGTGTAACGTAACATCATAACATTTTGGATTCCAGGAAATATTATTGCTCCAATTTCAACTGAGCTGTGCTTCAATGCTAGAGGACCAATAACCAAAGGGTCCCGTAAAGCACCTATCAAGTGTATAAAACAAGGTTTAAGTGACACAAATAGTATTATGTCTTTAGACTGGAACAAAGATCTAAAGTGATCCAGAATATACACTGTAAGGAACAAAAACAAAAGCTTATCATGGAAACCAGTAATATACAATATTCAGCATTACAGAAAAACTTGCAATTAAGAAGCCTTACTTGTACTACTAAGCAGGAAGCATACATCTAATATGAATGCGACTATCAGAGTTGATAAAGATGTATGCGTTGTACATTTCTTTCCAAATTCATGTTTTACCCCTCCAACAAGGCATTTCTGTGCACTACACAGTTTTGGAAGAAGTATTCATTTTTAGGTAAAGAAGTTTCACACAAATATCTTTAAATATCCATTTCAGAAAGTTTATGAAAATGCTTGTAATATATGGACAAGTGTTACGTAACCTCTACAGTATTACAAGTCTAACACTTTATTCACACCATGCTAAAACTGAGGGTTTTCTTCTATATATAGTAGTCCTCAACAGGCAAGTTTACAGTCAAGAAACTTCTAGTTAATGTCATGAGTTCATTTAGAGTATTTACATAATGGTACCCCCCCATTTCTTNTTTTTTTTTTTTTTTAAATAAAATGAGACATTAAAAACGCCACCTTCTACTGGTATATCAGCTGCCATTACTTCCTAAAAGAGTTCTGTTAGCAGAGTTATCTGTAAGATCGGACACCTCACATGTTTAACCAGTTCATCTCCTACACAGCTAGAAATCATTGCTAAACGATAGTAGCTGCTTTTGAGAATCATAATCCAGTGTAAGTGAACAATCTATTGATGAAAGAAATTGTAACAGCAGTATTACGTTTTCATAGCAGTGTTGCATCCATTCAGAAAGGCATGATGATAGCAACTTGAGGCAAAGTTTACCCCAAGTCAGAGGTTCTTTATCTCAGATAAGGGCTATGTCAGATTCTATTTCTTTTATTTTCCATGCAATTACATAAATAGACAGACACTGTCAAGGCTGCTAAGCCTAACAGCTAGGCTCTGAGGGCACATCATGCTGTCCTTCTGTTCTGTCCATTTATTATTTTGTACAAGCTGACAGAGCATTAAGCATGTGTAAACTCTGCTCTGCGTGCTTTAGTGAGATATGTTTCTGTTCTTGAGTGTCCTAGGGCTTACCTGACTCTAAGTACAGGGTCTCAGGCTAAACCAAAAAGAAAAAAGAAAAGCAAGCAAACAAAAAACAAAACCCACATCTAATCTCACGTATGTCCACAGATGGCCAAGAACCAAATTTAGTAGGTTTGTTGCCTGGTTGCTTAGGTTTATAGCTCTCTCTCAGTCTGTGATTCAGTTTACTTTTGTACTCAACTTGTATTTATAATAACTATACCCTTTTAATTAAGGAAGGCCTTAGTTTCAAGGTAAACAATCAGTGTATGATTATAGTCTTGGAAGTCTCTTCTATCACAATAACTGGATGCAAGACGATGTCTCCTCACCTATTGTTCTTCATAAGCATATGTTTGGCACGGTTACTAAACCTATTATTTACCACACAAATAGAAGTCAATCACCCATCTCATTGGCACAACAACTGAACAGTTTTCAGCTATATAAACACTTAGATCATAATTAGCAATTGAAGGAGTAACTGACATTTTGAAATACAGAACAATACAGAGAGAGACACTGAAGTCACATCCAAAAATAGGCATGAAGAGGTATAAAGAGTACGTAAGAATCAAGAAATCAGATCACAGTGTCATATTTTAAGAACTGTACCATCATCTAAGCACCTGTTCAAACAGTAAGTTTAGGCACCAGAAATTTCATAAAAACTTAAGTTACAATCAGGCAAAGTTTATTGACAAGGCACACATGAAAGATTAAAAAAGTCTGATCTGTAACAGTATCAGTTTACAATCTAAAAAAGTCCCAAATGTGTAAAACTCTAAGTCTAGAATACCTAATAGTCATTCAAGTTTCTAAATTCAGTATGAAGGGTATATTTCTTTACATTAATAGTGCCAGTCAAAAATTGTGCACCTAACTACAGATAGGAGAAACATTTAGTAGTAAGTCAAAGAATTTATCACAGATCTATAAGCAGCTACAAAAAAGCAGACACTAAACCTAGAAGTTTGGGGAAATGTTTTCTCTCACAGTGTTGCTACATACAAATAATCCTCTAACATCTTTCAACAGACTATTCAGATTTTTCCTTCATCGACATCAGTGCCACATACTATATGCCTTTAGAATTTTCCAAAATACCTTGCAGTTTAACACCTATAGCTAGAATAAGGTGAAGGGACTCCCCCCACCCCGCCCCCCAGCACAGGATGAAGAAGAAAGTAGAAAATAAGAAGGAAGAAAAAAAAATCCAAATGCTCAAACTGCACTAAGCTTTAAATCCAGCTTCCATAGGTATATAATATCAGTCATCAGAAGCTATCAAAAGTCCTTAAGTATGGGTGAAACTAAGATAAGGAATTGTTCTGTTCCTCTTGTAATGCTTTAAGTTTGCAAAACTGTGAAGAAGGGGTTTTAATCTTGAAACACGAGACTTGTATCAACAATTCTAAATAACTATTTCCCCTCAGATTCTGGCTTCATAACTCTTGCTTTTAGAAGTCTAAATGTCTGTTCATAATATTTAGTGCTGTTGAAGAGGCAAGGAGAAATGAGCTTTAAACTCCTTGCAAATTCATACAGAAAGATATTAGCATTGTAAGTAAAGGCGAACTACTGCTTACATGTATATGGAGGAGAAGATGTTTCCAGTGATGTTAGAGCAAGAGGACAGATATCAAATACCAGTTACTTAACAGCTTTCATTAAAACCCCATGGAGCTTCTCAGTAATAGGTTTGGAAAAAAAAGTAAGAGCACTGCCTTAGAATCTAAACAGGCTTTGGAAAATGCAAGGTACAATTAACATAAGACCTGTATAAAGATACATATTCATTCTACTGTGACAGTAACAGTTGATCTACACATTTTAAAACTTGGGTACCGCTACCAACAACCCAACAGGATCTCTTGCATCAGGTAAAATATGTATTAAGTTATCTGACATGACTAGGACTAGTTATTACAGAAAAATTCATGTTTCTAAGAGCTTGCAAGGTCCCCTGTCACATTTCCACTCACTGAGATTTTAAATTCAGAACAGACTCATTAAATTAATTGGGCCAATCAAATAACTGGTATTCCCTGTAATAAGAGCTCAAGAAGTGCACCAAACAAACATTACCAGGTTAAAAAACTGCATAAATAGTTTGAACACAATTCAAAGTCATCCTCAGTATTTCAGCCCCCTGCAACTACATCAGACAGTGGCAAAGTTCAAATATTTCTGTTATTCCAAAATTGAGGATAAAGTTTCGGGAACTCTGAGAAACTTCATGGTCTACAAATGACATGCTTTTGTTACTTCTCGCTTGTGTCTCGCTGTCACATATTCAGAACTGCACATTAGCTGACAGTGTCTCTTCAGCAACCTACCAGAGGTCCAAATGCCTTCAGTGTCCGATATTTAGGATCTTCAACACTTTTAGCAAATAGTTCAACTGTCGTATACTAATATGTTTAAAATTAAAAATGAGAATCGGTGGCTTTTCACACTAGCTTGTTCAGTTTCTTCAAGGAAAATTGCATGCCATTGTTTAAATGAGGGATGGAACACAATAGTTTTCTCTAACACTTACAATGAACACATCAAAACCAGCATTTAAATTAATAATATTTTATACTATGGACCCATCTTTGCTTTGTGCTGGAATCATCACAGGAACAGCTCCCATTCTACTTAAATTAGGTGCAGCTACCTTTGAAGGTGCAAAGGTTGCATTTTGACCAGGAGGACGTTCAAAGTCTTCACTTGGGACTTGGCTATATGGAGTTTTGGTATATCCTTCCATATTTGAGGGAGACATTGAACCCAGAGAAGAACGATTGCTGCCTATGTAGCTGCGGGCTGTTGAACTGCGACTTTTTGGAGGTGGGACATCTTCTCTGAAACAAACAGTTGCAGAACAAGAGTTCAGTCACCATTACTATGTGGGAGCTTACAAAACAAATTTTCAGTTTGTTTCTTTTTGTTCTGACACAGTAGCCAAAAGAGGCTCACATATTACTTATATAATGTTAAAAAAAATTCAAGTACTCATTGCCTTTAAAATCTTCACTGAAATTAGACATGACTATCTATACCATATTCAAAACAAAGTTCCCTGACAAGCTGTTAGTATGTTAATAAGCTTTCCAGATTAAGACAGAAATCTCAACTGTTAAGTATCTTACTTGCAGAAACACACATTTAAAAGTTAATCTTCAAATAATACTGCTCTGAAACTAGAGATATGTCGTTACCTGATATCATGATGTACTTCTTTCTCATATTTCTTGTCTCTGTGTTTCTTACAGCAACAGAAGACAAGAACAACCAGTACAGAAAGACCCAGCAGAGTTCCTATAATAGCTCCAGCAATTATACCAGCTGTATTTATCGCTAGAATAGATAAATAACAATACTGTTTGTTAGGTGTCAAATTTATAGGACCAACTTCTTTTCTCTTAACCCAAGATTAAAAACAGTATGTTTCCACATGATCCAGGTTAATAGCATATCACTGAATCACAGAGGGTATGCTTCAATCACATGCATTTAAAACAATAGTAAGAGTTACAGCTTTCTGCATAAAAAGCAACATTTTGGGAAGTTAAGACTTGAAGCAGCAACCATCAGTTACAGAACAGGGTTGCTTTAACTTTTTTGGAGTTTAGAGAAACAAGATTATTCTCTTTTAATACACAAAACACTATGTGACCATTACATGGGAAATACTTACGAGGGGTGACATTCAGCTCAACAGAACATTCATCCGTGCCAACTCTGTTTGAGGCAACACAATTGTATGTGCCAGAATAGTCTTGAGAGGCATTTTTCAAGAGAAGTTCCCCTGTATTTTTATCTACAAACAACAAAATGTAGAGGTTGACCATTTTCCAAAATTTAATTCCATATTCAATACTACAGAATTATTAATCCAGCATATAGATGAAATATTAACTAAAAAATGATGTATTAAAAATATCCAAATAAAACCAGAAGTCTACCATGCTGCAAAATACTATCATTTGTAAAAGTCTTTGCCTTATTAGAAATTTATTCCACAGCATTTGACTTAATATTAAGCCTACAGACTAATTACTCTGTCAATGGATAGGAACAGATGCCTAAAACAGCCAATTCTCTCATCCTAACATAGAATTCTAAAATACAAACGATTAACTGCATCCCAGAAGTACCACCTCCTCTTCTTTCTGTCTAAACTGATTCTACAAAACCAGCTCAGACGCCTGCAGAACCCATAAGGTGGGATCCACCAAGAGGTGGATCTAACCTGAACACTGCACCCCAATGAGTGACCAAGTCTAGCTATGCTGACAGCACAAGAGACAATCAGTGAAAACAGGGTATCTCCCCAAGCCTTTCAAAGCCATTGACAGCTACCTTTGTGAGATTCTACTATATGAACTTCAATTGGCTTGCATGCTTTAATTGCCAATAGGTTTTCCAGCAGCACTGCAAGAGACTACATCACAGGAACAAAGCACCACACAAATACTTAGCTCTTCCTACTGAATAAGTTAGGTAGTGTTTGGATTCTTGAGGACTTGTTCAGTGTCCCCAAACCTGATCCGCAATTCACAAGCCCAAAACAAACATTGTTTTATTGAGTTACATGCCACTTTTGCATACTTCCTTGTTCACTCTTGTCCAGCACTGATATTGTCAATTGATTTTTTTGTTACCATGAGACAAGTTTGGTATGTGGAAGAAGAAGGGCTGTAACAACAGAAGCTTAAGGTCTTTACTGGTACAGAGGACGACATTAGTGATCAACTGTCCACTGTCAAGAAATAAGAGATATCAAACAGCACTACCAGGAGGCAAGTTCCAAATGAAGAACAGTATGAGGTTCTTCATATGTAAATGATTTTTAGAGATAGTAGAGATTCTAATATACTACAAAAGCTTAAAGGAAACTGGAGAAATTCACAGAAGTCAGGTTTTGTTTGTTTTAAATCAATTAAACTGAAGCCACATCCGAATTTCCTGAGGCATAAACTATAGGAAGATAGGAGAGCCCTATGAGGAAGAACTACACAACTTCTTATTCTCTCTCCCCTAGACATCCACTTTTGTTACTCTTGGACACGATACCATTTTGTCCTGTATGTCCTATATAACCTGAGTTAAAATATGTTTATTTGTAAGCCAATTCTTAAACTGCTTCACCTGCAAGGAAACCCCACCATCTCAAAGTTTAAGATTTTCATAACTACAAAGAAGATCAAAAAGAACTAGTACCTAGTACTGAGCAGTACTTTTCCAAAAAAATATTCCAGAATAACTCTCACAAAAGCAAAACTCACAGATTAACCTTCTACAACGAAGTTCTCACAATAAAAATCCAATACCACCACTATAATAATTTGGAATCCATCAGTCAACATTCAGAATATGTAACTCTTTCCTATATATCAGCTCTTGCAAGAAGAGGGTAAGCCTTCTCTTCTCTGTTACTCTTGACAACTTTTCTTCTAAAGATACTCACCCTTTTTTTAGCAAGAAGTTGTCACCTGATCAGGAAGTGAAGACATCAGTTCAATCTCTCATAAAATTCAAGCTTTTACCTCCACTTCCCTGAACACAGCTTTAATCACTAGTCTAGGCTCTGTTCTGACTCTTCCCTACTGTCCACTTGAGCACAAAAGCAGCCAACATCAGCAAGCAAGAGAACTCACAACACTCAAGCATGGGTGAGCATGATTCTGCAGCGTAACGGTAAGAATCTCAACTTAAGGCTTGAAACATTTCCCAGGATGAATAAAAAAAATTAAAAACCCAACTTGTTCCAAAGCCAGTGAGAGGGCAGAAATGACACTTATCTTGACTACTCTATACTAGCATCAAGTGTGAGGTGCTCACAAGTCAAGACAAGACAAAAATACAAATACAATCTTTCTTAAATATTTAAGAATAATGAATAAAGTTTGACAGTACTCAGCATGGAAGTGGCAGGAAGTTCCTGTCTGCCAGATACTCTCCTCCAGTCATAAGACAAAAGCGGGGATCCTTCTTGTGATGTGCATTTCAAGATAACGTCTTTTCCAATCTCCTGTGATCCTTCAATGGAACATTTAGTTCTCGCTGGCTTTACTAACAAACAAAGTATCATTTAATTAGTGATGGTCACAATCAAAATGGTTACTAGCTGTGTTCTAGTAGGTCAGACCATTTTGCTAGAGACAAAGCTTGTGCAACAAACCACTTCTACGCATGGAAAGATTTTTCATGAAATACAAGCCAGGCATAGAATTTTTTAAAATGCTCATTATTCTGAATATTATTCCTTTCATCCCCCAGAACAGAATGATGTCCACCCCTCCCAAAGCATCAATAATCGATGCATCATCATAGATTCAGTATGACTTTGTCCAACTGAAGTTCTGATTTCAGACATCAACAACAGGATAGAATAAACACATAAAAAACACCACTGAAAATTCAAGAAAAGTATTGTCTTACCAAGTACAGTCAACTGTATTTTTTGGCTTTGAACTCCAGGCGCCTTCTTCACTTTGCACTGATACGTGCCAGTGTCTGCCGACTTTAAATTCAGGATATCCAGTGAACCATCACCAGATCTGGGATCAGGATTAGTAAACTGCATCCGTCCAGTCATAGCAGCATAATAATGATTATAAATCCTGTCTACAGCATACATAATTATCTACAAAAAAAGAAATATGATTCAGAAATCCACTTGGCATGAAAACGTTCTAAGTAAATTGGTATCTTCAGATTTTTGACAGTTTCTTTCTACTGTTTTATATAATCCCAGAAGTATGACATTGCCAAATATCTTCAAAATATCACCACACACAGTACTCTAATGAATACTCCAAACAAACACCTGTCCAAGCAGCAACCTGTTAGCATTGACTTCTAAATGAAGGAAAACTGTTTAAAATTACTCTAATTTTGTTCTGTAAAACCTGTCTAACTAAAAGAAGTGCTGTTACTGACAAGGCTTACAAAGAAAGGGAAGGGTTAATAACTAAAAGAGTTAATATATTAAAATTAAATCCTTATAAATCAGTTTTCAGTCAGGAAAATAACACTGATACAAAAGCAGTCTGTTTTCTGGAACTGAAGCATATTTCATTTGAGAGTTCTTCTTTAGAAGACAAGTTTATAGTGAGACATTTCTTGACATTTCATATTCAATCTGCTATTCCAAAACTTACACTATATTTTGTATGACTGGTACTTCAAAGTAATTTAAGATCACAAACATCCCAACCTGGAAAGTCAGGTTTAAAAGGTTTAAGAAGTCAGAAATAAAGTTTATACGTCGACCTACTCAAACAATTGAATTAACACCATCCAAGAAAGTCTCTACTTACTATTTGTTCCTTCTTTTGATTATCTGCTGGTATCAATACCCATTCAATATCTAGCGGGCCTTCATCTTCTTCTGAGAGTACAAAAGTACATGGCAACGTAACTTTATCTCCTTGTGCTTTTTCAATTGGTTGTTCAACTGAAGTTATACTTAGGCTTCTTGTTAGACCTATAAAAATATATTCTACGTTTTAAAAAAACTTCATATGCAGTTTTCACCGTAAGTGTTCTATTATGTATTAGTATACATTCAAATCCATCATATACTTTTCCTGTATAGAAATCATGCCATTGGTCAGACTTGTCACTGCTTAAGAGATCCCGTGCAGTAAGTTACTAAACACAATGCAGTCATGTATTGTTCATCTGGAATCATACCCAACAGGCAGTTACATCTTTCCAACCATACAGATTTTTTTGTACAATTCAAGTCCCATACAAAGCTAAACCAAAAATTTTCAGCAGGTTTTTCAAGTTATTAGATAGTCACCTTACCACTACTCCCTCACTGTAAAATGAAAGCATGGAAGAGTGATGAAGCCCACCAGGATGGGCAGACTTGTTGTGAAGTCCTGGGTTAGATCAAGTTAAGTAACTCTGCCTTAAGGTATAAGGGCTCTTCTATCTACAGGGAGTGGACAAATGAATCCTTTCCAAAAATCTTGATGAGTTTTTTTAGATTTGTTCGCCCTTTCTGCTTGTCTTACTCCTCAAAAAAGGCTGTGTAATCCTTACCCGCGTGCCTCTGGGCAAAACATGCTTCCAAACAATTTTTCCTCAATTCAGCCCTGAAAAAGAATCTATATAGTGGCACAGACAGACTTACTCGAAAGGCCTAAAGCAAGATTCTCCCTTTTTACAACAAATATAGGCTTCCCTCGTCAAGCATACAGACCCATACATCGCAGTCAGGAAGTGGAAAGCTCCCTTTGCTTGTTACGGAAACAGGTTTGGCATTTGTACATCCACTGTTTTGTCCACCTTGTGGGTACTAAGTTCAGATTTTCAGTCATTTGATGGACGTAGGTTGCTGCTCATCATAGCTAGACAGTCACACAGATGTTACCACAGCTACAACAGATGCAAGGCCACAAGAAGAGTGGCCAGTGTGAAGAAGATAGATCGCAGAATCATAGCCTTAGATGAAATAAAATTAAGAACTACTATAAACAGCACATTTATGCTCTAACTTGCACTTCTGCGCTAGCTCAAGTTATTATCTAACTTGCAATTCTCCATAGAGTAGAGAAACTGTAGTGCATTTCTGCAATAGATCAGACTGCAACACCTATCCTTTTACCTTACTAAAACTTTGCTCTGCATTAAGTCTTTGGATTCTATTCCTGATGTCAAAACAAAGGGATCTTTTATAGCTATTAAAAAAAAAAAATGAACCCAAAACAAAACCAAAAAACACCCACATTAATTTGAGGTACAAAAGAGATTTAGGTGCAATACTTCTTACCAACCTATGTACATCTTATCAAACATAGTTCTAACAGGTTTGTATCGCCTCTTTTTTCACCACAGTAAACATATCTGAGCAACTAACTCCCTCAAATCTATAACTCAGGAAATCAAAAGTTTTCATTCTGAAGTAAGAGTTTATCACTGAAGCAGTACTTCTGCTACTCTGTGACAGCATCACCAGTAACAGTTACTTCACCATTTAAAGTTCTACAACAGATGACCATAGAACACATATCTGCTTTCCCCTCGCCACCAGGGGACCTGCTGAGGATTTCCCAAAGTGTTCAGTAATTCAGGTAAGAGGAACACAATGACACCTGCCTTTTCACAGTGGGTAACAGAATTCATGCTTTGGAGATGCTACCACACATCTGTACTACTAAAAAGTATAAAACCTCTGATTTTCAGTTGACACCAGCTGAAACACACAACATGGCTGAAACAAACAGATGAGTATTTGTATGTTGATTTTTTTACTAACTTTCTAAACAAATGGGATTTGTACAATCAGTGTTCTCTCCCTGTTCTGCCACTACTTGTTGATCTCTGACAATTTCAAGCAAACACAAAACCAGAAATAACAGTCCAGTGCAACCAGAAGTCCCTGAAGTTATTCATTTGTTCTGACATAGCTAAGAAGCATTAGATTCTTCAATTATCTCTTGCCTCTTCATTGCCAGCCAACTGCATGTGAGCATAATTTCAAAGTGGACGTTATACAAACTGTTTCTCATTCAGATGGCAGAACACCGAGACAGGGACACCAGGAAAAGGCAAGAAAAATTACATTAAAAGCTGGAAGTACTACATTTCAGAGACACACTCCTAGGAAACTAGGCTGCAATAGTCCTGCCTATCACATGGCAGCTTGCTTAAAGTGCTTTAAAAGCCACAAATAGCAAACAGTTTAGTCGCAGCTTCTAATACACCACTCATTTCTCTGATCCAAAACATATGAAACAGCATAGTAACCATAAGCCAAATAAAAGCAGAACACAACAGCCTAAAGTGACTTGCTGGAAATTTATCCAGCTGTCCTGGTTTGAAGCAAAACAGAACCAATTTTCTGTTCAGTAATTTTACTTTTTAGCTAAGCCTCTTTTAACTACTGAAATTCATAGCCTGTTGTGCAGAAAACTGTTCATTCACAGAGTGGTAAGACCTGATTCTTTATAGTTGATGCCAAGGCATGGTATGGAGAGAGGCTCTTGC
>RSEF01000001.1:121618009-121630657 GCA_003993805.1 Himantopus leucocephalus | reverse complement strand
CCTCCTGGAAACTCTGCTAAGGCACAAGGAAAATAAGGAGGTGTTTGGTGACAGCCAACATGGCTTCACCAAATGCAAGTTATGCCTGACAAATTTGGTGGCCTTTTACGACAGCCTTACAGTGTTGGTGGATAAGGCAAGAGCAACAGATGTCATTTATTTGGACTTATGCAAAGTGTTTGACACTGTCTCACGCAGCATTCTTGACTCTAAACTGGAGAGACATGTATTTGACCAATGGATAAGGAAAGTGGATAAGGAACTGGCTGGATGTTCCACTCAAAGAGTTGCAGTCAATGGCTCGATGTCCAAGTGGAACCCAATGACAAACGGTATTCCTCAGGGGTCAGTACTGGGACCAGTGCTGTTTAACATCTTTGTCAGCAACATGGACAGTGGGATTGAATGCACCCTCAGCAAGTTTGCCGATGACACCAAGCTGTGTGGTGCAGTCGACACGCTGGGGGGAAGGGATGCCATCCAGAGGGACCTGGACAGGCTTGAGAGGTGGGCCCGTGCAAACCCCATGAAGTTCAACCAGGCCAAATGCAAGGTCCTGCACCTGGGTCATGGCAATCCCATGCAAAAATACAGGCCTGGCAGAGAATGGATTGAGAACAGCCCTGAGAAGGATTTGGGGGTGTTGGTGGATGAGAAGCTCAACATGATAATGTGCCCTCACAGCCCAGAAGGCCAACCACATCCTGAGCTGCATCAAAAGAATTGTGGCCAGCGGGTTGAGGGACGTGATTCTGCCCCTCTCACTCTGCTCTCATGCGACCCCACCTGAAGTACTGCATCCAGCTCTGGAGCCCTCAGCACAGGAAAGACCTGGACCGTTGGAGTGGGTCCAGAGGAGGGACATAAAAATGATGAGAGGGCTGGAACACCTCTGCTATGAAGACAGGCTGAGAGATTTGAGGTTGTTCAGCCTGGAGAAGAGAAGACTCTGGGGAGACCTTATAGCAGCGTTCCAGTATCTGAAGGTGGGCTACAAGACAGGCTTTGATCAACCTGTTCTAGTAGGAGGTGTCCCTGCCCATGGCAGGGGCATTGGAACTAGATGATATTTAAGGTCCCTTCCAAGTCTAACCATTCTATGATTCTGTGATTCAATGATTGATACATTCTTCGATTGCAGAAAACCCCATACTTGATTGCTAATCAGGTTATCTAGCTGACTAAAAATAGAGAACAAACAACACTCATTTTTAAGGCACTCAGACTGATCCCTACATTTATAAAAAAAGTCCTACAGGCACTGGATTATTTTTATGTCAATATCCAGTTTGTAGCTGAAGATGACTGGGGTAACAGACTAACTTATTATGTTTATGTTTCCAGAACAGATACTAATAAAAGATGTGAACTCTGTAGCTAAGTCTTTCTGTTCAGAAGGCAATGCAGAAATTTATAAGAAATAAAATGTTTGTCCCAGCGGCATAAATAAACAATACTCAGTGCATGTCTCTAAAATTTTGACCACACAACCTCCTTACACCTGTTCTAGCTACTCCAACAAGTTATTCAGACTTCAGCTGTTTAGTAGCGCTGCACACATATCTGCTGCTGAACAAATGCATCAACAACAAAGCAAACAAACATCTTTGATCAAGCCAAAAGTTGATCGCTTTACCTGAAAATTGAAATTGCTTGTCTTGCTGAACTGAGTCATCCTCTCCAGGTTCTAAGGACAGTCGACAAATTTGTTCAGCATGTCACAGAATATTGACATGTTAGAATACTGATAATGTGTGTGATAGTTTATATACCATTATTTACAGTCCTAAGAAATATGGGGTTTAATTGTTGAAAAAACTTTGTACATGGACTTATCAAAGTTAATTAATGAACTTTTATTATTAAAGTGCAGTTAAGAGGCATTTTAGTTAATAAGTAGGATTTATTTTAGCTCTTCTCTTTTTATCTTTTTTCTTAAGCTTTTTCAAGGATGAGTCAATACAGAGGTCAAAAGGAAAAAAATTCTTCAATTGTATGATGATAGAGAGAAAGAAGCATCCAGACCTTTCAAATAGGTGCTTTCTCTTAGTTAGTAGTGCCAGTTTTCCTGGTAAACTTGTTGTGATAAGGTAGTATTTACATTTAAAAACTATTCTTTATGTAAAAGGACAATGTTTAGAACTCCTGCTCACTTTTTTTGACAGGTTGTCTATGCCAGCAAAAATATTATCTAGAAAACTAAGGAAAAAAAATATTTGCCCTGAACACCTGTAAAAGCTGGGAGTGATACTGTTGGTGCTGATCCTATGCACCTCAGTGTCGTGGATTAACCCTGGCAGGTAGCTGAGTCTCACTCAGCCACTCAATCACTTCCTCCTCAGCACGATGGGGAAAAGAATTGGATGGGCAAAAGTGAGACAACATGTGGGTTGAAAGAAAGGCATTTTAACATTTTAATAGGCAAAGCAAAAGTTGTGCATGCAAGCAAAGCAAAACAAGGAATTCATTCACTATTTCCCATGGGCAGGCAGGTATTCAGCCATCTCCAGGAAAGCAGGGCTCCATCAGTAATGTTGGTTACTTGGGAAGACAAACGTCATAACTCCAAATGTACCCCCATCCTCCTTCTTCCCCCAGCTTTTATTACTGAGCGTGATGTCACATGGTATGGAATATCCCTTTGGTCATTCGGGGTCAGCTTTCTCAGCTGTGTCCCCTCCCAACTCCTTGTGCACCCCCAGCCTGCTCACTGCTGGGGACGTGCGAGGAGCAGAAAAGTCCTTGATGCTGTGCAAGCACTGCTCTGCAATAGCTAAAACATCCCTGTTTTGTTAACACTGTTTTCATCACAGATCAAAAATATGGCACCGTACAGGCTATTATGAAGAAAATTAACTCTATCCCAGCCAAAACTAGTACACTTGGTCTTATACCAATTTGCTAGTCTCCAGGGAAAGAAATGTAACATATCCAACAGGTATACGTTACACTACAAATATGCATTTTAGGTGATATTCACATATTTGTATGTTGTATTGGACTGGGGGATTGGTCTTTAGATTGTCTGAATCATTTATCTACCTTGACTATAGCTGCACTGAATTCAAAAGTAACACAGTATCCTTTTTGATCCTTTTTTTGATTAATGTAACTTTTAAATTCCAGTGTGGCTATTCATATTTGATAGTTTTACATTCACTTTGTACAAGTGCTCTCTAATATTTGCTAAAATTTAATGTTTTTTTTAAAACATTTATGTAAATGAATTTGTTCATTATGTTTTTCCTGGAGAGTAAGAACAATTGGATATCAATAAAAAAAGAAATAAAATTTTTTGTAATTAAGATTAAAACTCAAAAATATTTCATTCTTGAATTCCTCTCACTAGGTTCTAAATCTTTCCCTGAGGCTCAGAAAAATTAATAATCTTAAGTTACAGAACAAGTAGTCTTGCCATGAACACAAAAAAATGTTTAGATTTTATGTATTCCTCTATATTTCACTTGAAGGCTATATCGGTCTAATGTTATTGGGGAGATAAAATTTTGCTCTTTTAAAAGAATCTATATGGCTAGAACAATGGTTCACCTATAATTTTTTATTCTGCCCGATTATTTGCAGATATAATTCAATGTCTGGTTTAAATCACTTTTGCTTCACGTTACTTAGATTATATTGCTAGGCCACTGATACTTGAAGCCAATAGTAAAGTTTCAGTGCAACAATGACAGGTGTCAGAGAAAAATAAATGTCAGTTTTATAAAGACATTGGTTTAAAATGAATGATGAAGAGACTGTACGTAAAACTTCAGGTCCAAAATTGAAGACTAAATAAAAAATTAGCCTAATTGGTTTATCTGCAGCAGGATGTTGAATCTCTGTAGTGTATATGACATATCATTATAATTTCCAGTTTCTTGGTGGGGGGAACATTATTAAGTCCTTGTCACAGTAAAAGATACATTTGCACAATAAGTCAACCAGTGGAGAGATACGAAACCGTTTCTGGTGTGCTTCAAGGAACATACCATTTCCTTTCTTTATTCAAATCTATACCATTCAGGAAAGGATGGCTTATCACTTTTTTCAGTCATGAGTATAACATCAGTAAATCATTAATAGAGTAACAACTGATCTGTGAAGAGAAGGCTTAACCTTCTAAAGGTAAAGAATGGTGAAACAGATGTGTAGAATCAGTAAAAACAAAACAAAACAATTTTTTTTTTTAAATAAACTACCTGAATGCATTACTAGTGCCTAATCCAGGTGTATATTTTAAAATTCAGTGACAAAAAAGAAAGCAAACGACCCTGACTGTCATATAACTCTGTCATTGTCTTATATTCTTTTAGCTGTTGATTCATTTCTTAAAGGAAACAACAGAATGTTTCCTTCCAATTGACCATGCAGCACATTTAGTCTTCAAAGGCTGTAGCTTCATTTAGAATTTCTTTCTAAACAAAGATTTCTAAGTGTGTGTTTCAGCAGCTGTCTTGTCAGGTTTCTGAAAGAGAAAAATTAAAGCTCTACTATATTTATTCCAAGTCTTCTCAGTGACTGATCTAGTATGAGAGTTAATTTTATTTTCTGTTTATCAGGAATAAGGCTTATCAAAGACGCCGTATGTAAGTAATTATGAGAAGCTATCACACAGATGGTGGATAATAACGTGTAGCTGGGGAGGATAATTTCTTCCTTTTGACAAGCAAAGAGAAATGGCATTTGACTTCAGAAATGATAAGACTCAGTGCTTGACAGAGATATAGTCTGCTTCCATTTTCCTAAGGAAAGGAGACCTAATGTTGATAATCAACTTGTCTTTCAGAGAGCTGTTCATTGCTCTTCTTCACTTTAACATTTTATTAGCTTTCAGATTCCTAAGTGGTTACTCTACCTTTGGGATGTTTATTTCTGGAGCTGAGCCTCATGAGGAGGAAATGGGCACTGACTTGCGTTTCCATTGTTTGCATTCAGGGAAGTTAGAGAAGACTGCTAAATTTATCTTTACTGCTGTTAGGATGCCTTTCTTACATGCAATCCATTCTGGAATATCTGTACAATTTGCAGGTCTTTGTCCTGTTTAAACATGTTGTTATTTCCTGGACTTCACTGCTGCTGATTGTGAAAAAGTGAAATTGCAGTCAGTGTGTATGACCACATGTTTAAAGTAATCTGTCTGATGTGGGGGTTGTGTCTAGTGACTCTGGAAGGACATTAATCTCTTCCATGGTGAAGGCTGAGACACATCTTTCAGTGACTCTGTTCTACTCTCACTGACCCAAAGAAGCCTGCTGTTGCCAAACAAAAAACAAGTTTCCTGAAACTCAACATGCAGATTTTAATCAGGACAAGAATTTTCTGTAAGTTTTAATGTGAATCAGGAAAATCACTCTCGGGGACAGAGATTCCAGAAGAAGGTGTTTTGGTAACTGGAACTTTTTATCTAGGATTTTTATCATTACTGCTATTTTGAATCTATGCTTGGCTTTATGCTCCTGGTGAGCAGGTGGTACTGTTTTTGAAATGGATCTGCAGCTTCTAGAATTAATTTTCAGTGCTTGTTTTCACTTAAATAAAACTATGCAGACTTTCCAAATATCACTCATATATTACAGTTACTCTCCAAATTCAGAATGACTCTGATACCTAGGAAGGATTTTGCAAAATCTTTATGACTCCCATTTTAACTCTACAAATGCTAAATGGTTCACTCAAATCACTAAGCTGCCAGTATAATTTTATTCTTTTTTCATAGTTTCATTTTGCAATACAGACATTAGCATATATGTTGTCATACTTCTGGTTAAAAAGAAAGTGGACCTATGGGGAAAGCAAAGGCAGAGAGATAGTACAGGAAAAGAAGTGAAAGGCAGACATACTAGCTCTCCAGGTCTAATAAAAAAAGCCTAAAGGAAAGATAAGAATACAAAATCTGAAGAACATCTGCGCTACTCTTTCTCTCTGCTCAGTCAGTAGAACCAGTGATCAGGGCACTCACATTGGATTTCTGAGACTTATTCAAGTATCTATTTTGCTAGATTCAATTTCCCAAGGAAGTTCCATCCTCCCACTTCTAAAGGGCTTGGTGTTCAGAAGGAGGAGAGATACCTGGCAGAAGAAAAGCAGGTTGGATTGTTACAACTCTCTGAATCTGCATTTGTATTTTATTGTGTCTTAGTCACTTCTGTTAAAAAGGCTGCAAGAAAAACATTAAAAAGAGAGAATTATAACATCTGCAAAATTTTTAAATGCTTTTGTAAATCAGCTTTGTCTCTGTGATGAACGCTCATTTAACCAAAGGCAGTAAATCAAATATAAGGGTGGGATAGAGAGTTAAAAAGCCTTTTGGGCCCAAAGCATTGTGTGTACTCCTGTATACTACCTGTAAGTTCACTAAAAAGCAGAAACTGTTAAATCATAGGAGTAGGTAGTAGGAGGGAAAGATTATCTACAGTGGACGGTGAATATTGCATATTTAAATGTCAGCCTTGTCTTCAGTGGAGCTTTGGTACTTAGCAAGAGGGATAAAAAAATCCCTCAAGTTTACTGCTACAAACACTAGATAAGGTGTTACTAGAGAGGAATAGCCAAGTAGTTGTCTTACCGAGAAGTTAGAGGGGAAACATGCAAGTGATTACACTATAAAGAAAAGGAACAGATGGCCATTCTACATAATCTTGTTTTTATTTGTGTTGTCTGTTTACCTTCTCTCACCAAGAAGTTCATGTTTTGCTGAGCCATTTCAGTAATCTTTTGAGAGTAAGGATGGAAAGCTCATAGAGCACATACTGCAGTTTAAGACTTTCTCTGGTGTCTTGATAAGACCTCCAGCTAGCATTTCTTAGCAATCCTCCAAAACTTGATACAGTTCTTGCAGATGCCAACACAGGAGTTATGGAATGACTTCACAATTTACAATATACAGTAACATGAACTAAATTGTAGAGTTCTGTGGATAGACATTACTCTATCATCATACATGGATATGCCTTGTGACAATCAAACTCTGGCCTTCTATAAATTGTCATACTGTAGTTAATAAGCAGAATATCCCAAAAGACAGGAGCTACATATAAAATCAGATATTCTTAGATCTAAGCTGAAATAAGTTAAAACGTCCTGGTATGTACCGTAGCAGCAAATATCACAAAGAAGTACTTCTAGAAATGTTCTAATAGCCATCTTTTGCTTAGCCATCCAGTTTAATGCGATAATCCCATAATCAGTTATTAGAAAAAGGAAAACATCTAAGGAAATTTGTCAATAAAGGGAAGCGCTCCCAAGGAATAATAGGTAGTGGATGTGGAATCCAGACTCCACAGAAAGGTTAAGGGATTTTTCTTTTGCTTTGTTCCTAATCACAATGTTTTGCAGTAAATGTGAAAAACAAATACAGATGTTGTTACAAAGACACATAACAAAACATGCAGAAAACTTCTAAAGGCAAAATTCTGAAAACACTGCCAGAGGTCTTCTTAATAATATAAATAGAGGAAGTCAATCAGTTACAGTCAAAAGAACAAGCTTACCACATCTCTTACCAAGAGTAACTAGGTTTCCTCGAAAAGAGCCAAGTGGCTCCTTTGTGTATATTGTTTTCCAGGCAGAATCGGGACTAAAAGCTCACCTAGAAACATTGAGAACAGGTTTAAATAAAATGGATGAGCTGCTGTCTACCAAGAGAAAAATTATTCATAATATAAGTAAACTACCAGAGCAGAAATTAACAGCCTAACAATGAATTGTAGCAATCCTGCATGGAAGTGAAAGAAGAATTTCATTGGTTCTCTAGCACAAATAAAACTGCTGAACATGAGGCTTGATACTTGTTACATTCAGAGCTGAATGAATAATTAAGAGAAAAAAAAGCAATGAATAATTTATTCAATGAATTTGGTGGGTTTTTTTTTTTGCTAGAGCCTAGTGATCACAACTTTCTTAAATGTATTCATTATGCAAATTCATTCAACTAATATTCATTTACATCCTTAAAAGATTGGATTTAATTATCCAAAGGGTATGTTGCTTATAATATTTGTGACTGGTCAAAAGTCAGACAGAATTGCTTGTATCACCTGATTGGATAAATAGATAACCAAAGTTAGTGAAAATATACAGCAGTATAATTATCGTCGTGTATAACCAAGTGCAAGCTTTGAAATACACCTTTTAAATACTTATGCTGGGGTGTCAACCCTCAGACACTTGCTTTCAGGAAACAGCCAAAGGGAATTAATTCAAAACCTGAAATGAAATGTAGTTCTCTAGCTCTGACTCTGTTTCTATCTACTTTCTGCAAGCTGAAAGAATTTTCCAAGGAACTGAACATCGTACATTTACCCTGTCACTTTACTAAGGAACTGTTGCTGACCACTCTTAGAAACATAACTCTCAGATAGAGGGACCATTGGTATGACCCAGGACATATCTTCTAATATTTTACATACTTAAATTCCAGAAAAATGAAATATGATCCTATGAATTCTATGATTTTATGAAACTTGTTGCCTATGACAAAAAGTCCGTAACAGTTATAGTAATGCATGGAAAGGGCTGAGAGAGAATATTTCTTGGAAATATTCTAAGGCTTATCTGTCAGTGGTTTGCCTTCAGAGCTGCCTCTGTTTATGTTTTCATCTAAGTGCATCTCTCAAGGACAGTCAAGTATGTTGCTATTCATGACTGGCAATAACCTGATTAAGTGACTACTCTGTAAAGGTCTACTACATCCATTTGCAGTTCATACTTTGACAGCAGCATCTCAGCAACAAAATTTTTGCTCACTTTTTGCTCACCTTTTCCCATATTCCTTTGTCCTTAACCATGTTGTTTGGATGTTGCAAGCACTTTTCTGCTTTCACTGACGACAAAAAGCTTAGTAATACTGCTAATAATCTCTGTTTGCTCCTTTGCAAGTATACATGATCAAGTCTCAGTACCACTAGTAACACTACATTTCAGATCTTTCCGTGTAATTGAATCACGTTAGATAAAGAAACTGAAAAGACATTTCAGAGGGAACACCATATTGTGCTGCAAATAAAGTCTTCCTCATGTGGGTATTTTCACCTAACTTTCATAATCAACAGATAACAAACTGATTCTTTTATCTTTTCAGCTGAGAACACTTGCAAACAGTGGAAAATATCTAAAATTCACATGCAGACAGAGCGCAATTCTAGAAACCTTTGATGTAAATAGATTAAATTTTTAAAATGTCACGTCAATAAAAGGCTTGAAGTAGTGTAAAAAAGATGTTAGCGATGATTTTTCAACCACTCTCTTGCACTTTCACCCCAAATTATAGGTGGTATAACTTAGCTCATTCATAGGGATGATTTTGCTTATGCAAATGCACATGTACGTAAGTATGCTTCTATGTGTATATACTTATAGGTGCATTTTAAATCTTGACCTTTCTTGTTGCTTAATCAGGTTTTTCTCTTAAATAATAAATGAGAATAGAAACATTTCTTTAGCAAGCTTTTAGCCAAGATTTGTGCTCAAAGAACTGCTTCTGTCACAGAGAATGATAAAAATCTGTATTTTTTTTTAATGATGCAAGGTCCAAATTCTTATAGTAAACACATGATTTAGAAGCCTGAGTTGTAGCTCTTATAAAGGTTTCTCTTTGGGTCTCACGGTTCCCTGTGACAATTAACTCTATTACCTTTGGAAAATCCTGTCAGAACATAACCCAGATATTCAAAACTGAATCCTAATTTCACACTCAAGATATTCTAACAGGTGAAAAAGGAGGCAAAGTGGTTAACATGTCTATCTCTGCATTGCACAAAACTTCCACTATAGAAAATGCACAGAAATTATTTTTACACTTCAGGATCTTCTAATACTTGAGTCATTAATGTTTTTGCTTCAGGATCTGCTAGCCTTTGTATTTCTTCCTTATGAGTAACGTTATTTGTTTGTAGTATTATCATAGTTACTCTGAAACATTTAACATTTCTAAGGCACATAGCAACACAAACAAATTTTAAGTTTTCATAAAAGCTAGTGATAGATCCTTTCCTAATTCAAAACTCATAACAGTCTGCAATATAGCCAGATCTCAAAAACTAAGTAACAGCTTAATAAAAACTACCCCAAAAAAACAAAACTCATAGAAAAAAGCTATTGTAAATAATACAGCTTGTGCCAGATGATGAAGTGAAAAGCAAAATATAACTGATTTCACACAGCTGAAGAACTTGTTTTAAATCCAAAATTTTCCCCAGTAGTGTGCCCCATAGGTTTGCTTTAGTACAATGCACGAGTTTGAAAAGATGTATATGTCACTTCTGTGGTCAACATTGCTTTCTTGTCTCAGTCAAATCAATAGCTACAAGCTAACTGGTAAGTTCTCTTTTTAGTTACTATCTATTTAATTGTATATGATTTCCCATGTAGAAATATGTCATAAAGGTACAAGCTTGTTACTTAAAATCAGAAAAAGACTGAGTTTTGAGTAAATAATGACATCAGAATCCCAGAACAGGACCTAACACTGACCTTAAAAATTCAATGAGCCAAGCAGACTTTGCACGCTTCTGAGCCACAGACAGTACAAGATGAAAGAAATGGATTTAAAGCACATTAAAGTGCAAGGTTTTATGCTTTTCTGTTTTGATGCTATTTTTAAATGACGCAGAGCAACAGAAGAATCAATAACATATGGGCTTACCTGATTGACTCCTTGGCAAACAGCCCCTTGTTTATAGAGAAGTTTTTATGGAAATAAATGAGGATGTTTTACAAATGTGCAGTTTACTATTTTAATATATAATTTATGTTATTTATTATTTCTGTTTCCAGAAGTAGTTTGTAGGACATAAGGCAGCATTACTTATTCAAAATACATACTATTATTCACAATACATTCAATAAAAGTGATAAAATATGTATTTTACTTTTTACACATCAACAGCCTTTTCTAGCCTAAAAAGAAAATGTTTAACAAGTAAGAAAGAATCATTTTGACTACCCCAAGGTACTTCAGAAACAGGCCAGTGGATGGGTGGTTCAGATTGTCTACAGTTATAGTGAAAAACACATTAACTTCCAACAATGCACTAATGTAACCTTATACTAATACAGGAAGTTTCATCCTGAAAGACATTATAGAGACTTACTAAGTACATAATTTTGTTTGATGGAGAATGGACTCAACATCTAATGGAAAACCCCAATGAACGGGGCAGCAATCTGGAAGCCAGGAAACTTCAGTTCTGTTGTGGGTTTTGCCAACAGTCCCCTGCATGATTTTTAGCAACTCATATATCTCCTGTGGTTTTCCCCTGATCCTTTGCATTTCTCATCTCCTTATAAGTTTCTTATTGCACAGACTGGATATTTTGACATGGCATACAGTGAGCAGTCAAATAGTTGTGATTCAGCTTAATCAGATCCACCCCAACCCCCCAGATAAAAATGTTGTACAAAGCAGAGTAAGTTAATTTTTTTTTTTTTGGAGTTTTGTTTTGTTTTCCAAAAGTGCTACTGGTTCTTGGTTTAGCTAGAGTTTCTCTGCATTACTACTGCTGACTGTAGTATGGGCAGGACTATTCTAAAAGAAAGTTTCTTATGTAAGAAATGTAAAACCTAATAAAGATTTAAAGATACAAGCTCCTGTAGCTCAGAAAAAAAATATTTCAACAGGTTATTTATATTATCTCACAGAATACAAATAAAAAAATAAAAAACATAACATAATATAATATAACATAATATCATGAAAAATTATAAAAGCCTTTTTTATGTTATATTTCTGCATTACCAAGAAGGGCAAAATTCACACGATCATTGAGTCCTGAGTGAAAAATACCATTTGGATATCCAGGTGAAGGAACTCTGCTAGGAGCAAGTCTTTTCACTTTTAGGCATTCAAAACCAAGTACAGGGTGGTACAAATGTTTTGAATACATTCAAGGCACTTTTAACCATGAATGCCTCCCAGGTTATAAGGTTTTCCAGGAGCCAAAGAAGTTTCTTGCTGAAATTGTTATTAGATTGTACTCTGTGTACCAGATAATTTTTTAGCAGTTTAAGAGCTGTATTTGGCACATAAGAAGAAAGTATAATGTATCACTAGAGTAACACATATTTGTCTTATGATCTCTTTAGGGATAATATAACATGCCAAATAGGAACAGTATGAAATAGCTGTCTGATAATGCAGAAATGTCTTCAGACTTGAAAGCTGTAGGGATGGTGCAAATATATGTATCTCAGCCTTGCTTCCCCCTCCCCCCCACATTATACTATATCAGAGGAAAGGCTGGTTTACTTCAAATGCATTGCTGCTGCCAGGCCTGAATATAAGACATTGCATTAATTGGTTTGAATGGCTACATGAGATGTAAAATGCTTTTGTAACTGGAGAGGAAGGACAGCAAGGCAACTTCTAGCTCTTAGAAAACTACAGTACATGAAAAACAAACCAAAATGAATAGAATTCACAGAGTACTCACCATAAAGAGCAAGAGAATGCTGCTGTTCTACCTGGATTATTATCAAAGTATTTGGAGGAAAAAAAACCCAACAATCCACCGAAAAGAAACCAAACACAAAACCAGCAACAATTAGAAACAGCTATTAATATAGGTTACCCGCTTAGTGAATGAGGGAAAGGCTGTGGATGTCATCTTCTTGGATTTTAGTAAAGCTTTTGACACAGTTTCCCACAGCATT
>RSEF01000001.1:121566958-121602497 GCA_003993805.1 Himantopus leucocephalus | reverse complement strand
CCTTCTGGTGTGTCAGCCACCCCTCCCAGTTTTGTGTCATCAAGTCTTCAGATTTGTGAATAAGTATCCGGGACAAATATTTGACCATGTAACTAACTAAAACTGTGTGGTGTATTTTCAAATTTTAAAGTTACAGTGATATAGTCACAGATGCAGTCAGAGAAGATCCTGGTCTTATGTATTGCTTTAATTTTTAATTTTTAATTTTTAATGAAATATTTTATTTACCTGAAAAACAAAGAAAAAACTTATGTTCTTATGTATTGCTTTCTACCGTTTACATTTATTTAGAATTTAGTCCATTATAAATTATACTGAGAAAATAAATAGAACTGGTCGGTAACAAATGTATGATCCATTTGCTGTACCTGTGCACAAATAAGTGCCAAATCATATCTCTGACAGTGGTCATGTCAAGGCATCTGTGGACACTATTATGTGTATCAGACATAGAAAAATATGCTTTTGTACTAAAAATTCTCAATCATCTGACCTTCAGGCCATTTGTTTGATAAAGAGCAATACATTTTGTTATAACCTGATATGGATGAAAAGTTGGTCTTTAAACTGACGAAAATTCTGCCCCTTAATTATCTGTTCAGTTAGCCTGCCATTTCTCTTGTGCACCTTTCTCTTGCTTACAGGTAGCTTTTTCCTCAGAAATTAATATAGACTTAATTGCAAATTATGTAAATAAAACCACAATTGATTTCACTTAGTATAGCTACTGGATATGTATAAACATACATACATATATCTATGCACACAAATTTATATATATTTTTCGCCTTAAAATTCTAATACAGTAAGAGTTCTGCCCTTGCCTTCATATGCATTTAGCATATCTCACAGCTGCTGTACCCTTAAGATTTGGCTTGGTATGTGAAGATCATTTTAGGCAAACATGGAGGAAAAAAGATAGAAATATTTATAATATTATAGTTTATTATCCAAACAAAACATACCCTGATTTAAGATCTGTAAAAAGTTAAACAAATTCAATTAAAAGGTTATTAAAAGTTAACAGAAGACATCTACAAATTGGAGTGAGCCAACAAAGAGATGTGACCCTCTGTGATACTGCATAAATTTGTCAGTGCATTCCTCATCTTAGTCTAGAGAAAACGCATGAAAAGAAACCCTAAATTTAGTATTTGTAATCAGGACTAAATCAGGAGAAGAGTTAGGGAGCTCTAAATTACTTACCACTGCACAGGAAAAAGATACTGAAACTACTGCGGAGTGTCTAAATACGTCAGCTCCATACTCCAGTCAAAAGTAGAAAGCTATGTTAGAAATTGTTAGGCAAGAAACTGGAAATAAAACAAAAATATCAGCAAGCTGCTGCTACCTATGGTATAATTTGCTTCTGTCTTGAATATCATCTGTAGTTCTGATCACCTCCTCTTTAAAAGGGTATCTTAGAACTAGAAAAAAGGTAGAAAGAATCATGATAAGGATGATCAAGGATGGGATATGAAAGATGAACATAAAATCATTAAAGATTCAAAAGGGTGAATAACGAATATTTGTTCACAATTTCTGACAACAAAGGACCAGAAAGGAAACCAAATAAAATATTGAAACACTATGTTTACTACACGCATAATAATATCCTTTTTCATGTCATGTGCAGTTGTGGAGCTCACAGATTCTGGATGACAACAGAGAAGTACAAATGCATAAGTAGCTCATTGTGAATACAATCTTTACTCTCAGGAAACCTTCACTGAGGATTTCTGGAAGTGGCAAAATTCTGCTTAGGTATGTTCCCTGTCTACTTGTTCTCTGCGTAAATTCTTTAAATATTTAACAGTGGACATATCAGACACAGATGCTAAGGCAAATTAATCTCTTGCCTAAGTCTGAATATCTGTTTTTTTTCATATTACCTTCAACATCACAAAAACACACATTAATGGTTTATGAAAATAACCATTTCAGAAAGAACCACTATCTTTTTAGTAGATATCATGCATGTGACCCTTCCCTTCCCTTCCCTTCCCTTCCCTTCCCTTCCCTTCCCTTCCCTTGTCTACTAACTACCATAAAATATAGAATTGCTTGAGTAAATGTGTCAAGATTACACCCAAGAAAGCTTAAAACTTTCTTCTAAAAGAAACATATTTTCATCAAATGAATATTTCATTAAAACTGAAGCTAAAGGAAAGTTGAACACTAATAATATAGTCATGAAATTAATTAAAATAGAAAATATTATCAGGAAAAACAGGAACAGAAAAACAAGTAAAGCCCTACTTATAATTTCTTGCAAATTAGCCTTGGTCCAGTTTTATTGGAAGATGGTGACATGACAATGAAGGAGAAACCTTTAGATATGTGATATTTTAATTGTATCTGGAAAGAAGTTCTGTGTAAAAGACTTCATGTATTTAAGAACAAATTGTATAATTTGTTTTGTTTATTGGTAGCAAAGTGATAACATTTTAATGAATGCAGAGAAGTATCTCAAGGATTCCAATGGAAACATACACTAGGGAAATAATAAAATTAGCTGCCTCAAACTAACCATGAGGTATGGACAGAAACTGTGAAAGTGATATCCTTTTGGTCTTCACTGTGAAATCACAGACCTCAGGTTATATGAATGATATCTTTTATTAAGAATGGATCTAATAATATGAAATAACTAAGGAGAAGCCTAAAGTCTCGTCAGTATTTGTCTGTGCTTTTGAGAAGTTTCTGTTGCCTTTCACCTTAAATAATCCATTATTTTAACATCACCTGCACTTCATTACATATAACCATGTCTGGCATTTCCAAATAGCAACGAATTTCTGTATGGTTCCATTATGAATCCAATTTTCTGCACCTTATTTAGCTTAACAGCCATTTTAAATCACATTGGCCATAAACTTTACAAGCATGTTTTAGAGAATAACATCCTGGACCATGGCATTGGATCCTAGGCTTTGTCGTAACATAGACAATGAAAAACACACATCTGGAAATATGGACAAGTGTCTTCAGTGTTCATTGTGATCAAGCCTTCTATATACATTTTCACATACTGATGCTTTTGTGTGCACTGACTCACACACATCTGCTCTGGCCACTCATGGTCTTGCCACACCAACTTTTGAATATCACTAAGAAAGTATCCATGTCATGACATTACTCTGACATTCTTATCATCAGGAGGTGCTGCTCAACTTAGTCGTCCAGCTCTTTCTTCCTTACCATGTAAACAATCTTTTAGTCTTGAGAGAAAATAATCCTTTTTTTATTTAAACAAGGGAGAGCTACTGGAACAACATCTTAGCTGAAGATGCAAACTTCTGGCCTGGAGTGCTGTCCATAACATTTGTTTTCATCTCTCTTCTCCAGCTAATACATACATAAGTTAAAAAAGACTCAATAGTACAAATTATTTCTCTACAAGAGAGAGCTGGAATAGTGGCTGAACGCAGAGAGATTATTTTCGTTTCTGAAAGAGAGGAGTGGTGATGGAAGAAGTAAATCAGTAAAAACCTGAAAATTAAATAAAATATTTAGATTAACAGCATGACTAGGCATTGTACATTTAAAGACTAAAGTTACACGACACCTGGTTTATTTGTATTCCAGATCTGTACAAAACACTCTGTCCATACAGAGAATTTATTTTCCATAGAAAATTCAAATATCTCTGAAATGTCCATTCACTTTGTTTTGGAATAAAAAATTACCATTCAAAAATATCCTTTGAAATTTCTTCCCAGTTTTTTTTTTTGTTCTGTTTTTTGTTAAAAACATTTAAATTGTTATAGAATTATTTTTCAGGAAAAAAGTTCAATTTGGAATTTTTTTGGCATCTCAGCTTTACCTTCCTATGATCTGAACCCTTATTTTTGGGCTCACTACAATTCTGCCAAATGTCAGACTATTTCAATAGGATTCATGTTATAGTAAGGAAATGGAGAGTTGTAAAACAAGGACACATAAATCTTACAGGTACCTTTTTTATTTTTTTTTTAATAAAGAAAACTTCTTTTGTAAATAGAATACAATAATATTTTTAAATGCATAAGAATTTGAATATCTCTTGAAGGAAAAACAAGCAAACAAATCTACAAATGCCAAAATTAAACCAAAACCAAACCCCACCACTCATTCTGCCTATTTTTGATCCACAAACTTTTATTCCAACAGAGCGTGCTTGTTCTGTCTGACCCTATCTCAGGGCCAAATTCTTGACAATAACATGGAATTATGCTAACATAGAATATTTTCTAATTTCTACAGAATCCAGTCAGAAACTTGGCCACAGAAGTTACACACCATCTGCAAACAAAAGCTTCATGGCTGAAGACTCCTGTGGCTGAAGTTCTACTCTTTTTGGTTCCAAAGTATTTGATTCCAAAATATTCCATTTTTCAGTAATAGTAAGTTCTATGTGGCTGCTAAGTGGTAAAGATTTTATTTGCCCAGGAACATATTTAGCCAATGAAGAAGGGTTTCCTTGTAGACAAACTGAACCTACAGCACACAAACTGGCATGGGCTATTCAGCCTGTCCAGCGAAAAAGCTGTCAAAAAACAGTGCCAGTCACACAGGCTTTCCAAAAGCACACCTCATAAATGTGTTTATAACAGCTTAGAAGCAAGATACAGCAAGATAGAAGCAAGATGCAGCCAGAAGGTGAAGGGAGGTGATTATGCCCCTCTACTCTGTTCTCATGAGACCCTGCCTAGAGTACTGAGTCCAGCTTTGGAGCCCCCAACACAGGAAAGACATGCACCTGTTGGAGTAGGTCCAGAGGAGGGCCATGAATATGATCAGAGGGCTGCTGCACGTCTCCTATGGAGACAGGCTGAGAGAGTTGGGGTTGTTCAACCTGGAGAAGACTCTGGGGAGACCTTGTTGAGGCCTTCCAGTATCTGAAGGGGGCCTAAAGGAGAGCTGGGGAAGGACTTTTCACAAGGGCACGTAGTGATAGGACAAGGGAGAATAGCTTCAAACTGGAAGAGAGGGGATTTAGATTAGATATTAGGAAAAAAATTTTCACTTTGAGAGTGTTAAGGCACTGGAACAAGTTGCCCAGAGAAGCTGTGGAAGCTCCATCTCTTGAGGTGTTCAAGGCCAGGGTGGATGGGGCTTTGAGCAATCTGGTCTAGTGTGAGGCATATCTGCCAATGGCAGGGAGATTGGAACTCAATGATCTTCAAGGTCCTTTCCAACCTAAACCACTCTATGATTCTATCATTCTATACCCTCACAAAATCACCTTCTAAATGCTGAAACAGTGTCAAATGGGCATGCATATGCATGCAGCAATTTGGAAAACTGTTGATGGATTGGAAAATACAAATGACCAGGAAAGTAAAAATAATTTCTAAAGCAAAATACTTGTAAGAGCTCAGGATGCAATGTTTAAACCAAAATTGTAGTAAAAATCCACATTTTTATATTGGAATACTTAATGCCAAAACTTCTAGTTGCTTTTTTTTTTTGGTTTTTTTTTTTTTTTTGTAGTTGTCATTCATAAGACCCCAATGTTACATTAGTGGATCCAGCGCCTCACTTAAGAAAACAGTAGCATTTAAATCTAACTTTTATATGTATTAAATATATAATATACTAAAAAATTATATAACGTTCAAGAAGTTATCACCAGAGGGTATAACCCACTTAGCATACATCTTTTATGCACGCATATTTGGCAGAGTGCCAGTGAATGTATAATCACCTCCAAAATCAGACAGCCAGTCTAGAAATCAACACTTTTATCAGTTTTGTCAATGTCTGGTATTTTGTGTAGATACATGCTACTATGGATGAGGTGAGGAAGCTTTATCCTAATGTGTACTGAATTTTTATGGGATTGGTAGCACAAACAATTATTTCTGCCCAAATTTTAACAACAATGTATTCCGCCCTGTCTTGGTTATAAGCACATGACACCTCCAGAGCAGCTACAGCAACTACCAGCAAGAGGACAAGCATTTGGCAAGTCCTTAATTGATCCATAGATTGTGTTTGTATGATTTAGCAGTATGTTACAGAAGCCAGCCAAGACCACACGGATGCAGCCAGCCCTCAGGATGACAGCAAGGGTCCTGCAGATCACAGTTAAGAGGTGCCCCCAGCGAGACAGTTCACATTAACATGGGTTTGCCTGTGTTTAATTGTAATTACCAAAGAAGTCATGCATTGCTCTTTAAAGGTCAGGCCTGTTTTTCTCTCCAGATATTGTGCTACTGCTGAATGGCTTTCATCTCTACCGTCAAGAAATAAAAATTAAACAAACATATATATGTAACTGTATGTATGTTTGTAACTGTAAAATAAAGTTATTTCTTGGTGTCTTTAAGATTTTCCGGTTTTCTTCCTTGAAGGGACCTGTTCATCTATACAACTATTGTAAACACAAAAAAGTACAAAAGAAGGAAAATGCCTGACTAATTACTCAGCTTTCATTCAAACACTCACAGAAACCCAATAAGAATTATTTGGGTAATGGAAACCGTGGATATTCAGATGTCCTCCGTTTCTTTCTGCCACTTTCCCTTTCAGGAATATTTATTTTAATTTTGTAGTGGATAGTCAGTTAGGGATTTAAAAAATTCAGTTAATTTGATGTGTCAAAATAAAGCTTTCAAAGTATTTGATGGCAAGACCCCCTCTCTGATTGCTGGAACCAAGGTAACTAAGGTATTATTTTTAGGATTTAATAAAAGAAGAAAAAATTACTTCTAACATTTTAATATTGGTATTACTCTTATATTTTTAAGTTTTAATCTTCTGTATTGATGGTCTTCAACACACACATATGAGAGACACAATTTTTAGATTTAAATATTTTTTTTTTAAAGAAAGCAGTTCAATATGCAAGATTTTTTACTTCCTTGTTTATTTTCAATGTTACTGGTTCTTATTTGGGGTGAGATGACTGTTTTCAATGCCATTAATCTAGACTTGAAATTCCAGTTTAAATGCCATAAAGAATCTTAATATACTTTTTGTTTATTTGTTTCCAAGGATGAATGAACAGCTGTTCTGTTTATCTCTATCAAGATAGACTAGGTAACCATGCCACTCAGTTCTCCTGTCCAGGATCTTAATAGTTTACAGTCCACTATGTACCCAATGAATGAGTCCACTTGCTCCTCCAAAGCTGCTTGTAATTTCTTTTAGACTCTTTTATATCCATTAATCTCATTATCAACTTCACAGTGCCATTGTTTCTCCTGTGTTCCTGGATTTGTGTATCGTTCTTCATAGATGTATTTGATACTTCAGATACCAGTTATATTTTTACTGTCCAAGCAGTCTTGTCCCCCATTCCTCACATTTTTCTCTGTGGTTATATGGCCCTGGCAGCAGAGGTTACATCTGTATCAAATAAATCAGTAGGAGTAAAACAAAGTCTCTAGCACTGGTCTGAACGTGCAATTGTCCATACTGTTTATATATTTGCTTATGGTTAGGCAAGGTTGTAGCTTCTGGAAAACAACTGTCTTCCACATAATGTTCAGGTACAGTATGGGCTATAGTATGAGTCAGAGACCCATCAGGCTGTGTGGGTCAGACCTGTTTTAGGGAAGACAGGGGAGAGTTAAACCATGTGTGCTGTTCCTCTAGCTCTCAAGGCCAAGGAGCAGGAGAGTGCATCACAGAATCAGCATTACTTAGGTTGGAAAGGACTTTAGGAGGTCACCAACTCTAAGCCTTCAGTCAGGGCTTAATCACAGCCAAGCCATCAGGCAGCAATGCATAAGCGCCTCTGCTAGACACACCCCTATATAGTTTATAGGTATCGCTGAGATAAATGTACAAATATAGATTATAAAATTAGAAAAAGAGTTTGCTAAAATCAACAATAAGATTGCGTGGTTAGTTTTGCCTTAGCTCCTGGTGGGAGGCGTTCAAAATGAGGAGTAGCTCACCATTGTGCAAATCAGCATGAAGAGGCACTTCTGTACTTACAATGGAAATTGCCAGAACTGATATAACATGAAAATGAAATTTTCCTCTCAGTCTTAGAGCTGGTACTTTTACAGACTTAAACACAGATAGCAAAGGAAACAGAAAAAGACCTCAACCACCAAACTGTTAAATTAATAATAATAAAAATAAAGTTACAACCATATTCTTGAATTAGTAAGACATTTGTAAAGTGCTACAAACCACTCTGTTTTAACAGGCGGTGTCCACTTCTACATCTTAACTTGCAAGCTTTCCAATAAAAAGAATACTTCTCTGTTATTTCTGAAATATTTTTCTAATTACATCTATTTAAAATTTATTACAATTTATTAAAATTCAAGCCAGTATGTCAGCATGCTAATAAGTCTTCTTAGATTATTTTTATCACAACAGTTGACTTATTAAAAGGATGGAAGACAATATGTGCTATACGCAACATAAATTTTAAAACACGGTTTCCTACTTTACCTTAGCTTACCTTTTATGTCTGCATTTCCATATAAAAATGCTCCAAAAGACAAATAGTTGGTTAAATAACTATAAAGTTATCAATAAAAGATTAAAAATTGTGAGGGACTCTAAGCAGCTGTAAACTAAAAATGTCTACAGGAAAAGTAAGATCTGTGTATTATAATCAAGTATATAGCACATTTCCAGCTTCTGACCATGCTGTCATAAAAGCATTTAATGTTAAAAAAAAAAAATAAAACTGTTATTTTCTTCTCAAAGACTGATTTGGCAAAGGACTTTTGCTCTTGAGTATCTTTACACATAAAGGTAGTCCTGATGAGATCTGTGAGAATGTGTTTTGTGTAAACATACTTGTGTTCAGAAGCACCAGGAGGACTGAATTGCAATAGTAACATAAACTATTAAGAAACCTTCTGAAGGGAGGGAATTACCTTGGGGTGAACCCTGTTGTGACAGGAGAATCAGATCCTTACTGTATATCTCTTATGGTAAGTAGCACTTCATTGCTTTAAGTGAAAACTGTAGCTACGTAACGAAGAGTGCATAACTTCATCATTTCTCATTTTGTGAAAACGCTAGCAGTACACAGACATCAAAAAACTAGTATAAACTATTAACACAATACTCAAACAAACTGAAGTGATAAGTACAAATAAAAGTATCTGTGTTGGCTGAGTCCTGGAGTGATGGCTGATTTATCTCACAGAGCACTTAGAAATCAGTGTTTAATTCTTCTTTTCTCAGCTCCAGATCACAGGTCATGTACTTAACTACACAAATCTATTTAAATAAACAATGTGCTTATGTGTCATTATTCACTCTGTGTGGCTGCAGTCCAACTCAAAGGAGGGGGGAGGGGGCAGGAAGGACATGGTAAAGGAAGAGCAACACAATTATCTTTGTCAGAAGAAATAAAGGGGCCAGATCTTCAACAGATATACCTTAATATATTCCATTACTGTAATACTTTAATATTTTAATACTTATTCATGCTGCTGAAGGCTTTGGAACAAAGTAGTTTGATGAAATTTACAAGGTATCACTGGAGCAAATTATGTGTCATATTATCTACTTTTCCATACACATTGGGCCCAGTACTCAGTTGTGCAAACTGGGGCATTTCCACTAAGTGACTCAAATCAGGAAAGGTCATGTCCCACCAATTTAGATTTTTTTCACACAAAGAAAGCAATATTGTTTATCATGACCACGCGACCCATGAAAGAACAGGATATGAATTCCATTTGCCTTTTAGTTATAATTAATGCATAACCAAAACCTTGACATAGGGATTTAGACATGCTTATTGTATCTTCTTCACGTATTTTCCATTTAACTAACACTGGCGTAAACCCTGCACTTAAGCCCTCTGGGATTGATCCAAGGCATAATCACAGAATCACAAAATGGTCAGGGTTGGAAGGGACCTCTGGAGATTATCTAGTCCAACCCCCCTGCCAGAGCAGGGTCACCTACAGCAGGTTGCACAGGATGGCATCCAGGTGGGTTTTGAACGTCTCCAGGGTTAGAGACTCCACCACCTCTCTGGGCAGCCTGTTCCAGTGCACCCTCCCTTTAAGTATTTATAAGCATTAATAAGATCTCCCCTCAATTTTCTTTTCTCTAGACTAAAAAGATCCAAGTGCCTCAGCTTTTCCTCCTAAGAAAGGTGCTCCAATCCCCTAATCATCTTTGTAGCCCTTTGCTGGACCCTCTCCAACAGTTCCCTGACCTCCTCGAACCAGGGAGCCCAGAACTGGACATAGTACTCCAGATGTGGCCTCACCAGGGCAGAGTAGAGGGGGAGGATAACCTCCCTCGACCTGCAATAACTACTAGGTCACTTATAATTACTACTAACTACTAGTAACTACTAGATCACGGTCAACCTTCTATTTAGAGTAGGTGTATGGTCGGATGCTCCCACTAGCTCTAGCTACTCTCCATTTCCCGCTGATGACTGGTAGCTTGGAGTGCCCCTGCAGTTAAACTGAGTAAAATGCCCTTCCAGACTAGTGTTCATACTCAGATTAATAGTCCTTAAGTTTAGTGAAGGACTCTAGATTTTTATAGGTTCTGGGTATTTTTCCAGTTACCCTTTCTGGTAGCTGGGACAGATTCAGGCATACAGGTGAGGATGTTAGTTTCAAGTTGATTGGTTACCTTCCACACAGAAGATGTCATTGTCCAGTGTTAATTGGCTAGGTTAATGTGTCAATTTATAGGACTTTTTCATAGGATTTTCTTCTCAAATAAAATAAAATAAAATAAAATATCAATTTTTTTTGTATGATAAGATGGTTGGGGATCTTACTGTTTTTCCTAATACAAAATACATAGTTTATATATGAATATAGGTTTCAAATTAATTACTTTAATATAGATGTGATTTTTTGTTTGTTTGTTTGTTTTTGTTTACACGTTCAGGATACGTTTCACTAGATGTCATTTCATCATGCTCTTCAGGCTTCCAGTTAATGTATAAGAACAACCACCTGAATGTCAAGATATTTCCTTTCCAGATACATGCAATAAAATTGCAGAATATGGTCTTTTACCACTGGATTAGTTTCCCTATTATTAGCTGGCCAAAAATGTGCAATTAGCCTCACTGAGGCCTGGAATTCGTTCTACCTTCATCTCACCGGCGTGTACTATATTACTATACAACTAATGTTGATAGACATAGACACATGCATTTATAAAGATCTCAAGTTCTCAAAATTGCCTACCTCACATGTGCAAGATTATCAGCCCCATATTGTTCTCTGATATTCCAGAGTATTGACCAGGCTGATGGGTATAACTTTAGTTAGTGTATAACATAAGCTCAGAGCTTCTTAAACGTCCTTACTTTCAAGGCACTCCAGCAGCCTAGAATATTGTAGGGAAGGTCTTCTGCTAGGCTCTGAGATTAGGCTGAGCGTGTACAGAGTGGGAAGATGAGAGAAGGCATGTATTTCCTTCATGTTCTAGGCTATCAGTTTTCTTCCATTGCATCAGACATGCTTTTCTTTTATGCCATGCAAAGTAGTGGAAAGAAAACAGCCATGAACTTGTATAGTTTTCTCTATGACTGAGGCTGAAACATGACAAGCTATGGGCAATCTGACACTTCCACTTGAATAACAAATATGCTTTTCGACAATTGCCGAGTATCAGATGGTGGACTGAAAAATTAATTATCATTTCATTATTTATCATGAATACAGCTTCTTTTCTAGTAAATGAGCTCAACATAATGATTTTTACAAAACATTGCCTTTTTGTCCCGTGTGATGAGACAACAGTCTGTCTCCGTGAGCTATCTGATAACTAACTAATGATGTAATTGAAACTCACAAAAAGGGAAAAAAAGATTGCAAAAGTAATTAAATAACATATATTTATACAAATTCTTCCATCTGGAGTGTGTTATGCATTACATTACATCAATGAGCTGATGCAGAAGCCAAAAAAGATATCTTTTTGACACTGAAAAAAAATAAATGTATGCCCTGGACACCAAAATAAATCACTGGTTGTGTTAAAAGTAGTTAGGTAAACATTAATAATGAGATAAAATTGGTGTTACTGTAACATCTCATTCAAATGACATGAAAGTAATAACTGTATAGAACTCCATTAACAGTGAGCAAGAGTGTGTTACTTTTAACAGAACATCTGTGAGCTTTAGCAGGAATACTTTTATAATGGTTTCAGGAAAATCTGTCTTAAGTGTTAATAAGATAACAAGTTTAATTGATAAAATCAACCTACAGGGGAGAGCTTAAAAAAAAAAGCAGCATAAAAAATAGCTCATATTTATCCTTAACTCTTAAAATGAAAATTATATATATACTCATTTTTAAGTGAAACTTTTCAAAGAAAGCATGGTTGAAGTTTACTCTTTAGTTAATCAAAAAGATAAATGAAACTAGTCCTGTGATTATCTGAACTAAAACTTATTGCAAATTTGCAATTTCTAAATACAAATTAAGGGATCAAAGATAGCCTCTCTCTTTTTTCCATTACTGGGGAATTCTGAGCTGCAAATGGAACCTAAACTACATAAAAAATGATAGTTTTGCTTCTTTGAAATGCATATTGCAATTTAGGACTGTGCAAAGCTCACACTTAGTAAAAATAAAGGAACAACAAGATGAAAGGGACTCTAAACCATGTGACTTTCACGATCCTGACATCATTATATGACACTTGAACATATGTATAAGTTGAGGGAAGTAGCAGTCAGTTTTGTGGACTGGTCCTTCTTTTACCCATTCTAAACTCCAGAAATTCCTGTTGCAGCATCAGGTTATTTCTGTTATGCTGCGTTGAACTTTGTCAAAAAAAAAAAAAAANAAAAAAAAAAAAAAAAAAAAAAAAAAAGCTGGCTTCTGTTTAAGGTTACTTATCCAGTGCTGATCCTAAAATAAACCTAAAACTAGTATGGGAAGCTGCCTGTAATATTGCACCTCTAAACATTTCCAGATTCACAGAGCTGGGTGTGTGCTCGGTTGTGCTCTCACTTAGGCTAACTCCCAAGGAAATACAAGTCCTTCCCTGTTGCTTCTCCTCAGCAAACATACACCAGTTTTTATTGCAAAGAAACCTCATGTATGGGTAAATTTAGACACATGGTGTGCTCCACCAGGGTACCAGTGCAGGCAATAGAGATGCTGAGACTTTGGGACATGCCACGGCACATCCCAGTGAGACCTCCACTGATTTGAGTAAAGTCAGGGCAAACAATCTGAATTTCAAATAGATTTAGGAGACATGAATCCCTCATCTTTGTACAATGAACACTGTCTTTTCAGTTTTTTTTCTAGCAAGAGTGGGTGGAAAGAGACAGAATGCCATCTAATGCCCTCCTACCCCCATGATGTTTCATATAGTGACTTTTAAGTATATGCTGTCAACATAAACAGGCCTTTGGGAAGCAGTGGTATTGGTTCCTGTGCTGATGGACTCAGTGTACTCCTAGCACTAAGGAGACCTTGCTCCTAGCCCTTTTGCTGTGTCATTCTGCTCCATATGACCCAGAACTAGTCCACACCATGGATTCTCGTGTTATCATATAAAGTTGGGGCAGATACCACACAGATATAAAACCTTTTTTTCATCCCTTCATACCATGTTAATCTATCTCATTTGTTCAGAATAAACTTAGTGGTGTTGTTACTGTTTCAGAAAAGAGCAAAACAAGTGTTACTATAGCCAGAACAGTTAGTATTACGTTTGAGAATGTCAGTAGGTGCATTTCATATACATTACTTAGAGAAGCATAGTCCTAGCATTAATTTTATATCCAACCACAAAAAATACCAGACAAAAAAGTGAAACGCACCTCAGAGGAACACTGACCAGTTGCAAACTTCCTTTTGATCTCTACAGCAGCTTTTTCTTTTTAATGTCTCACAGTATACATGCTGATCATTTAAGTGGTTTTGCTGTTCTTCTATGACCAGACAGCATTTTAGAATTTATTACCAGTGTTTTATAATATGCATATTTCTTTGGTTTTTGTACTGTCCATACATTTGGATTTAGTAGGTATACATGAAAAAAAAATGGGTTGATGAGAAGCTTCAAGTATCGTAGTAACTCCTACTTTTTGTGTTTTCTATTAAAATTTGGACCCATGCATTAGCCTGTTTCATTGTCTGTAAGGGTGACAAAATGTAGCACGTGATAGTCACAGACCATTCAAATAAATCTTACTAATACTCAAACAGGAAAGTAGTCCCACAGTGAAATATAGCTTTCCCTGCAGCATTATATAAGCTGGCTTGGAACCAAGAAGGTTCAGAAAGATATAGATTTATTTAGTTTCAACAGCTGTTTTAAATGTACATAAATAAATAAATGAGCATTTTCCCCCAAGATAAGAAAAGTATTCGTAAGAAATTTTCACTGGATTAATTTTCCATTAATTTGTCCATGCTAGTATTCTTAACATAGGTTGAACACTGTATCTGACTGCTTTGAGATAGTTCAAAGTGAGTGCTCTCAAAACAGAAGTGGAATAGCTGTAAAAAATAATCCTCATTGTCATTGTTAATTAAAACTTGAAAAGTGGAAAAAATATTAAAAATGGCTATGGCTACCAAATTAAAATTATTTGTTGACTCTTATGCAATCACGATTACCTTTCAGATACAGTTATAACTATTAATTTAAATCCAGTTGCTCCTAATTTAAATCCAGTTATATGGCAACCTGGCATGGGAAGCAATGATATGACAAAATTGCTTGAAGTAATATGGCTTAGTGAGGTCTTCCTTTTCTATGCATATATGTGCTCTGAACACAGCATTGGATGTAGCTAATTTTTTTATTGGTCCATTTGAAGAAAATAATGATAATCAAAATTTGTCAGAATAAAACTTTTCTTCCAAACACACTGTAAAAATGTATATTTTTTCTTAATTAAAATGAAATTAAAACAACTTTAATACAAACATTGTAGATACTTAATTTATTACAACAGGAGCAGAAGTTGTTTTGATAGAGTGTATAAAGGAAATACGACAAATCTGTTGGGAAGCATGTTTGTATTTTTTTTCGCCACAGAATACTTCAATATCCAAGGTTATCATGCAGTTATGGAACATGTGGGGGCATTAATAGTGGCTTTAATTCAAAAAGTGTAATTCTATTAAAGTATTTTATATAAGCACATATCTAAATTTTCACTGAACTTATGATAAAGGTTTATTTGGTACTTATTTCCAAGTAGCTATAGAAGATCATCTTTTTCTGTAAAATTTCACACAATAGAAGGCTAGTAGCATTAAAGACAGACAAAGGAAGGGAAAATCAATCACAAAGCTCAATAAGATAAAAAGAATGACAAGTATTATAATCAGGAACAGAATGATAAATCAAGCAGAATTTAGAACATCAAAAATGCTAAAGCTTTTATGACCTTGACATTTTTCTTTGGATAGTTTCACAAAGAGATATTTACTGTAAAAAGGTGCAACGTAAGCACTTCTTACAAATGTGTAACTAAATAGTTTCTAGTTGCTGCTGGTAAGCAAAAATAAAATCTCACATTTTAACGCTTAATGAGGAATAACAATCATGGATTTATTCATATTGTAGAGTGTTATATTTTGAATGCACTGTAGTCTTATAAGTCAAAGACCATGCTCAAATAAAATAACAATTTTACCATCATGTGAATCAATTCATTTACTGTATTGTACAATGATATTTGGCAAAGATACCTATCTGCACGCACATGCACAAATCTAGAAGAAAAAGATTAATGTCTATATATTATGTGCAACTAATTACTTAGAATTCAACTTTTCTAATTTCAGATGGTTTTACTGAAATGCTGAAGTTCAGATATTATTTCTTTACATTTCTTTTATGTTCAGTGGACAGAGATTGATTACCTTCGCAAGCACTGGCATGCAATACTCTGCACTGTTAAACCATTGGCACTGTTCCTGGCCTGGTCTGATTTAGCCAAGCAACATTCTCAGAAACAGTATCCAGGCATGGTTCAAGATCGAACAATTCCAAACAAACAGTTTGAATACTACTACCTGTGTCTGGGGGTAAGAGAATTTACCTGCTTAAGCAGAGTTTGTACCACCACAGTTGGCCTTTGGGGTCACAGAGTTGTCACTGCCCTTTTTTATTTACCAGAGAGACTCAGGGACAGTGGAAAACATTGACTCAGTTTTGTGACTTTTGATATCACACTTAGTTACTTCATGTTAATGAAGTATATTTATAACTTTATCTTATAACTTATACACTTATAAAATTATCCAACCAAAACATACATAATTTTAATATAAATCCTATAACACAATCTCTGCTCAAACCTGTAGTAAGGTAAAAAACAGCTTTATAGTTTGATTTTCTGATACTATAAGAGCATTAGCAGTTTAATAACACCCGACTATCTCTTGTCTTGTACATTTTACTTATGATCCCTTTGGGATGAGATCACTTATGGACATACTATCTAGCATTCCCAGTTTCTGCTGTGATTTGCAATCACTACCACTATACAGTGGATGGATATATATTATTTGAGAGATGTGATGACTAAAATATTTATCCTACTGTATTCTTAAGACTTGAATTCTAATTTATGTAGAGATATGAAGTATTTACAGTGATTTCTCCTCAAATATGATACATCGAGGAACGCAGGTGAAAGAAATGATCTACTATTACTTTCAAGGTTTGATAACTAAAGCACAAAAAGGACAAGGAAAATAGACAGGTAACATGAAAACGCTGAGGACCTTGAAGGGAAACATATATAGTCCAGAAACCTATTCGTCTTTTTTGAATTATATTGACAGTAGGTCAACTTGGGTGAACTCATACATTTTTACAAGGTTGACGTTCAATTGAGTTTAGCTTATGCAAAAAGTATTTTGGTACTAGATTTGCTGATACTATGATATTCCTTTCCTTCTTTCACTACTGCTTAGCTTTAAGAATAGCTAAGAGTCTGTCCAAGGGCATATTTTTATTCATAATCATTGTCAGAGAACCTGCGAAGCACAAAGGCACTGAAAAACCTCTCTGAATTGATGAAATAAAGAAGCTATTTAAAAGCTGATAAAAACAGAGAACCAATGTATGACAGAGATAGAAATCACCAGTTTGTAACCATAAAAGGCTTTGGTCTAATGAGAAGTTTTAGTTCTGTGGAAGTAGCAAAATGAGTTACATAAAATGTATTTGGGAGAAAGATGAAGCCCCGTGGGTTGTACTGCAGCAAGAATCTGTGATACATCCCAATCTGCAGCTACAGGAGCCTGTAAAACAGAACATAATATATATAACATGATTTTCTTTACAGAGGACAGCAAACGGTAAAATGCAGTAAATGTTGTAGTGCACAGTTTAGTGAATAGGTGGTGACTGAATTCCAACATCTGAAGACAAATACACGAACTCCACCAAAACTACCTTTATAACTCTTCAGTGCTGTATCCAAATGTTTCCACAATAGGCTGTTTCCATTACTTTTTCGCATTCAGTACCCTGCGGTTTCAATATGTTTTCTGCCTTTATCTATTGTGTAGATTGAATGTGGCTGAACTTTAGAAACAGATTATTTAAAATATGGATAGCCAGATATGAGCTGATGAGTTATAGTCATCTTCCTTTTCAGATACTTACAAAACAGGCTGACACACAATTAATGCCATGAATTAGAGGTATTTTATAATTATTTAAGTAGTTTGTGCTTCATTTATTCAAGCAGTCAGGTTACATAACCCAAAAATTTGTTATTGAAAATTGCATGCAAAGTTAGATTCTACATTCATTAAAAAAAAAATTACTTCTATAAGCAGCCATTTTGAAATTATCATTTTACTTACCATCTTACATAGACTCAAAGCTTCCCAATGAACACAAAAGATTACTTCATTATTCTCAGTGCAATATCCAAACCCATGGAAAGATAATAAAGTGCACTTTTCATGAAATTTCATCTACACTTTTTCTTCTACTGTTATTTTGTTTTTCAGCCCACTCTTTGTTTCTAATGTACCTGGACAACTTTTAACTTATTTTTAATCAGGAAACAAATTTGAATGCATGAAACATCCCCACCCTACCTTTATTATCAATAAAAATTAGGATATTTAGCTGTCTTAACCAGACACGAAGCTTTTTCTTGTGTTTGAACATAGAAAGCATTTGTTCAGCCATTTATTCTAGTACTTTTTGCCCTGTGGCCAGGCAGCTTTTAACTGCATTTCTTTTAATGAAAAAAAAATAAAATATGAAGGCATGAAAGTGCTTATTATTTGCCTTACTTAATACAAAGTGAAAGTTGAAGTGATTCATCCATGCATTAAAAAAAGTACTGAAACCTTGAGTTAGTTAACTTATTTGTTATGAATACATTATATAGTGAAGGAACTTTTTTCTTCTTAGCTTACAAGCTCAGAGGTTTTAATTTTTTTAAATTTTATTTTTTAATTATAAATGAGCTTGCTATCCTGTACATGTACCAAAATAAGTATTTGTTTGGGGGTTGGGTTTTTTTGCTCTGTTTTGGGGATTTCTCAGTTTGTTTTTGTTGTTGTTTTGACATTTACACTTTCTAGCCAAAATGATTTGAGAAAACTGAAGGTACACCGTGCCCAGATGACTTAAATTTTGAATTAGAGGGCGGTTTTGTGTGTTTGTTTACTCTTTTCACTAAGAAAAAAAACTTCAATACAGCATTCAGAAAAATTTAAAATTTGCCCTCTAATCTTATTCTGTGCAGCATTTTTTTATCAGCACCAGGATGCTTTGCATTCCTTTTTGATAGGGAATGAAATTAAGATTCGGGGTCTATCTTGACAAGGACAGAATGAAAAAGGTACTGTCCTAATTGTATTTGTTGACGGGTTTCTGTAAGACATTCGTTAACATTTTTTAAAAATCCCCAAAAATATGTAGATCTAACCGTACAAGATTAATTTTATGTTGTTGCATGCAAAAATTTACTAAGGAATTAAAATGCATATACTCAGCACTATGCTTAATTCAGAAGTCCTAATAAATGAAACTAATATAAATTAGATGTTAGTCTTTCTCTATTTAAATATAGAGCAATGTCAATAATAATTCCTAATGCCACCACTTATGCATGACCCTTCCTTTACCTTTGATTTTTAACCTTAGGTGTTCTTCAGTCATTGTCAAATGGAAAGAAAACTGTTAATTCAGAAAGGTTGAAATTCATCCTGAGGTGGAAGCTAATGCCTTATTTATCAAGGTTTAAGCAGGATTCAAGAGATGAAATGGCCTGTGCCATATCTCTGCGATTTTCCCCTTAGCAAAAGCTCAGCTGTTGCAAAAAAGCTTGAGTACTGTGTGAACTGAGAAAAAAATACTTGGAGCTTATCTAGAGAGCCGTGTTAACTGTTTTGTTTCTGAGGTAAAAAACACATTTCTTTCATTATTGACAGATTTTAGCAGTAGCTATGCTTATCACTCCCTGATATTTATTTTTATTTTATTTTTTTTTTGTAAAAGTAAGGCCATAGAATTAATCAGCCCCATCTGCATGCACAAAAGACATGACACACGGAACAAAAAACGTCTGAAACAAAACTATGCTTCCTTTCACAAGCAATAGGGGAAATTAATGTCATCACTAAGCTGAAGACATAAAGAGATTCAAAATTAAAAATCCTTTGAAAGCTTCCAACAAGATTCCTATAATCAGTTGGAAGATAAGTAATGATCAAAGCCCTTTAAAATAATATTGCTCACCCCATTAGAACTGCTTAAATGTACCCTACCATTCATCAGAAATTATACAAGATTACTGCAGAAACTATGCTATTGTTTCAGTAAGAAGCCCAGATGTTTTAAGGGTAGACTTCACAACTCACATAAGGTTAAAAGCCAAGACTAAAAAAGAAACCAAACCAAACAAGAACATAAAACACACACACCCCCCCAAACCAGCTGCAGTTATAATCCTTAATTATTCTGAATGTAACACTTCATAGGTGCTCAATTGCTCTGACAAATTACCTCATATTGAAGTTGAGTCGTGGAAGGGGAAACAAAGTGAATGCTTTTCCCAATTGAGTGATATTAGGATTCTGGTTGGTTTGTGGGTTTTTTTTTCTTCAGCAAAGACAATATAAACCTATTGTTTTTTTCCTTTTCTCCCGAATAGTCTCTCTTCTTTTGTAAAATATCATCTTGGCTACACTGATGGTGGAAAGAGAAAAGCACAGTTCTGCATACTTTATTACCAATGTTGCCCTATGAAATAGCCCTAGGAACGTTACACACAGAAGTGTGAAGTTAGGATCTGAAAACTTTTCTAAGTCCAGAATAATGCTTGTTTGACAGTTCTACTAGACATTTGAGATTTATTATTTGATGCACTGTGTGCTTTTAATAGCAATATTGTTATTGCTTTTGTCGATAACAATTTGAAGTGGTCACCTTGTCTCCTCCTCTAAACATTCAGAGGTAGCTCATATGGCCTTGTTTATTAGTATTACTTGTAGATGGAGGAAGTTTGTAATGTTTCAGAAATTGCTCAGTGCAAGCTGTTTCAAAGGGAATGTCAACTTTTAGTACATGCAGTGTGCAAAATCAATTTGATTGTCATGTTTATTTACTTAGATTTAAAGACACACAAATATAGTAACACCTATTCTATGCTTTAGGTATGTTTGCCAATATAACTGCAGTTCAAAAGTCTGTATGAATTCAAAACAGCAATATACTCCCCTCAAATACTCACCCAAATAAGACAAACACTATTCAAATCAAAACAATGCCTCTCTATTTTACCTATATCCCAAATATGTTGTATACAGTAGTCCCACCAATTTTTGTTACTCTGAAATGTTCTTTAACAGTCTTGAAACAGCAACCCCTAGTACTATGTCCATGATTAATTTCTCTTGAAACCCAGGGAAATTCAATCACCTCCACAAAATCACTCTGTGGCACAGAACTCCAAGAAATCTTTTGAACAAGATTAATCTATGCCAGCAAACATCCAACCAAAAATAATAAACAACTACTGTAAGTCATGAAAAGAATAGAATAGAATAGAATAGAATAGAATAGAATAGAATAGAATAGAATAGAATATATTCAGTTGGAAGGGACCTACAATGATCATCGAGTCCAATCGCCTGACCACTTCAGGGCTGATCAAAAGTTAAAGAATGTTTTTAAGGGCATTGTCCAAATGCCTCTTAAACACTGACAGGCTTGGGGCGTTGACCACCTCTCTAGGAAGCCTGCTTTAGTGTGTGACTGCCCTCTCAGTAAAGAAATGCTTCCTAATGTCCAGTCTAAACCTTCCCTGGAACAGCTTTGAACCATTCCCACGCATCCTATTACTATTACCTATTACCATTACCTATTACCCAGGAAGAAGAGCTCAGCACCTCCCTCTCCACTTCCCCTCCTCAGGAAGCTGTAGAGGGTAGTGAGGTCACCCCTCAGCCTCCTTTTCTTCAAAACTAGACAAACCAGTGTCCTCAGATGCTCTTCCTAGGGTATTCCTTCCAGTCCTTTCACCAGCTTTGTTACCCTCCTCTGGACGCATTCAAGTACTTTAACATCCTTCTTAAATTGTGGGGCCCAGAACTGCACACAGTGCTCCAGGTGAGGCTGCACCAACGCTGAATACTGCAGGATAAACACCTCTTTTGACTGTCTGGTAATGCTGTGTTTGATGCACCCCAGGATATGGTTTGCTCTCTTCACTGCCAGGACACACTGCTGACTCTTATTGAGCCTGCTGTTGTCCAGAACCCTTTCTGCAAGGCTGCTCTCCAGCCACTCATCTCCCAATCCATGCTTGTACATGGCATTACTACATCCTAAGTGCAGAATCTGGCATTTGATCCTGTTAAATGTCATCCCATTAATCATAGCCCAATGTTTCAATCTACCTAGATCCCTCTGCAAGGCCTCCTGTCCCTCAAGAGAGTCAACAGCACCTCCCAGTTTGGTATCATCAGCAAACTTGCTAACGGTGCATTCAACTCCTGCATCCAGATTGTTAATAAACACATTGAATAGAACTGGCACTAGAATTGAACCCTGAGGAACACCACTGGTGACCAGTCACCAGCCAAATGTAACCCCATTCACTACCACCCATCATGAATGTGTTGAATATTAATGAAGAGACTCTCTTTTCTTCATGAAGATTTTTCAGCATTGACTTCAAGCTTTTGAAATACCAGCCATTGCAGTACCTCATCTCAAATAGAAAAAGGTCAGGTACCAATAGCAAGGGTTGGATTTCATGTGAGAGTACGCTTGCGGGGGTCTCCTTGGAAAATAATTCTGGGTGGATAAAGGCAGTCTTATTTACATTTTGTAATTATTTGGAAAAAAATATAGGGATAATAATAAAAAAACTGGTCATGTATCATTTCAAAGAGAAGATAATCAACCAAGTGTAGGCAAGTGCAGTGTCTGCCAAATTAGGACAAAACACTAGTTGAGAAAGGAAGCCAGATTGTCTCATTGTAGCTTCTTGCACAATCTTTACCAGAAATGGGTGACTAGACATGAGCCACTCTACCATGTTAAGAGATAACTTTTCAAGCAGAAAATAAACAAGTTTCCTTTAAAGCAACCAATTAATTACTAAATTAAAAATGAAATACTTTATCAAGGAGTCAGTATTTTCTTAGCAATTCCAAAAACCAGGAAGAACTAGGAGTGAAACCTCAAAATATGGAACAGAATTTTCTCAAAATAATGTTTTCACTGAATCATAGAATCATAGAATGATTTAGGTTGGAAGGGTCCTTAAAGATCATCTAGTTCCAAGCCCCCTGCCATGGGCAAGGACACCTCCCACTAGACCTGGTTGCTCGCAGCCCCATCCAACCTGGCCTTTTCAGTGATAATTGCAAAATATGTAAATATTTATTCTCCTGAATCAGGAGTCACAGATTTTTAATTCCTAATTTCTAAATTTCTAAAGGGGGGGAAAAAACTGAACTACAACTGCTTAAACAACTTCACTAAATAATCAATGACACAAGAGCAGATGTGAGATGTAGGGGATGTAAGCATGGCAATTGCTTAGAGCTTTACACTACAGAAAGTCCCTGTAGACCAAGTAAAGTGGTTGGGCAAGTCATTTGCAAGGATGAGGGGAAGGAGCCTGTGACTTAACCTCTTCCTTGAGAATCTGTTTAAGAACAACATTAACAATCCTTCACATCTCTCCTCTTAAACTGCAAAGGACATGTGCTATAAATTTGCTGAAATGTGAGAATACTCCAAGCCTGATTTAGCCAGAGTAAGTCTACGGTGGCCTTCTGGCTTTAATGGATATACACCATGTGTGAATTTGGCTACTGAATGGGATTCCACACTTTCTATTTGGGGCTATTTTAGGCATCTGGCATGGGCACAAGTCAGAGGATCTGTAGTCAGGATCTGATAGTCAATAGATTAAAAAAAAAAAGAAAAAAAAAGTCTCCAGAGAATGATGAAGGATATTGAAGTCAAGAAGCCCAAAATTTGGCATTGTAAATAATTTTCCTTTTTCCATCTTTCCAAATACATAATTTGTCCATTTTTCCTAATGCATCATTTTAATATGCAAATTCACATAAGAGAAATCCTATTAGTGCTGTCCAAGAAAGCTGAATTTTAAAGATAGAGATGTATAAAGCACTCATATCTACCTAAAACTACACCTCTGCTGAAAGTTTTGTGTTCAGTCTATATTTAAATGTTTATATGTTACCAACACTTGCCATGGGTACTTGCCATCCATTACTCAACAAAGGAATGATTTTATTGGCAAACAGAATTCCATAAAGTTACTAATGACAAGAATGGCTGTGAAAAGAGAAACAGATAATCCATTTTAAACCAGAGCTGAAGATCATTGAATTTCAGTCCAGAAATACAGATTTTTTTATGCAGATAGCACTGAAGTTTTGCTTAGAATCTGGCAATCATACATGTTTGCGAGGTTTAGTTTCTTAACACATTTCCTTAATCCTTCTAAATTAAAGAATGGAAAAATCTTTTAGGTGTCATATATCTTACTGGACAGTAATTGAAATAAACCTATGACTAGAGCTTTATTAGCTGAAAGGATTAACTGAAAGAGTTTGAATTTGCATGAATAACAGGCTGTAGATTCTAGTATTTTAAATTATACTTCAAAGCGTAGTTCAATTTCCTTAGATTCACTTGTCTTTGTAGAGATTTTTATAGAAGTAACTAATTGTAAGGTATTAATAATATACTGTTAGGGCTGTATTTACTCCAATTCAACAGAAGTTTTGATGTTTAAAGACAGTATTGAAAAGTGTCAGAGATGTATATTTGCCTATGAGTTACAGTAATAGCTGAGGTAGAAAATTAAAACAACCTTCAAGCTCTCCAGTAAGTGGCAATTGTGTTAAACTTTAAATGAAGTGTTCTTAGGTATTTTGCTTCTTGTGTGAGAACTGAAATCAGTAATAAGCCTCAAAGTTGTGTTTCCTGCTAAAATTATTTAATTAAGCCATGTATTCAACTGCATAGTAGTTAAAATGACTCATCGTGGAGACACAACTAAATGAGGAACATGTACTATGAATATGACAAAGGATCATGGAGAAAACAATTATGTGGGGTTTTTTTTGTTTGTTTGGATATTTTTTGTCTGTTTATTAGTTTTTTGTTAAAAGCACAAAAAGAACAGTCCCTCAGGCAAAATCAAATCTAGAGTTTGGTCTGAAGGAAAAGATCTTGCATATGTTCTGGACATGAAATTCAGGAGTTATCTGTGTGATTGTAATGTTCTTCACAGGTGACACGGTTCATAGGATCTAATGGGCAATCTTTCCCCACTGAAATAAATAAAAGGCTTGTAATGGACTTCAGTGAAATCTGAACCTTGTTATGAACACTCACACACTTCAATGAATTCACATTTTATGGGAAAGTATGACTAAGATATTTTAGTAAGATATTACATACATTTTCTAAAACTCTTTACACAGCATCAAACATATTTTCCCTTTTGCCCTGCCCTGATCTTGATCCCACACAGAGTAAAGGTACTCAAATCATACTGTTGTATTCCAATAACAATTTTAAATGTTTTTTAAAGTATGTTGTGAAGTGATTACAAAGGTTCTCCGAATAATTCATTAGCACTTGTTGTTATCTCTTGTCTTGCTAAACCAGCTTCCATAACCACCTAGATTAAGCAGATTGTGGCTCAGATCTTATGCATCTCTATTTTTTTGGTAGGGTTTTTTTTACAAGCACAAGTAACATCTGTCCTTTTCAGTCTCTTCACAGCATCCAACGACTCTGACAGATGTTTCCAAAACCATACTGTCTGCTAACATTTAAAGGAATACAGTATTTGCATAAACTCTGGGAATTCTAATCTTAGTACTTTCCATACTGTTTTAATTTTTTTAAATCAACATTTTTTGTTCTGTACCCATCATTTTGTTTTACTCCTCATAAAGCAGACATTGTGTGCACACATCTGTTAAATCTGGGCTGCATTTATTACAGTTCTGCTCTTCCAGAAACAGGAAGGATTAATTACCACAGACCGGCTCTAGAAGCACCCCCGTGTTTCTTAACACACAAAATTAATTCAGAGTTGACAAAACTCTTTCAGACACAACCTGCTTCCTGCTGATGGCGCTTTATTAGCATATTCTTCCCAGAAAAAAAATGCCTCATAGACCCTTTTTACCTCTCCTCAGAGTTCAATTTGTAAAGCACTGAGTGACAGGCAGCAAAATGGCTTGAATATATCTACGGCAAGTTGCCAAGTCCTCCCGATAGAAGCACTTTGGAGCCTTTGTTCTGAGTACATTAAAGTCACAGAAGGTCCATGTACTGTAGACAGTACAGGGCAGGCAGGATGTTCACAGTAAGACAAAACAGCAGGTGATAAATGACATTAAATAACAGTGAGAATTTACCACAGACTAAATTAACTACTGGAGTGAAATGTTCTCAGCTCTAAGGCTGTATTAACAGTGAATTTATAATCAGGTGATTATAATTCTTTTTAGTGTTCAAGGAAGTCTATATGTAAAAATGATCAAGACAGCTCTATTTAACTCCAGAGACAAGCTGCTGGAACGGGTTCTAAAAACGATAGAGAATAACTCTTCTTTCCACCCTTATTGAGTAATTTATACAATAAGTACTTAAAAGTGAATTTGGTTGTTGGATATCTGACATGCTCCGTTTCCTGAAAAATTAGAGCCACACTGAGTTGCTCCTATCTGATCAAACTCTTGAAAGAGATTTCTGTCATTTCAATTAAAGAAACTTGCAAGTGAAAATTTGCTAGTTCTGGGGTGAGGGGAAAAAAAGTGAATCGCTGTCATGTATATAAATTCTTATTGAGTTTTATGTTTTGTAAGAAGATTAATATTATAATTTCATTGAGTAACTGTATCACCAATTAAGTTTACTGCACAATCACTTGATACTGTCTGGATGTGTGATTTTTATATTAGAAAATAATTGTTTATTTATTATAAATAAAAATCAGAATCCCAAGGAAAAAAAATGTATTTATGTTCTTTGGCTTTCTATATTTAATGAATATGTTAACGTTCATTTGTCCAGTGCTCTTTTCTCTACATTGAAAGACAATTTTTCATGATTCACTATAGACAACTTTTTTCCCTGTTTCATTTGACTAGAGTTAACACAGCTTCTCTAGAATATCTGGCAGAATCTGCACATTTTTTTTAAGAAAAGAGCACAAGCAACTAAAGACAGTAAAACAACCCAAGTAACCACTGAAGAGTAAAATCAATAAGGAAAAACAAGACAAATGCAAGAGGTAAAGAAACATTGGCTAAGAAACACTTTGAAGAAGGGCCTGAATAGTGTGTTCTAAGACTTGGTGTTATTTCCACTTAAAATCCAGCTTTTTTATATAGGATGCCTGTGCTGATTGCTGTGGGTGTTTATTAGGATGCACAGGAGAAACGAACAAATTCATAAAAATTAATATATTTTATATTAAGCTAGGCTAGTTTAATAAGCTTAATTGGACCTAGTAGCCTCCCATGCGAGGATTTAAAGCTGGCTGGCGTCACCATGTTCTGTCAGCGGAACACAAGTCTCTGTGTATCTGTTACTCTGAGGAGTTCATCCACTCCTGTGAAGAGGAAAGATTGTAGTGGCAAGTGCAAACCCACTCTGCAAAGACTCAAAGCATTCACTTATTCAGAGGTTATAGGGTACTCCAGTTGCTCTTGATTCCAGAGCTTGGGTCTACTGCAGACATCACTCTTAAAAAGTGATAGATATCAACTGCACTTTGTGACTGTATAACTCATAGTGTCTGTAACATGGTCGGTGACTACAAGGTATTCTGACAATATGGTACGCACAGTTTACTCTCCTCACAGTGTCTACTGGGCTTGGTAGAGTGGAATTAAGAGGCATAACATAGAAACATATTGTAGTGTGTTCTTATACTTAATAATTCCATACACTATTTATCAAAAGCTTCATAAATAAAGTTAAAACTTACAATAGACTGCTTGTGAACTATGTTGAGGGGGGAAAAAAATTAAATAGTATTCTTTCCTAAACCCAAGAGTTTTGAACTACAGTAACAGTGTAAAACCAATTTTGACAACTATACCATCCAATGGTAACAGTGGATTTGTCATCTTCCGGAGGAAATAAAATACTCTAGGTTCCTATGATTTATCCAGTGGTTAGATAAAGAAACAATTCATTCCATTTTCTTCAGACCGTTTACTATCACTACATGATCTCTATCTGTATTCTGGATAAAGAAGGTCTTAAAAATGTGTTTCGATGTGTTCTTTCGATGCTTTTTGCTCTTTTCGATGCACACATTTCAAGGGAAAACTACCAATAAGCTTTTCATTCTAGGAAAAAAAATAGGAAACAAGCTATAGCAAAGGTGACGTGTTGTAAGCATTAGTGAATTCTTCAACACAGAAAAAATCCCTCCTGTGTAGTCACACAAGTTCCCAAGGAGTGTTCTGGATCCAGCTGCCAAACACATCATAGTAGGTTAGATCATGCTTTTCAGTTTGATGCTTTGCTATAACACAAGATCTTGCCAAGTGTTCTGTTTTTTTAAAAAATACACTCTGTATGCCAGATAATATTACACTTTTTTTTTTTCGTTGGAATATTTAAAACAGCAGCCTAAGATTCATATTCATCCAGTTATTATTGTCAAGTTGTATTAAGAGCAATCGTTTGAAACCAATGGGAAATTAGAAGCCAAAATGCAAAAAGTATAACTTGATTGAATATTGTTGCTTCTTTATTTAACCAATCAAAAAGCTACCTTGGACTTCACACAACAGCGTCTTTTAGAATTGTCACATTTCTATGCTAAAAGATTTCTGAATTCTCAGATTTCATCTTACAGCATCATCAAAATCATGCGTAATTTCTTCTTTCAGGTGGAGCAGTATTATCAGTGACCAGCAGGCACAGACAAAAATATATCCTGTATAGGATTTCCTTGATTCTTTCATTTTCCTGATTTAAAACAGCAACAACAGAATTGTAAGAGGGAGAAAGTCTCCTCCCTTTGTGCAGAGGATAAGCTTGAGATGTCAGGCCCTTTAAAATATTATTGTTCAATTATTTTCTATTTTAAAAATATACATGGGATCATCTTGCCCCTTGATGTGGTTGGCAGATAATTTCCTGTCTTTGTTTTGTCATCATTTATTCAAGGCGCTTCCACAGTTGCTTCAACAAAATAACAACAATAACAAAAGCATGCACAAAGCATGTAAGCTTTCTATCTGTGCCTTAGAATCCAGACTGACTTTAGTCTTGGCTTCTCCATCAAAAGGTCAGGTTACGCTACAAGTCTTTCATCAATTCTTCTGTGGAAAGGCCTTTTGTATTTCTGATCTTGATGTTGTTGCTAGGGTGGATTTTTTCGTGTGTGTGTTCTGTTTTGTTTTGTTTAAGTCCCTATACTTACTACATAGAGATAAATATGCATATGATAAAGCTCTCACCAGACACAGTTCTGTGCCCTGTGCCTCACAGCAAAGCAAAGGTATGTAAATTGGCAACAGCAGTTTGCTGTCTCTTCTCTGAACAGATTGGACCCCAAGACAGGCCCTCTGGCACTCTTTCATTCTGCTGCTGATGCTTGCCATTGTGAAGTTCTCCCTGGCCTGTTCCTTGCTCTTAACACTAGGAAATCTCACAAGCATTCAAAGGAAGAATGTCAACTGTCATTAAAAAAAAAAAAAACAAACCTTAGTGTGTGTTTTTAAGAAATGTCGTATTATTATTGTTTAGAAGATGTACTAAACAGAGGACACAAGCTAAAAACATATATAATCCCTAATTACATGCCAATTCTTTTTGTTTGAAATGAACCTTTCATAATTGTGAATATTAAAAGAAATCTCAAATATTAGGTGTTGCAGCAGTCTCTAAAAATAGAATCATGAATTTTTGATTATGGGTGTTGTACAGTTCCAGCAGAGCCACTGGTTTCTTACAAAATAGTCAGATGTCATCCAAAATGCAGGACACAGCTTTCTGCAAGTATTAAACATGTATCTGCAAGCAGACAGCATTAAATTTATCACATATTATTTTCAATGGACTGCCCAGATTACTAAAGAGTGAAAACATCTCATTTAAAACTCTTTTGGGAACATTAATTATGTTTTTAATAGTTACAATCTGCCAATTTTTCCCTGAATATATAGCAGCTATTTTAAATTTCCTACTGACTTTAGATGGCTGTGCCTCCAAAGTAATGCATGTTCCACAGCACTAATATGCAGCAGTGGGCAAATATATAGACTATGTAGAGTGTGCTTCTGTTACCTGTCTCTCACAATAGTACGTGTTTGGGAATTTAAAAACTAATTTTTCTTGGCTCAGAACTCAATGTGTGCTACAGCTCTTTAAATCTGTAATGTTAAAAGCCTGACAAATGCTGTATTGGATGACTCTGTACTGCTTGCAACATGCTTATTACACAAAAAAAGAATTTTACATTAGAATTTTTTTCAACATAAAAGCAATTTTGGATCACAAAAAAGAAGCCAAGAATTAAACCCTTTTGCAATTTAGTATCTGGAAGCCTGCAGCCATTAGTCTGACTCTGTGAATATGGTTTCAGGGAAAAGTAAGCAGGGACTGCATGCATCTGTAAGATGTTTCCTGTTCTATGCTTCCACACATTTTCTTCATGTACACCTAATTAAGCCTAACTGCCATAGTTAACTGTTGCTGAAACTGATCTTGACTCTTTTGTCAGTTACAGTCAAAACCACTGCAAGCAATAGGCAATTTCTAACTCCTTCATAACTCAATTAGGCTCTCAGAAGAGGTCAATGAATTTTGGCCCAAACTTACTCCTGCTCAAGCAGTTGTGAGACAGGTGTAGACCCTTAAAATCGTGGTTTTTTTCTTGGTAAGAAAAGCACAGAAGTAAGCTGACCTCAGTGGAAGAAACAAATTCANGGGGGAGGGGGGGGCAGGGGGAAGAGAAGCACCAAAAAGTGACATTGGGCTGAACACAGGCTATTTATCTTGTTAAATACACAGGCTAAGTCATACAATCTTTGTTCACTTAAAACTACCACTGATTCCAAAAGAAACTGACTACATAATTTCCACCACTATGAATAATTCTACTAAATGAATATATTTAATGCACATGAATATTTATCACTTCTAGCTTATGAAGTATTTCTAGTACTGAAATAATTGTGAGAGTAAAACAATATTCTGCATTTAAAAGATCTTTTTACTATCTCTGTGTCTGTCTGCTGTTGAAGAAATTCTACAATAATTTCAGTGAGCTTGACACTAACGTCTGTAGTGGAGTACAGATATCAGAAGAAAACAAATGACATCAGACTGCTTACACATTTCTACTGACATTGACAAAGTCGGTGTTTCTCATCTTGTCCCTGTCCCAGTAAACTAACAATGTTGAACATAACTGAAGTACTTGCATTAAGTACAATAGCAGGACATTTAATCTCATCATCTAGTTCAAAATTTACCAAAACACTTATTCAAGTTATTGCTTTATAAAAGACATATCAATTATGGGATTTTTTCTATCAAATGTCCCACAGAACTTTGTTTGAAATGAGGGAGCAGAAAAAATGGATCATATATTTTATCTATGTCAAGGGAATGAACATTTTTCTAATATATTTTGAAAAAAAAAGATAATTCTCAAAATATAAATTACAATGTTACTGTTTTCTTTACTAAGAGCAGTTTTATATTTATTTACATTTTTTATTCATGTGTGGGTGTCCAAATACATTAAGTATCTACACAGTTACTATGCCATATGGAAAAGTCTACAGCATCTAAACTTTACCATAAGGCTGGATGTTTTTAATGGAGTACAGTTAACGTTTGAAAGGTTCAGACTGTCTGATAGAGCTGCTGGAAAGGACAAGAGACATAGGGTTGTTTATTTTTTACTTCCTGTAATAAAAAAAAAAAAAAAGAGCTTACCAAGCTGTGTTTAATTTTACTGAAGTGATGCAGGAAGCAAGGGTAGATCCAGCCAAAACGCTAATAGAGAAAAAGGATCTGTGTTTTGGTACAACTTTTTAACTCATCACATGACATACTGTACTACAGCAGGCCCTGCTAAGATACGCTGTTTCTGTCTTCCGCTAAATCTGTGCTGGAAATTCTTTTTAGTTGCATACAAGACTCAATTTTTTTTTTTTTCCAGTGTTAATGTTTACTGGCTATAGGTACTCAGGCAGAAGATTCCAAAGTCTGGTCAGCAGGTTATCCACAATACCTATAGAGGTAGCTGATGCTGTGTGGGCTGGACTGGCCACATCTTACTCCATCTTCATTTAAGGGAGCCAAAATTCTTGTACCATGAAGGCAATGGCAAAAGCATTATCCAAATGGAAAACAAAAGTTACAGGCATCAAAATCCTGTTGAAATGAAGTCAGTAATTAATACTATAGAGTTCTAGGTGATGTTGGAAATGGTATAAAACAAATTAACCAAATTCTTGTGACTTTGTTACTATCAATAGTATTTGTAAACAGCCACTTAGCGTCTTTTCTTTGATGTTTACTGGAAGGTTTTGTGTTTTCACTTGCATGCTCTCTTTGAATAAACCCAATATATATTGAAAGAAATAAAAAAATCAAATATATTTGCATGTCAGTTTTCAAAAGACTGCCAAGTTTTATACTTCATGTGGGTTTCAGCCACAACCCTCCAAATGGCCTAGGATTTTATTGAAAACTAACTCCGTTCCTTTGCAAGACTGGAATGTTTTCTGAATTTTGACTTTTAGAGTTTTAACATAAAATATTATCTTGCTTTTCTTTCTTTCTTTTTGTATGTTCCTCTCCAATTGCAAAACAATTTCACGGCAAGCATCATGAAAATCGGAGGGTTCAAAGCTTTAGACAGAAAAGTCAATGCAACTACAAAATCATGAAATATGTCTCTGTACCTGCATTTTTCTGTTCCAACAAAAGCATTGTTTATTCCTACAATACACTTTCCTCTGAATTGCTGTTTGAATTAAGATTAGGCAAAACAGATTAGTTTTGCCAGTTGAAAATACAGTAAGAGAAACTAATATCATGACCTCTTGTCTAGAAGCATAAGCTTTAATACACTTACTTTATAGCTAAAGAACAGTACACACACACACATTAGTTATGTGGTATTTTCCGTATAAATATTACAAGTCTTGAATGTTTCGGAGATTCACCCAAAAATCTTAAGATTCATTACATCTAACAATCTAAAATCTTTTAAGTTCCTTCCTTGCCTGAAAGTAAATTATCCCAATTATTCTAGGATTGTCTGAATCTTCTGGAAATACGTAGTACTGTCTGTTAACTACAGGAAAGCAAATAAGCAATTTCTTTTTAATTATTTAGGTTAAGTGAATATGGCTGCTTGTAAATGACATTTGTTTGTACCATGATTGAGGTATAACCTGAGAATAACAAAAGCTTTATTTTCCTAGAAAATTTGAAAAATACCATAAAGAAGTCAGATGACAAAATTTTGGAAGGCTAAAGCAGGGAAATGAATTCTGTCTGAACTGCAAACTTATAGCATCACAGATTATAGCCCAACTGTGCGCGTTGCAATTCCATTATCTGAAATCCAATTGTTTTTCTCATGTCTCAAAAGTAGAAACTGGCCTCATAACAAGAAGTGCTGAAACTTTAAAATAGTTGAGATGACTGGGAAACTTGCCGATAAGCAGATCTTTTGTGTAAATATTATACTACAGAATCCTAGGTATGACCTAGGAACCTGGGAAAGACAAAGTCGGTCCTCAAACTGTTGACTCAGTCAGAGCTGCAGCAATGCTTTTAAGCATTTTAAACCCCTCATGTTGGCAACTTTTCCTTCTCCTCAGATTCCTCTCAGATCTCAGGTGACAATCATTTCATATGGTTCTCTCTACAGAGTGCTCTTCTACTCCCATGTGTTTTTGCATACTCCCAAGACAAAATATCTCTCAATCTGGAGTTGCTGTAATTTACACTGCTGAGTAGAAAAACCCTCTCTATGTCAGAATGGAAGAAACAGAAAAAACATTGGAAAATAAAGTACAGCTATCCTAGATATGTTTCTTAAAATACATTGTCATGTTCCTTGTTCCTTCTCTTTTACCAGTCACATCAACCATCAATGCCATTTATCTCAGTGGTGCCTCCAGGTCTTTCCTTTCAGTGCTTTTTTCTTCATGACATACTCTATAAAATCTTGTCAGCAAGCTAATGGCTTCTTCTTGTCTAAATTCCTCAGGCTGCAGGACAACCCAGCTTCTTCTTGATTAGCTATGAGAAGGGACAGATCTATATGTCATTAAATTAATACGATGGGTTTCTCCCAATTGATTTCCAGTGAGCTTCTTGTAATTAGAATTTTAAACTAATTTCTTATTTTTATGTATATAATAAAAAAGGAAACAACCTCAAATGAAAGAGTAGGACATATGTATATAGAAACATAGAATCACAGAATCATCTAGGTTGGAAGGGACCTTTAAGATCATTGAGTCCAACCATTAACCTAACACTGCCAAACACTCGGATGCAGGTTATCTTTTCTTCTCTTCTTCCTGTTATAGGCAGTGACATTGGAAGAAACAGATGTGCTCAGTCTGTTAATACATGGTTCCACGGCTGGTGTCACCACCACTATTTTGGGTTTTTTTGACAATGGGATGGCCTACACAACACCAGGCTTGCTGGCATCAGATGGGGTTCACCTTTCTCAAAGGGGGAAGAGGGCTTACTGACTGAGCTTTAAACTAGACTCGAGGCAGGAGGGGTGTATTATCAGGCTTGCTTGTGACACTCTAAGATATGAGGGATGGGTCGATAGTGAGGGCCCTCAACCTGTTGCTCTGAGATGTGCTGGGTACACTGCAGCACACTAGGAGTCTTATGGAGAAGAGCCAGGGGCTCCTGAGGCATTAGGAGCCAACAGGGAAAAACAGATAAAAAACCTCAAAGGAAGGCCACTTGGAGAGCAGCACGAAGGATTTGCAGCCACTCCAGCCAGTAGGTCAGCTTCAACAGGGACCCATGTTTAGTTTAAATGCCTCTATGCAAATGCACATAGCATGGGGAACAAACAAGAGGAGTTAGAGACGTGCATGCCCCCAAGGTTATGATCTCATTGGCATCACAGACATGTGGTGGGATGGCTCTGTTGACTCGAGTGCTGGAACAGAGGGATATAGGCTCTTTAGGAAAGACAGGCAGGGAAGAAGAGGAGGGGGTTGTTGCCCTCTGTGTCAATGAACAGTTGGAGTGCATGGAGCTCCACCTGGGGATGGATGAAGAGCCACCTGAGAGCTTATGGGTCAGGATTAAAGGGAACGCAGGGGCAGGTGACGTTACAGTGGGGGTCTGCTGCAGGCCACCTGACCAGGAAGATGGAGTGGATGAGGTCCTCTATAGAGAGATAGGAGCAGCATCACGTTCTCAGGCCCCGGTCCTCAAGAGGGACTTCAACCGTGCTGTTATCTTTTGGAGGGACAACATAGCAGAGCACAAGCAATCCAGGAAGTTATTGGAATGTGTCGATGACAACTTCCTTCTCCAAGTGGTAGAGGAGCAAAAGAGGAGAGGAGCTATGCTGGACCTTGTCCTTACCAACAAGGTGGGGCTAGTAAGGAATGTCAAGCTCAAGAGTAGCCTTGGCTACAGTGATCATGAAATGGTAGAGTTCAGGATGCTTAGGGCAGCAAGGAGGGTGTGCAGCAAGCTCACTAACCTGGAATTCAGGAGAGCAGACTTTGGGCTCTTGAGAGATCTGCTTGGTAGGGTTCCATGCGATAAAGCACTGGAGGGGAGAGGGGCCCAAGAAAGCTGGTTAGTATTCAAGGATCACCTCCTCCAAGCTTAGGAGTGATGCATCCCAACAAAGAAGAGGTCAAGCAAAAAAGCCAGGAGGCCTACATGGATGAACAAGGAGCTCCTGGACACACTCAAGAGCAAAAGGGAGGCCTACAGAGGGTGGAAGCAAGGACTGGTAGCCTGAGAGGAATACAGAGAAACTGTCCAAGCAGCCAAGGAACAGGTTAGGAAAGCTAAAGCCCAGATAGAATAAAATCTGGCCAGGGACATCAGGGGCAACAAGAAAAACTTCTATAAGTAT
>RSEF01000001.1:121547760-121566858 GCA_003993805.1 Himantopus leucocephalus | reverse complement strand
GCTTGCTGTGTATTAGCAGTGCAGATGCCTCTTCTGCCTCCGCTGTTTGAACAGCAGCCAAGCAGCGTGGGAGATGCACCACTGCCCAGGTGCTCCGGGCAGAGTTTGCACCAATACAGTTCTTGAACATTCCCCAATGTCATTAACCTTGGCATTGCTCAAAAAATAATAAAACTGGTCTCTAGTGCATCTTTCCATACTCTGTGTTGTCATCCCACAGTAAAAAATGTGAGCCCAGTATGATGACCTTATGTTGAGGGTTTCTTTAATATTCTCAGTTTGTTGGCTTACTGGTTTTGCTCACTCTACATGAGGAGCCTGGGACAATGGCATCTAACCTGTACGGCTGAGTTAGAACTGTAGGGCCTTATCACCTATTCTCAAGATTAAAACATTTGTCTATCAGAATTTGGGATTTTTTTACCAAAACAAATAGAAATTAAAAACAGTTTTGTCACTTCCCTTTCAACATGGAAAACTGCTAGACGTGTTCTTTTCCCTCTTTTTTTCTCTCTATCAACACCTGCTGTGTGTTTTTCACATTGAAGGCAGTACTATTCACATCAGTAATTAGTTTTTCTTGAGAACCTGTGAATCTACCTCTGAACAGAGGACTGACCACTAATCATAAAAGACAATGATGACAAAAATTGATAATTTTTTTAGGATGGTCTTCTAGCTCCTATGGTGTTTCATACTTTAGAACAAAACTCAAAATCCAAAGTTGATGACTAAAAGCATGTGGATTTTAGAATACTATTCTCTGTTTCAATTTACTTTTCTGCACCTGTTAGTCTGCAAAAGATTTTCTGCAATGCTGAACACTCCTCTCTTTCATTAATTTTACATTGTGGCATACACTCATCCAGTTAGTATGAGTTGTTCACAAGTTCTGGAAAGAATTACCAGTATGGCAGTGACTTTTAAGAGTTTCTTAAGAAAACCAGATATTTTGGGAGAGAACCAGCTAATTTGAATTGCTGCAATTCTGTTAAAATACTTTGGGTTATGGCAATTCATATTAGCAAAGGATTGCGTTTTTATGCTGTGCCTAAGGGATGAATATGTGTTTGATAGCATTCCCCTACAGTCTTGTGCTAAGCTCTATTGCATTTGCCTGGAAGCAATGTCAATTTTTTGTTCACCCGTACAGCTAGTGACAGCAGTAGTCCATCTCTTCTCCATTTTCTGCTGGTTCAGCAGCTCTTTTGTTTCATAGCTTGATCTCAGCAGCTGATGCCACTCATCCATTCATGCATTCATAAACAAGCTCATAAGGTAACAATAAGTATTAATACAAATATTTCTTCTTCTTCCTTCTACCGTAGAACTTGAAGTTTTTTTTCCGGAAAGGTATTCCAAGCTTACAGCAGCACAAGAAATACCAGTAAAGATGGGTATCCTAAGAGTAATGAAACAGAAATGGATTATTTTCTGGGTTTGGAAGGGGGGAAAAAAAAGACAAAAAAAACACCCAAAAAATCAGCAAAAAAAACCCACCCACAAAACTGGAGGGAAACTTGAGAGCTAGACCCAAGGGGAAGAGAGACTGATCTGTAGCTATGAAAGGTAAATTTCATGTCATAAATTTTGGTCTCTACAAGCATGGTCTCACAGACAGTGCAAACAATTCCCCTTTCCTAAACTGTATGTGCATCCCAGATTTGTTCCAGCAACTTAGATGTCTTTAGTTTATGTCTTACATGTAGTGTATTTCGTAACACTCAAAGAAAAAGATGAAAAAGATTGAAGGACGCTTTTTATTTATTTATTTATTATTTTCTTAGGTCGTGTGATGCACTTATGTAGTCTTTGAGATCTTTAGCCAGAGGAAGACTGCACGAGAGCTAAAAGGTTCTGTGAGAATATGACAACAGTCTGAGAAAGAGTATGACTCATACAGGAAGGTAGATAATAAAAGAGAAAATGCACTTTAGGATATGCAGATTGCTGTCTTAAATGTCCCTCTGATGTGGATTTGGTAGTTTGGCACTAGCATGGTACACGTTCTTAGAATGTGTAGTCTTTGTGAAATGTCATCTTAAAAAGTTCACCTTTCATTACTATCAGTCCAAGAATTCTGTAACTATATATGCTGCAGGGAGCTGTAAGTATGAGGTAAAAAGCTGTATCATTCCTAAAATTGTAAAGCTCCTTACATATTCAGTGGTAACAAACCAAACTAATTTGACTTTCTTCCATGGAGAGGTGGGATAAGTCTTCTGGGATTAGGGAAAAAAAATAAAATAAAGTCTTATTTCTTTGGGTCCCTGCATCCCTTTGGCTCTCCATGTCTGTATACGTGTTTGGCTTGGTTTAGAATCTCAAGTAAGTCTGCTTGTAGAGGTTAAAATGTAACACATTATTCCCTCATACCAGTGGTTCTGAAAAAAATGTTAACGTATTGTATATCTCTGGGGATTTTGCTTTACATTTTTTTTATTAGAATAAAGATTGAAAAGTGTATCAAGTGCATGATAAGACAGAATTCATTCATATATGTCAAACTACAGTGTCTCTGATTACTTAAGGCCCAAGTCTTCTTCCTGATATGCCTATACAAGTCATATTAACTTCACTGACATTACAGGGACATAACTGAGACCACAATTTGGCCTGCTGTGTATAGAGGTTACCACAGAAGGCAATTAACTACAATCTATACTGGTACACATTGTCCCACAATCTGTTTTTCATTGGTATTTTAATCAATGGGGGGTTTATGACAGATTTCTGTATAGTATTTTTCAACAATGCTAGGGAGTAAATTATTGGTAATTGACATTGATTATTCTTATTTACAGAAGCTGCACTTACAACTTCAGGGGAAGAGGATGGTTGTCAGGATCTTTGTTTTTTAAAGAGTTGCAGTTATTGACTGTGTTGATTAACTCCGTGCTTGCTATGTTTTTGCAAAGATGAGACAAAACTGCTTAGCAGAATCATGACAAAAATAATCTCTGTATTCTTTTGCCACTAATGACGCACTCATAGAGTAATCTAAATTTACAGATTATGGTTTAACAAATAATTGCCATGCAGAAAAATGCTTGAGGTGCCAAGAGCACTGGGCTGTCCATAGCAGGTTTACTTCAAAATTGTCTTTTCTACATCTTTATCTGGATTTTATGATTCTCAGCTGTTTATTATGAAATTTTCTGGTTTAATTCTTGTCAAATGTATTGGAAGTGATACTGCTAGAGCAATGTTAACATAACTAGATTGAAAAGATGGTTTAATAAGGGAATATGGATAATTGGAATTTTTTATTAATTTTGGGGCAGTTCTTATTGATTACTTAATCACTGTATGGTTCATGGATTTTGAGTTTTGAGCATTTCTGCCTCTAGAATTCATGTTTTCTGAGAATGTGATGTATGCAAGTGAAACAAGGACAGCTTGTATTACAAAAGCCTTCCATTTTTATTCCTCTCTTTATTCATCAAAGATCTCAATAAAGCACATAATGATAAAATAAGGTTTGTCTGCAGTTTGAAGTACTCCAGCTGATCCATGCATAATACTTGAACTAAAAGTGTGAGTTAGTTTCATTGCATCCGTAGAATTTTGGTTCTCTTACAGGCTTCTTCTCAAGGAATTAAATACACAAAAAATACAGTATTAATTAGTCATTAATTCAGTGTCTCGAGTGACTTACAACAGGAATAATCTATCCTTTTCAGCTCTTATTGAGCACATGCAATCAGATTTCTGATTTTAAAATAATATTTCAACAGAAAATGAATACTGTTTCAGAAACTGAATCAAAACTCAAGAAGTCTGGAAAAACCTGTTTGGTTTTTGTGGTTTGTTGGTTTTTTTTATTTTTTAGGGGGCGGTGGTGGTTTTGGTTTTGGGTTTTTTTTTGTTAGACTGCCTCAGTATAATCAAATAAGTCACTGGTACATTTTTTTAAAATTTCTTAGTTGCATTCATGTTTTGGAATGTGTGGCTTGTTGGGGCAGAACCTATGTCTCCTTGGAAAGCAGACATTCACTCTTTTGGGGACTGTTGCAGTTTAAAAAAGCTGTAGTTGCTTGGACCCTCCATAGTAACGATCATTTAATTGTGGAAGAATAACTGTGTTGTATGAGTTATATATCCATCTATCAAATGGGATGTGTTAAACTGTTCAAAAAGCAGAGATCTTCAGGTTTAAGGATGTGATTTCTTCTCTGAGCTGTATAAGGAAACCCTCCTAAAAACAAACACAAAAGTTAAACCCTGTGCACTTGTAAACACTGTTTTGTAAAGAGTGTATTTCCTTGTGTAGATTTGTGGTAATTTTAGCATCCGCTTATGTATCCATCCCTCTGTGTATAAATTACTTGATTTTTGTGATTTTGAAAATTATGTCTGACACTTAGGCCTTATTTGATTCTTCATTGGTGCTGTTTAATGAATCACAGTGGGCCAAAAAATGAACAAACAGAATTTTAATACATCTATTTATGCTTATTGCAGTATACAGTATGTTTGACTAATCATGTTTAGAGTACTGAATATGTAAGTAGGTTCACTTCATGTACACATTAAAATGCCATATGACATCTTCATACTAGATAGAGGCAGCTAAAAATGTCATTGTTTCCCGCAATTCTTGCTGTAGCATATGTTAGCTATTTCGTCCAAACTACCCAAGGAAAGTGAGCTGGGAAAAGAGTGGGTAAAAAACTATAGTTTTGTTGTATATTAATGTAAAAAATCAACAACACCTGAAATGAGCAGATACTCCTTTGGGTGAAAATGTTCTGACCTTTCTTTACAGAGCAGTTTTGTTCTACGAGATATTGAAAACTACTGATTACTTTCACAGTTTTCCTCATAGAGCAAACTGGTGAAATTAAGGATAATTATAGCGAGAAAGATTATAGAACAGACATCCAGTGTGTTTATTGCTCAATGACTGTTTTTATAACACTTGACCTGGGAAAAGCTTGTAAAATGGTTTTAGTTACGAGTTCACATCATCAGCGGTGCAGTAGACAAAAGAATCATTTGTATCTCACAGTTAAGTTACCCTTTTATACCTTCAATATCTTCTCCTGGGGAGAATGAAAATAAAGTACTGAAAAACATTTTCGTTTTCAAATTAAAACTTCTTCTAAATTGTTTTTAATAACTGTGTATTGATAAAGCTACAAATACATGCAGGTACCAAAGAATATGGGAGATCTAGTAACACCACTGTCCTGGTTTCAGCTAGGATAGAGTTACTTTTTTTTCCTAGTAGCTGCTGTGTTTTGGATTTAGTATAACGATGTTGATAACACATACTGTTTTAGTTGTTGCTAAGTGATGTTTACATTAGTCAAGGACTTTTTCAGCTTTCCATAGAAGCTAATAAGGAACATAGACAGGACAAGCTGGCCAGAAGAATATTCCATACCATAGACATCATGCTCAGTACATAAGTGGGTGTTGGCCGGGGGGCAGGAATCCACAATCACTGCTTGGGACCAGCTGGGCAACCAATCATTGGGTGGCGCGTGACCTGTGTTATATCACTTTATGTTATATATTCTTTTACCATTATTATTTTTATTATTATTTTCCTCTCCCATTACTTTTCTATTAAACTGTTTTTGTTTCAACCAGTGAGGGTTTTTTTCCATTTCCTTTCTCCCTCTTCTCCCTACCCTACTGGTGTGGGTGTGGGTGTTGGGGGGTGGTGATGAACAAGCAGCAGCATGGTCCTAGTTGCCAGCTGGGGTTAAACCACGACAACCACATATAGTTAAATCTATGTGGTGCATGTAGTCTCATTTGCTTCCACAGGTTTTTTCTATTTAGGATGCATTTTTTTATACTGGTTGCGTATGTCCTTATGTGCTAACCTCTTTTTACAGAAACATCACTAAAAAATATTTTCAACTCTTTTTATTTCCAAAATAGGTGGACCATACTCTCAGAACATTTGCAGATGATGAGTTGGAGAAGAGCATCTGATAATACTTTGAAGAGCAGACCTGTTACGCAGCAGGACCTCCACAGGTTGGAGAAATGAACTGAAAGGTGCATGGAAGTTCAATGAAGGAAAAAGGAAAGTCTGCACCTGGGGTTAAATAACCCCATGCAAAATCTCAAAGGGAAAGTGGATTGACTGACTGGAAAGCAGTTTGGGAAAAGAAATATGTGTGTGTGGGAATAACAACAAAATAAAAGAAAAAAAAAAAAGGCAGAGATCTTGGAGGACAAGTTGCACAAGAGTCAAGAGTGTGGCCCTGAAGTGAAAAAGGCCAGTTATGTTCTCTCCATACTAGCAAGAGTGCAGCTAGTTCAGTGTGTCCAGTGGAGGGCCACCCAGCCAATTAATGGCAGCTGGAGCATATGATGTACAAGGACAGGCTGGATAAACTTGTTTGGCCTTAAGAAGGTGAGCTCAGAGGACACCTTACTGCTGTCCTCAACTGCCTAATAGGACAGTATGGAGAAATGGAGCCAGACTCCCTTTGGTTGTCCTCAGTGGTAGGAAGGGAGGCAATGGGCACAAGCTGTAATGTGGGAAGAGATTTTTTTCTTTCATCACATTCTGTGTACTATTTCTATCTAAGTGGAAAAATGTGAGTACATGCCAAAGTGAATGCCCTCCAAAAACCTCAGAAACATTGCTACAATAAATGCTGATAACTATAGATCCTTTTCCCATCCTTCCCACTCAAACAAGGGACTTGGTCTTTATGACTGTAATAAACACATGTTGTCAGCACTCAGTATGTTTAGAACAAAATAAAAAATGAGTTTACATATAATTTATATCATGTGTATGCAATTTATTGCTACAGGGTGTTCAGACTACGGTCCAAAGTCTACTGAAAGTATTTCCATCAGAGCATTTAGCAAAGAAGGGACACTTGGAAATACCCAAATTAGCAAATTCTGAACAAGCTGACTCAAATACTGGAGCCAATTTAAGTCTCTTAACATAACCTGGGAGGAGCACTGCAGCTGCATTGCTTCTGGTAGAGAAGATAGCTCCATGAGAGCCAGTTTGGGTATCATTACAAATTGAGGGCTGTGGCGACATAATTTTAGGCTCTGCGAAAGAATACTGTCTCAGTACAGATTATTTAGACTAGTGGAAATCTGGTTAGTTTCAGCAAATGCACAAATGTAGTGTGCTTCGCCTATGAAGCACAATCAAAGCATATTTATTTTGCTAATGTTATGTTACTATAAAATATTAAGGGAAATTAAATCACAATTTAATTGTTCATCATGTTGCAGAACACATTGTATCTCAAGCTGTCATGGAAACTTGTTATCATTTCTTTGATCCTTAAATCATACACATAAAAATCATTGAGGAAAGATAGAGGGATCACAATATTTGTGTGAGAAAGATTAATGAGCTGTCTAAGCTGATTGCTTTTGCAGTAGCTCATATTTCATGATATTGTATAAATGCATAAATGAGATTTTTTTTTAAGTTTAAATAAAAAAAATCATTTTCTGTTTATCGATACAGATCTAATGTTATGCATACCAAGTCATGAGTTTTACTTTCTATTTATAGCAATTTTGCTTGGTGGTAAAATATGCAATGTATCCTAACTATTTCAAAAGTGTATCTGTTGATGATTTGATTCCATAGCATTTTTTTCTAGACACTTGTCATATGATTACATTTTACAGTATAATATGAATGCATTCATGGAGAATTCATTTGGTTCTATTCATAGTACACCCTACACAAAATAAAGGATTACACTCTCTCACTTTTCCTAGTGCAAAAAATATTTCAGCTGTACAATGTTTCAGTATCTTTATTGATCATTCAGGTCAATCATTGGAGATCTGTCAACGTTCATGTAATAATGTCAGTGCATGATTTAGCCACACAAAAATCTTTCCTTGTGTGTATACATCCAGTTGGAATTTAAAAAATATTTTTTCATGCTCTTGGTTACAGTGGTGAAGAAGAAAGAAAAAAAAGAATTCCAAAGCACGTGTTTTATTTTTTTTCTACTAAAATACATTATAAACTAAGAAAATAAACCATATAAAATATTCTGTTTATGTGATCATTTTTATAAAGATAGTTATGAAGGCTTATTTTCTAATCCTCGTTCATGTATGGACAAATAAAAACATAATTGTAAATATTCACTTAAAACTGGAATGTGAAACTCCCACTTTTCTCCCCACCTTTTTCTGTATAAACAAATCATGGAACACTTAAATTGTTTCTTTATCAGATTCATAAGCAATCCCAGTAAAAATTACAGCTCATATTGCTAGTTATGAGTAGGGCTTATGAATTCATCAGAAAAGCAATGTAAAACAGTTTTTGAAATATATAAGCATAGTGATATAAACACTTATTTTTTTAATGTAACTTTTTCTTTTGTGTTTTTTTTTTCCTCTGAGGTGGCTCAAAGGAAATGATGATGCTTGGTGGTCATTTAGGCTTTTACCACCTATATTTCAAAGATGTTAACTAGCAACTGGTAAAACTAACATGGATATGATATTCTGCTTGCGATGTCAAATTGGTTGTTTGAACTAAGCAGTTCACCAAAGCCTATGCAACTTTTGCTTCATCTGACACAGCAAAAAGGAAGATTGAAGATCTGAGAACATAATAATGCTTTAATATATTTTATTTTTTGTCTAAAACTTACAGTTCATTTTAGTGTCCTTTGCCCACGGCATTAAGATAGCATAGAAAACACAGGTGCTAGTGCAGGCACTGTACAGGAATGGGAGCCGCTATCCAGTTTTACTACTTTCCTTGTACTGTCCCATATTCCCAGCCCAGTGTTCAAATTTTATCTCTACATACTCTCTTTTACTGCAAGTGGAAGCACACATGCAGTTACTCATGACAGCTAATTTTTTTTATGGTTTTCAGATTCCTGAATACCTTCTCCTTCTATGTTGATGCCAGCTCTTTTGTGATACAGCTGAATATGAACTTAAATATTTTTCCTGCAATAGACTGGGGAGTTAAAAGGCTGTGTCGTTAGGAAACTGTCTGCTGCCAGTTTGGACCTTAAGTCGGAGAATCATAGAATCATAGAATAGTTTGGGTTGGAAGGGACCTTTAAAGGTCATCTAGTTCAACCCCTCTGCAATGAGCAGGGAAATCTTCAACTAGGTAGGTTGCTCAGAGCCCCGTCCAACCTGACCTTGAATGATTCCAGGGATGGTGGAGCTCCCAAAAAATTGCTGTTTATACTGAGATTGTACACAGCTTTAGCTTAAGAGGTATTCTATCCATCTTATTCATATCTAGATTAAGGTTAAGAAAATACAAATGTTGTGAATGAAACCTTTGCTGCTTCTATAGTTCAGTTTAAGAAGAAAAGTCTATAGCGTTCAGAAGCTGGAACTGACATTTCACATATCAGAGGTGTTTCTTCTGTCCCCTCCCTATCTTCCAGGCAAAACTGGTCAACAGTTTTTGCCTTGAAATCCTAAGAAAATAGAAAATTATTGCCGCCTTCTTTAATTGAATAATATTATCTGCTCTTCAGAATGAAGACAGGCATTCAAAAGTGAAACTAATAAAAGCATGATTAAAGATTCTTATGCAAAGATTACAGAAAACCATAAGTAATGAAAAGATTTCATGTATTCCTATCACATACTGGTGACACATTTGCTGCTATAAACAAATGAAATTGAATTGCTGGTTTGTCTATAAATTAAGAAAGTAAGTGTGTTGATATTTAAATAATAACACTTTGATGCATATTAACCTAATTTGCTATTGTGGAAGGGTAATTAATAAGAGGGAATGAAGAAATAACTTCTCACACAGAGATCTGTAATAGCGCACACTTTGCTTGAAACATAGAAAACTGTATTTTTGCAAGTGTCTTCAAAGCCACATCTGCAGTTTCTCCTGCTTTACCTTCATACATGACAACTTCTGCTGCTATATTCCTGAGATATTTGAAAAAAGTCAATCTAGCTCTACTTCTATCAACTAGGTATTCTTTTCTTTCTCACCAATGCCTTCTGCCAAAGTTTGCCCTGTTACTGTAAGTCAGAAGAGGAACAGATATAGGGTCTTATGTTTCTTTGTTGCTTCATCATGAATGTTGGTCAAAAGACCTTTAGGTACTTGGATTAGATGAATTCATAGACAGTTGTTTTCCAATGTAATCAACTGACTGGATACTGCCTAGTCTCTCATTCTACACTGATTAAACCACTCTACAACAATAATACCTGAAAACCAAGAGACCAGGATATATGTGTGTGTGCTTTTTTTGATTTTTTTTTTTNATTTTTTTTTTTTTTTTTTGGAGGCAGGGGTTTGGGGGATTTTTTTTTTTGTGTTGTTTTTTTTCAAGTTGGAAAACTTCATGTTTTCTGTAATTTTGTCCAATTTATAGGAGGAGGGGTACTGAGGGAATGAAATAAAAATACAAAGCATGTACTATCACTCAAGAAAATGAATTCATAATACGGCTAATTAAAAAAATAGGAAATTAAATATTCAGCAGGGATCTAGTCACACTGTGCTTTCTGAAGCACTGGGCTGACCAAAACACCCCCATACTTTTGGAAGTCAAAAGTCAAGTAATGCCATAAATGAACACAGGTTCATTTTTCTATGGGTGTTTCTACCCTGTCAAGTCCGTCTGCCTCTCTTGTGTGCCACTCTAATGAGGCAACAGATCTGTAGATGTTTTAGTGCCTACTTGTGTGGGAGTAAAGCCTTACCTCTGAGAGACTGAAGTGGTTTTGAATCAGTATTTGCTTGAATCCTGCTGTGTTGGAACACAGTTTCCTTGAAACTGCCTCTGCGTTACTGTGTAGATATGTCCTATGTTATTTTAAGCCACGTTTTCAATCCAGCAAAGTGCAACTACTTTTTACCCTTTTAAGGTAAAATTTAAAATATTATACTCTACAGAAAATTTAAAGAAATTAAGGACTGGGCAGAACTTCTCACTCAGATGTGAGAGCAAAAATAAAAAAACAATTGAAAATACACTGTGTAAATAAGCAGTTTCTTACTTTAAAAAACAGAGTCATTTATAGTCAGAATTTTCTGTTCATATTTCAGATGAATATGAATGTACTATCATATATTGATTGATTAATATAATATTGAGATAATGCTTACAAATATCAGCTCTTCTAACGAAGTTCAGTGTTTTTTTAAGCTACACTACACACTTGTTAAAGTCCAGTCTATTGTTGACACATCAGTGAATGTAATTTAATATGTCAGGATTCTACTTTAGAAAGTGACGTTCCAACCACAATGCCTTGGGAGGTCTTAAAGGAAACTGTCCTTACATGAAAAAGTGAAATAAAGTAGGTAATACAGCAAAACTTCGTGAAGAAATCAGATCACTAAAAAGCTATAATCACTACCACAAAAAACCAAATTTAATAAGGAGAACCATTTGAAAACATAGAATATCACACTTATTAACATGTTTGAATTCTCTGTTAACTCTGACAATGGATTTTCCATGCTATAAAAATTGTGTATTGACTAAGAAATAAGTCAGGTTTAACGCTATCATCTTTTGCTTTATTCAGTGGTGATAAAACAGATCCCATCTTTGGGGAAAGAGAACGTTTGAAATGTGATTGTGTTTAAAAAATCATAGCACCAACCTGTAGAATATCAAGTGGGCACATGCAACAGCATCCATGCTTCCCTAATCCATCCTTCACATACCACGTGCATCCCTAGTTAGCATAGAAACCCATCCACTTGTTTGTGTTGACCAGTAGCTCAAACCGCCAAACCGGCAGTTTATTTCCAAGGCTTAATTTTCCGTGTCTTGAACCACTTCATCTACTTTTATAGTTAAAGTGAAATTAACAAATTGGCAGTGCTTCTATTTATTAACATAATTCTCATTTGTTTTTGAAATTTCTTTATACTGGTCTCCATGAAGTTTTCTACAGCGCTCCTTCCAGTTATACCTGAGAGCCTTTAGGTGCAGTCAGTGCAGAGCATGAATTATGACACATTAGCTGAATGTTATGAAAAAAGGCAAACATTTGGAACAGTTTTTAACATATTTCTCTAATAAAACAGAGAGATATGCAACTACTCTGTAATCTTTCTTTTCTCCCCTAGCCGTCCCTCTTAATAGGTGGGCTTTGGCTGATTTCTACCAAATTTGACAGAGGGTCTGAAATCTCAAAAGTATGAAGTTCCTACACATTTTTGTGAAAAACAATGTCTAGCTAAATGAAAATAAATCCTACCAATTTCCTCAATAAGCAGCAAAAACGAGGCTATTACTACTCTCCATTTTGCTTGATGTTGTGCAGCTAACGCGTCGGTATGTAGATAGCCTTGGATTATCCACAAAACAGTCAGCCTCTTGCGTTTCTAGAAGTCATATGGGTTATATGGCTAGAGTATGAGAGAAATTGGAAGTAGGATGGACAGCGTGAAGAGTATGAGACAAAGCTCAGATAATTCAACAAGGCCTAGAGAGGCCAGGAAACTAATTGTTGTGGTAGAACAACTGGGGAATAAGGAGGTTTAGGATAATATAGTGAGGCAACAAAACTGCTTTTTCATAGCTCACATGATTTTTTTTAATGTATGATTTTTTTAATGTGAATTAATCTGTGTGTATGATGAGATTATACTATTACTGTTCTCAGCCAGAGCTGCTGGATGGCTGGTCCTTTCGTGGTAATGATTCACTAAATGGCTATTTGGTAGTGGCTAGATAAAAAGTATCTGACAAGGAGAGAGGGTTCTGTGGAGATCTAGCTAGGTACATGCATGTAGCAGAGAAATAAAACTCTGTCTGTCTCTTCAAAATGATGAAGATGTGAAATAAATGGAATCAGCCTTCTTGCACTGAAACTGAAGGTACCTTGCTGCTAGCAAAAAATGAAATACAGTCATTTTCTGGATTCTTCAAAATTGAGATTGAACAATTATTCTAGTTGAGAACACTAGGATAAATAACAAACCACCCACTGGGACTACTTGATAATGGGTTTCTCTGCAAAAAAAAAAAAAAGGTGCATTTCCCTTTGTCTCACATGGTGAAGGCAGAGAAGATGCTGTAAATGGGACAGGAGGAGTGAATTGCTCTGCTTCTTGAAGCAGTCCATCTAGATGTCTGCTAGGAAGTGGCTGGGAAGGTACTGATGACATCAAGCCTGGAATGGGCACTGACACAGTGATATGAGGACCCCTGTCCTGGTCATCCTCCCGCTAGCAAGGGAAAGCACCCCACTTCCTCTTACTTCTTCTCCTGATTATAGGAACAGGTTCAACACGTGTCATGGTCAGAATAATAACTTTGATTTATTTTCCTGCTTCAGCTACAATGATCAAGCACAGGGCTGTGCTGCAGGTATCTCCAGACAGTCCTTATTATGTTATCTCCGTACTTTATTATCCCCTGTCCTATTTTCTCATGCTCCTTTTCAACGCCCTTATACCTCCCTTTCTCTAGCCAAATTGTCTCCCACATAAATAACCTGCCCCTAATCACGTTTTCCCACATTTGCTACATCCATGCCAAAATTTATTTATCTAGGCAATCTTGGCTTTATACATTACTACTGACAATAACTGTTAATACTGATAGTAACTCGCTACTGCCAGTTATTATAGTTCTGCTTCCCTCCACCCCTCCATAGCTATCTGTAAAGCCATTTCTCAAGTAACTCACCCTTACTCACCTCTGACATACAGCTTTTCATCATGACACTATTACTAACCTCTGTCAGCATGGTTGTGTGCCATGACCACCGCCAGTTTCTCATGGCATGTCTCCAGCAGCTCTTCACATTCTGCTCCACAGCATGACTGCTAGCCAGGGGTAAGTCAGCAACCTAATGATCTCCCTGTAGACCTAAAAATGTCATTTAAGATCTTAAACTTCTTTTGGGAGGCCTTTTGTGCCCTTCACAGTTTTTCTTTGTCTTTGTACAGCCAATGATAACAAACTGTAAGAGACTGAAATCCATGAAGCTTTAGAGCCATGAATATCGAGTGCTCTTCTATTCTACACTAAGAAACGACAAGATATTTTTTTTTAAATACAACATACAGAGATTAACTCCAGGATATCAAATATTTCAGGACATTCATTTGAAATGCGCTGATACAGTTTCCAACTCTTGCTTAATTAATTGACTAGCTAGTGGTGAATACTTCCAATAGGAAGACTCATTTACAAGCAATATGAGGTTCAAATCCTGAGTCCAAAGCAGTCTAAAAATTATCTGAAAATGGGGTCTACTATTTGCTGCATGGCAAACAGGACTTTTTTTCCCCCTATTTTGACCAGAAATACTTCTACAGATGTCAGAACCAGTTTTACTTCTAAGATCCATGAAAAGTTTCTGGTTTTATAACAAAATCAAAAATTCCACTAGAAAAAAAAGTCAAATTTTGCAAATTGCTGGTTATCTCTGCTTGCCCATGACCACACGTGAAAGCACCTATTTGTATTTAGTTTGTATTTACTTTGGGGAATATAGCTGCAAAACCATGGAAGCAAAAATAACTGAAATAAAAATATTACCTTTTGGTGTCCTTCACAATTACGTAGTTTTTAATGAGGAATTTTAATCATATGTTTTTAATGTAGAATCTTGAATGTGAATCCACAAGACAATAATGTTAACTGTGATTAATATCTGGGCAGAAATCATAGATCTACATTCTCATTTTAGACTTACTTTAGTTTTTCTAATTTGTTACACTGTCGGTCACAGACATGGACACAGAATGGCATGAATTAGAACTCATTTATGCTGATATGGATTTCAACAAGTAAAGTTGTAAAGTGTCTGAGGTGTGTACGTTTGTGTGGTACGTGCACACAAAGCAGTCTTCTAACATTCTTTAACCAGTAGGTGAATTTTCGCTGTAATAAGTTTGTACCCCTAAAACTGCAGGAAATGCAGTAGCAAAATGCCACTGTCATTGTAGACATTTTTAGAACAAGAAGGCTAAAAATAAACAAGGTAAAAATACCGCATATCAAATGAATTCTAAGTACAACTTTCTTGGCATAAAATCTTCTAAAACACTACAGATATTCAGCTAAAATCTGTTGTTGTTGTCCTGAATATATTCCTTTGTTAAAATTATACTTCTAATCCTTTTGGGTATTGACAGCCTATTATTTTTCATATGTGCCATCTTTATCCAGGAAACTGAAAGAACAACTAATTATATCCTTTGCAAATGAGTGTAGCAGAATAGCTTTTGTTCACCAAAATTCTTAAGTCTATTCATCATGAATGCAGAATTCACTAAGATTTTTTGTTGTTGTTTTTAATGTACAGCCACTTTCGTGGCATGTGAAGTTTGGCATTTGAAGCTAATTGTATACTTTGCTTTGGAGGCTGTAAATTCAGCCAGTCTCCCTAGCTGCATTGCATTTGTATTTAGGCCTTAACTGATCATTTTGCAGAAGGTTTTTGTGTGTTGTTTTTGGGTGATTGACATTGGCACTATTATTTTTAAAGGTTGCCCACGCAGTTTTAGTAAAGGCTATGGCAGTAAGCAATTAAAATGAAGGTCAGTAAAACAAATCTATTAACAAAAACATAATATTTGGGGGGGGATGTGATATACCTAAAAATTTACAATGATTTTACAAAATTAACTGCATATAAAAGCTTCTCTAACTCATTTGTCTGTGTTACTGAGAAATCAAAAGTAAATTACTTAAGCAGAAAAACAGACATCTGAGCAGAAAGTGGAATATAGGCATGAGTGGTACAAAAAAGTTAATGGAAAAACATAGCTGAAATAGTTCCAAAGCATGTAGTGTCATATATCTTCAACAGAAATAATCATTAAAAATATTGGACTGGTCAGTCTGTTTATCAGTGTATGTATTTTAAATTGGCAGATGTCAGTAAAGTTCTCTTGAAAAATTTGTTTCAACATTTTTATTAATGATCTGGATGATGGAGCATAGTGTACTCTCAGCAATTTTGTTAATGCTACAAAACTGGGAGAAATGGTGGGTATGTCAGAAGGCTGTGCTGCTCTTCAGAGGGACCTCAACAGTCTGGAGAAAAGGGCTGAGAGGAACTTCATGAAGTTCAACATGGGGAAGTGCAAAGTCCTACGCATGTACGCAAGCACCCCATGGTGCATGAATAACTCCATATACCAGTACATATACGGGGCTACTGGCTGCTTCCTGATGGACAACAAGTTGTGGAGTCTGCATCCTTAGAGATATTTAAAAAGATCATCTAGACACAGTCCTGGGCAACTGGCTCTAGGTGTCCCTGTTTGAGCAGGACAAGATGGCCTCCAGAGGTCCCTTCCAGCCTCCGTGATTTTAAGATAATTATATTATGTAGTCTATCTGCTGTTCGTTGTATGCTCATCTAAGAGCTTCAGATTTCTTCATTCTCCTTAAAGCATTCAGCAGAAATTAGTATAGTTTTCTGGTCATCTTTGCGCAATCAATGTGAATCTAAAATTAGTTTTTACTTCAATGAGCAACTTGAGGTGGCTCTTCTCTTTTTGTCAGCAAAAAATTGCCACTGTTGAAAGTGTATCTGTGCACCTAGTTGGGACACTGCCAAAAAGGATGGCCTCATGGAGCATGATTTGTGAACAAATACATGCTTAGGAGGTACAAGTTTTCCACCTTACTTAAGCTAGAAAAAGAGATGTCTTACAATTTGTAATATTATTCTACAAGTGTAAAATTTAATATATAATTACTGTTTCTTTTGTAATTTTGAATGCGTTTTTTTTCTGTTTAAAAAGTGATTTTCATTGGCTTTCATATCATTAATCTGCACTAAGCTTTACACTGAGAAAATTGCAAATCTGTGACTTTATTATAGGTCTTGGAAGATACCGTATGCTGACATTTTGACAGGTTGCTTGCATACAAATGACTGAAATATTACTAGCATTCTTTGTGGGTTTATGTGCTCCCTGCTTTATTTATTTTTTTCCAGTAGTACTGATGTTCAATGTGTACTGAACTACTTGATTTGAAAACCTCTGAAAAAGGGATACGTGAAGTCGTTCGTCCTGCGCTGTTATTTTAAGCTCTGTAAATCAAGTTGTTTATCATCCCTAAAGGCATCAGGTCAAAACATGTCGAAATCTGTGCTGAAACTGAGGTCAATGGTGCTGCAATTGAGCTTTTAAGTAAAAGATGAAGAAAACTCTTTTTTCTGAAGAGAAGCTATCCTTTAAATATTGTCAATGAAAGGAAAACTACCTTGTGATAGGTATACTTAGGGTAAATCTACTGCAGAGATTTGTATGTCCCTCTGTAAAACATCTGAAAGATCTACTATCTTAATTATCAGGGCCAAGATACCAGAATAGACAAACAACAGATCTCAGCCTGTTGTCAAAATCCAATGTTTTTAATGTGTATTAACTGTACTGTCCTACTCCAGTTGGGGAGAAAGAGAACGCATGATGCCACACCCACCAAGTAGAAGATGTGTTTATTTGCTCAGCTGGCTGGTTTAATGAAAGAAAAGACAAGTTACAGGTAAAACCAAAACAACTTCTCGGAGAAAGTCCTTTTCACTTATTATTTTTACCACGTATACACTTCAGAAAACATATTATCGCCTTTGCACCTCTCTTATAGGCCTTAATTCACCTGACCTATTTTAGGTGAACCACATCCAAATATGTTTTGCCTTTCCATCTTTCCATGGAGTAAACCAGAAGAATAGAATAACTAACTCACAGAGATTTAAACAGTAGCTTTACTGCTTCATTAGATGTATTTTACACTGATGTCTCAATATCTATACAGACTCACATGTTCTAATGTACAAGTGAAGTCAGTCTAGCAAGTAAATTCTTGTCAAGGTTCAGTTACCATAAGTTGCGGAGAATATATACAGACAGTACACAGAGGCATTGTAAATTTTTTTAATATTGCAGGATGTAACCTTTTAATAGGAGGGTTTTAAATTTTTAAAGACCATACAGAGTATGTGTTTAAATAAAATAAAAAATAAAACCACACAAAACCCCCATATAAACCAAACAGTATCTATAAAGAAAAAAGATAGGGCATCCAATTTAGTTCACATTCTTGCTCCAAAAATAGACAAAGCAGATGTGGTTTTGTTGCTACATTTTGAATAAAAATACATTTTAAAAAATTAGCACCCTTGCATCTTTGGAACTAGATATTGCTATTGATAATACACACTAATGAGCTCTGAAGGACAAAGTGGTAATTAAACCAGGTCTTTTTATCAAAAGTATATTTATTCTAATCACATTTACCAGAAAAAGTAGCTCAGCTGAGGTTTGCCTACAACAAAATTCCATGACCTAGTTCAAAAATAGGTGGTAGTGTGAAATTCATCACATTGCGATGTTAGAAGTAACTCAGCTTAAGGGGCTGTGCACAGGAAGCAAATAAAATTTAAGATATAATGAAGTTGTGCCAGGTTTACACATTTATTATGTCCTGCCATCCCACTAAATTTTCACTGAAGGCAGATACGGAAAATATTTCTGACGTGCTACATGGGTGAAAGAGGAGGGAATTTATTAAACAAAAGAGGCAGAATATAAAGACAGCAAAGATATGGTTAANAGACAGCAAAGATATGGTTAAGGAAGCAAAACCAGACTTGCCAAGTGTCTTTCAGGTGTGTCTTGTGACACACGAGTCTCTGGTAGGACTTTTATGATCATATGATGAATCTGGAAAGCATTAACAACTTGACACTATACTTCTGCCAAATGTTCCACGTAGCNCACTATACTTCTGCCAAATGTTCCACGTAGCATTTTCTCTTCTATAACCTCTTTTCCCCAATTTGAATACGTCATAAAAGAATTTGAACAAAACAGTTGACAAATATAGAAGTAAAATTACAGCTTAAGGAATAAGTAAAATTATTTCTGCATGCAGTTAACACTAATGGATCATAAAAAGTAAATCATAATCTTTTACTTATTTAATTTTAAAAGTCTTGTATATTTTAAAATTAGTTTTAGTATCAATTAAACAGACATTTTAATTTGATCTTTTTTTTCCCCCTGTCAAAGTAGACGTGGATTTCAATTTATGTCTTTAGAAAACTAATAAATTTTGGTAGAAAAGAAATGTTAAGAAAAAGTATGTTTCCGTTTTCACTTTAATGTTATAATAATAATAGTAATAATAA
>RSEF01000001.1:121529633-121547750 GCA_003993805.1 Himantopus leucocephalus | reverse complement strand
GAGGAAAGGCTGAGATACCTGGGTCTGTTTAGCCTGCAGAAGACTAAGAGATCTTATCTATGCTTATAAATATCTAAAGGGCAGGTGTCAGGAGCATGGGGCCAAACTCTTTTCAGTGGTGCCTGGCAACAGGACAAGGGGCAACGGGCACAAGCTGGAACACAGGAAATTCCATCTCAACATGAGGAAAACCTTCTTTACTTTGAGGGTGCCATAGCATTGGAACAGGCCGCCCTGAGATATTGTGGAGCTGTCTTCTCTGGAGATATTCAAAACGCGCTTGGATGCATTCCTGTGCAACCTGCTGTAGGTGACCCTGGTTTGGCAGGGGGGTTGGATTAGATGATCTCCGAAGGTCCCTTCCAACCCCTACCATTCTGTGATTATGTGTTTTATACAAAGCTTGAAATTATCATCTGAATAGCTTTGCCTTGCCTTGCCTCACCTTGCCTTTTTCCTTTTATCTTTTTCCTTTTTCTCCTATAAGTGTAGTTCTGGAAGTAACATCTAGTACTTAAGACAATCTCAGTCATTGAATTGTATGACGATTACATAATTTCTGTAATCTTAGTACCTATGTTCAGCCACCTTATTAGTCACTTAAGTACACTGTTGGTCAACTTACCCTTGTTTTATTTGAATAAAAAAGCTAAAACGTGTTCTTTATCAAGTTCTATCATTTTTGGTGATGCATTGTAGTAGTTGTAGATCTCTCACTCTGGCTACTAGGTTCACAAGTGTACCTGAAAAAGAAACAACTTTGTAAGCAGTAAAGCTGATAATGAAATAAACCAGACACAAATATAGGAAGATATAGAGTTACAGAAATATAGCTGGTTTAAATGTTTACCAGACCATAAGCACTGCGGAATACCTAAATTTCATGAAAGGAGTCTTTAATTTAGTATAGAATTGCATCTCATATCAAAGCACAAAGTTATTATCAATTTACCTTATTATTTTATGATGAGAAGTTCTACATTGAACTACTCTGTTAGCTGTTAATCGGAATATAAATAAAATTGTATTTTTTGAACAACAGTTTTAACTGTTTATGTAGGTTGCTTAGCTAAACATTGAATTTTTGATTGTACTATCTTTATCAAAATCTCCTTCATACCACTGGATGAGAAAGTGTGCTTTTTTTTCTATGATTCAATAAAAAGCCCAGTTCAGAGTGGTATTAGCAGCTTTAACAAAAAGTCTAAGTCACCACTTAGATGTACTGAATCTGTACCATAACATGAACATATTAATATCTAGAAAGTAAAGTTTTGTGAGAAGAATTGTAATCTGTACATCAATTTCATCCCATGGCTTAGCAGTTCTAACAATACCCAGTTTGAAGCCAGAAACTGCTCAGTCTGTTGCTTTGTGGGCAGTCTGGGTGCAGCTACGTTGGTAAACTGCACAGGGGCAAGGCACATCCTTGAGCACTGCCCCTCGGTCCAGGATACCATTTAACTGTTGGCACAGTGCCTCGTGTGGTTTTGGCCTGTGCCTGCTAATGCTCATCCAGATAATACCCAGCCACAGTTAAGGATATCAAAAACCAGGAATGACCCTAAGTAAGTAGCATGACTGAAAACATCCTCTATTTGCAGAGAGAGAGAGAGTTTAGATATCTTGATGAAATTCCTGCTGCCCAGTTTGCTATCAGGGCCAGAGAGTAGTCCCTGGCAGTTCTTATCACTATAGACAAAGCCTTTTCTGCTTCACATCCAATGACTGTATGTTGCCATAGTACGACAAATCTAGCTGAATGGAGGGCACGTTTAGGAGTCTGGCTCAAGTCTCAAATATATACAGATAATTAGAAAGGCTGGGTAGACGTAAACTGTGAGATCCATTTCACCTAACGTATTTAATTTCCCTTTAGTCACCGGTTTAAAGCAGTCCCCGTAACACATCTGAGTTTCCTGCCTTGTCAAAGAAAAGTGATAGTCTTTCAGGGTTGACTGAGAGACATTCCTTTTTCCCCAGCCAGGGTACAAAACTTAGGCAAGCTGGATCTCATGCAGTATTTTCAGTAATAGATACAGAATGGAGCTGTCTGGTTGCTTTTATGACCTACCTCTGAGCACTGTCTGACTCTTTATAAATTATTAAACATTCATCCTCACATCACTTCTGTGAGTAAAGGAGATATCCTCCATTTACAGGGGTATAACTGAAATGCAGAAAGATTAAATAGACTAGTCTCAAAGCCTGCTAAAGGCTGCTGTTGATTTGAATGAGAATTACATCAGGCCATTTGTGAATTAACTTCCTGAGTGAGAGTGAAAATCTGTCTAAATCTATTTATAGAACTAATAGTATAACCCAGACATGTCCCTTAATTTCTGTACTGCTATACTTTCCTGGGGGGAAAAAAAATATTTTTTTTAAATGCCCTGCTATCTTTCAAAGAAAAAAAAAATGTAATAAAATATACATTGGGAAGGATGTTTTGTTTAATTGGGGGAAAAAAAAAGCAAAAAAGGTTACATTTTGTGAGACAGTAATGCAACTGTAGTTGAAGTGGCTATTTAGCATTTTGACATCAGTTATATAATATTTAAACAAACTGACAAAATAAGTTATGAAAAATCATGCAAGTCAGGGGAAATTAAATTATATCTGCAGAAGAAATGCTGAAATATATATCTTGATCATTTCTGTGAGTCAGATTACTTTAATATGTTAACAATAGTCCTTTTAAATTCTGAATTCATAAGTTGCTCTGAAACAGTGAAAAAGAGGAAAGGGATTTTATATTCATTTTCTAGGAAATCCTTTGCATCTTTTCTTCTTCATATAAATTACAGCAGCCTTGATATCCAGAGATCATTGTAAAGCCCTGAAGGCAGCCCAGAGGAAAAGACAACAGAATTTTGTGTATATTTTAAAGCTATAATTATACAGAAACATAATATGAATTTCTTAGGAATTATTTTTGGGGGATATGAAGACCAGCTTTGATGTTTTTAACATTATGTGACCCAATTTAGTGGCACAGTTGACAAGTATTTCAATGACTCTAGAGACATATGATTACTAGAAAGAATGCAGAACTGAGCACTGTCGATTATTTGTATATGATTGTTCTGCTTCAAATGCAAAAATAGATCATATTTCTGCGAAAAACTATTTCTGGTGAAAAACTGTTCTTATTATAGATATATTGGAAAGATGGTATGATAGACGTAAATGGGAGTGAAAACAACATCAGAGTGGATGGATTCTTTCAAGTCAGAGTAAGGCTAAATAATTCATTATTTAGTATATCACTCTAGATTGAAATTACTTCATAGGGTGGGAGGACTATTGCCTCCAGAAATTATATACGTCTAGTGATTTATTTATAAATATTATACCTTATTCTAATATCTCAGTGAAACTTTCTAAGATAGTTATTATTTAATGTGTAACATTTCAATGAAGTTAACATCAACAGGCAATTTGTATTTCAGACTGTTAATGAAATACTTACTGCAGTAACAAGATTCCAGATGTGATAAGGGTGACTTGCTCCTCAGAAACAGATTTTGATTTTACTGTCCTGTAGCTGAAATCCTCTCGCCCCATATTTAGGTGTTGCTAGTGGCACGGTTAGAAGAAGGTACTGAGGCAACAGACCTGAGGGCTGATGAAGCCTTGCCATTACAGCTATGCATAACAATTTTATATCTGCATTATAGTCAGTCCCTTATGTCAAAGGAAGACATTGTTCATCACTGCCTCCATTAAGCTGAATAAGATCCACCATTATACAAAGTTCTTTTTGAAATTTTGGAGCTGATGTTGCAATAGTTTCCAAATTAGGAAAAGCTATCCTTCCTGACCTATTAAGCCTGCTGGAAGTTTACCTGGCAAGTGATACATGGACTGAGGATGTCAGGCTGATTTCATCCAAATATTAATAGACTTTTCATTAACTGAGAGCCTGAAGTAGGTATATAACACAGCAAAGGTGATAAGATAAAATATAATTGTGGAAAAGTTACATTTATGAAACAGTTTCATAAGGTAATTTATAGTAAAACATTTTAATAAAACTAGACTCTGCCATTGAAGGGAAAAAAAACCCTGCAATATCAGAAGAGTACAAATACAATATGTTTTTTACCAAAGAAAAAAGCTACATATTGGTCATTTTAGACCAGCATGTGCAGTATTTAGCATGTTTTATTTCATGTCATGCCTCAGATCTTACTAGGGGACCAAGCTGTTGAAATATTCATGGTTACTTACTGTATCTTTTCAGCACATGGAGAGATATCCACACTCTTAGCTAAATTCAGAGATACATAAATAAAACTCTTTCATTAGGAATTATCTGCTACATCTAATGGGCTAGTTAGCAACTCTTCCCTCCCACAGATGGCTTTTTGGTACTTTTCATGAGAAATTTATCTTTCACTGTATCAGATTTTAAAAATAATTAATAAAATTTATTTCTGTTCTACTAAAGCAAAATATATTTCTTTTTCATACTGTATGAGCCTACAACTTTGGAAAAATACATGATGCAAACATGTATACAAAGTATATATAGCTTGTTACTGGCTCTTAAGACCAATGAAAAGGACAACAAATCACTGGCTGACAATGGCTATACTGCCTTAACAGATAATGTTTAGACACCTGAAATTGTTTTGAACAGGATTAGATGATATTATAGAAAGTTTTTACTCCAATTAGATTACAACTCTAAATACAATAACTTCAGGTTACTACAATAATAAGGTTAAGCTGGTTTGTGTGTAACTTGGGTTAAGCACTCAATCTCTGTCATTGTCCTTTATCTCTAAGCCTGGACTAATACTTCTTTACTTTCTGAGCATGTTGCAAATAAGAATATATTGAGGTGCTCTAAGGATAAAGGTGCTGCAAGTGCCTAAAATAGGTTCTCTTTCTTCAGGAAAAGAGTTACGCATTTTTCATTCCAAGATATCCCATTTTAATGAAATTCAATACTAGGATGTTAATTTTTTTGTTAGAAAAATGTACATCTGAGTGCCACCAGGAAATTTTTTGTGTTTTCCTTGTGATGCACGTGGTGGTAGCAAACTAATGATTGGGTAGACTATGACACTGGGGCACAGGAGAACTGGCTTCTCATCCTGGTCTAACTTTCTGAGTGATCTCTGGGAAGCCATGCTCCTCTTAAAGCTTCATTTTCGAAATCTGCAATACATTGATAACCATGTTGTTAAGCAGTCTTTCAGATAAGGTGATTGATTTAAAGAATAAAACATATCAAGTGTTTGTTTAGTTTATCAGAAGAATTGGAAATGCCTGCTACTTTCTCCACTGTCTCATCCTGGAATAACTTGTTCATTATTTACAGACTGTTATCATTTGAGTATATCAATTCTTAAAAGAAGGTGAGGAGACATATTGCTGGATTTTCTAACTGCTGCTTTCCAGAAAGCTTTGCTACAGAGTAGTCCTCATTTATACAGAGGACATGTTTTATTGATTAAAATACATTTAAAAATGTATTACGTTGGGTTTATATAATGACAAAATTAAGCATGAGTTTTTAGTAGGATTACTCCTCTTCCTGAATGTTAGGGATGGTTACAAAACTGTAACATAATCTGCACCACAAAGTTTTAGGGAAAGGTTATGTATACAGTGGCAACTTTGGTATTATTATGGCAGTGCACTGAAAAAAAACCAACCAGCAAACTCTTGGCTATACTTGAACACAGAGATTCAGAGTAGCAGTGGAAGCCACAGCCCACTGGAAACTGGGCTTTCAGGTGACTTCACCCCATCATTCTCTAGAGCCTGCAACTGTGGGCAGCTGTGCATTTACTGCTTTTTCAGCCTATCCTGCCCAGCACACCACTGTGCATACGACCATGGAGGAGCACAGTTTTGTATGCAGTGCTCCACGAATTTACATCGCCTTAGAAAACATTCCTCCTCCAACCTGAGAGTGCACTGTCCCAGTTCTTTGGCATCCACAGTTCCTTTAGTAGACGCAGTTCTAAGAAGGTAGAAATTGTCCCACACTTTCCACTCAGCTTTTGGAATACACTGGTTATATCTTTCAATACCAGGCCACATGATAAACTATTCATACTTCACCTCTTTAAGAACTTATTTCAGCCCTCAATTTCTGTAGATATTGTTGTGCACTATTTAACATAATAGAAAAGAATAGATAAATGTATTAAAAATGGTTATTTCATAATAGAACTGGATCATAAAAGTATTGTGGGGTTTTTTTTATGATGGGTGCATTTTATGATGTGATAGACAGTCATAAAATGTGCTTTAAAATATGAATTTATAACTGAAGTCCTGATCCGATTTCTTTTAGATAAATTATGCTTAAGAAAATATGTTATTAGTAAATGAATGCTCTAGATTGTTTGCACAAACTTTGTCATTATTCCTGATAGAAATGCAGCCATTGCTTAAATGTAAAGTGAAATTAGGAAAGAGTTAAGTGCATTCTTAGCTGCCTTTTAATGCTGTCTTCTGAAGGGGAATAAGGAATAACGTCTTTATGTCAGCTTTTTGTAGACATCCACTCATCCTGATATGGAATCTACAGCAGAAGTTCTATTTTTGGACTAGTTTTCTCTAGTTTTCTCCTTGGTGGGTAACATACAGGGTAGGTTGTTAGGCTGATTTTGGCCATGAGACTAGGAGCATATGAGGTATGTGTATGGTGGCTCCAGTTCATTAGGATGCTTGATTAATTCACGCAAAACAAGTTAAACTCAAAGACGTGGATCAAAGGACTGTGGGAATGTGCAAGACTTATGTTTAGAGGGAAAAACCAAAGGCATAAGAGGGTGAAAACAAGGTGGATTGGGGATAAAGAAATGTTGGAAAACGGAGGGAGAAGAGGGTAAAAGAGACTGAGTCACATGTAGGCCGGTGGCTGGTCGGTATCCTTCTGTCTGACTGAGCCTTGTGCTTGGTCACTGCAGTCTGTCCTACAGTCTGAATAAGTCCTGTATCTAAGTGTCACCTGTGTGAGTGCACTCTCTACTGGGACCTGTGTGTGAGCACAAATGTGAAGCCAGACTAGCAGGTGAGTAGGGTAAGAGGTTAGAGTGCCAGCAGCTGCACTGAGAAAGCATGAACTCAAGGGGTGTGTCGGGTTTGGCTGGGGTAGAGTTAATTTTCTTCATAGCAGTTAGTATGGAGCTGTGTTTTGTATTTGTGCTGAAAACAGTCTTGATAACACAGGGATGTTTTCGTTACTGCTGAGCAGGGCTTACACAGTGCCAAAGCCTTCCCTCTTTCTCACACCACCCCAGCAGTGAGTAGGTTGCGGGTGCACAAGAAGTCGGGAGAGGACACAGCCGGGACAGCTGACCCCAACTGACCAAAGGGGTATCCCACATCATATGACATCATGATCAGCAGTAAAATCTGGGGGAAGAAGGAGGAAGGGGGGACGTTCGGAGTGATGGTGCTTGTCTTCCCAAGTAACCATTACATGTGATGAAGCCCTGCTTTCNACCGGGACAGCTGACCCCAACTGACCAAAGGGGTATCCCGCACCATATGACATCATGATCAGCAGTAAAAGCTGGGGGAAGAAGGAGGAAGGGGAGACGTTCGGAGTGATGGCGCTTGTCTTCCCAAGTAACCGTTACATGTGATGAAGCCCTGCTTTCCTGGAGATGGCTGAACGCCTGCCTGCCGATGGGAAGCAGAGAATGAAATCCTTGTCTTGCTTTCTTTGCAAGCACAGCTTTTGCTTTACCTATTAAACTGTTTTTATCTCAGTCCACAAGTTTTCTCACTTTTGCCCTTCCAATTTGCTCCGCCATCCCACTGTGGGGGAGTGAATGAGCTGCTGTGTGGGGCTTAGTTGCTGGCTGGGGTTAAACCACGACAAGGGGCCTGAGGGTCTGGGAAGCCGGGATGGTTCAATTGTCTGAAAACAGCTACAGAGCGCCTTTGTGTGTGTGCCTGTGTGAACCCTAGAGAACCCCAGTCCTCATTAGCCAGAGAGGAAGAAGACAATCAGGTCATCTGTGATGCTCACGTTTATGTGAGCAGTTTGTGTTTATGCGGGTGTTGGTAAAAGCACTGCTCTCTGCCTGTCTTGATCCGTGCGGTTGGCCATGCGTACTGTGTGTGCCTGCCTGTGTCCCTGGCTACTGGCCAGACTGGGGACATGGCATGGGAACATCCTCACATGCATGGTGCTGGGACTGGAGAAATCCTCTGGGTCCTGAAGCCCAGTACTTTCATCTAGCTCCTAACATGGTTCGTTTGAGCATTTTACACTTCGTGAACTTAAAAAGCCTCAGCTGCCTAGAAAAGGCAGGTAATATAATTTAGTCAGATATTTCTGACTAATTTTTCACCAGCTTGGTTAGTGAGAACTTCATATCATTAGCGTCCTATTACTAATTGACAAGCAGTAAAGGCAACAATTTTTGCCCCACTCTCCTTGGCAGCTCTTTGCCACTGCTGTGCATCTTGGCATATCTTTGCAGGACCTTCTCTAGCAGAGTCAGTATCAGTATGTAACTGTGCTACTGTCAGTGTCTCCATGTGTTAGCTTTAAGATCTTTTTCCCTAAAAAATCTAATGTTTCTCAGGTAGGCTGAGATGTCTATGGCCACCTTTACTAACTGAAACCTTCTCTCTACTGGATTCAACTGACTGATTTTTCCAATGAGTTATATATGGGCATAAAACCCTCATTTGAAATTCACAGAAGATTCCACTTTTCAGTCACTGTCACTGTCTAGTGTATATAATAAGATAAGATTTTGACTTTAAATTATTCCAGTGTAAGGATATTTATGCCTTCCTTGCATGAGGCATACTTTACCTAAATGGGAACAGTGATGCAGTCACTGTCTGTTATCAGGCTGCATATTGTCATGAATCTTAGAAGCCTGAGAATTTGCCATAAAAATGTAGTTGAACTTGGTAAATTACTCGAAAAATATTTGAATATGCACAAATACAGAGAGATAACACACTCACATCAGTCTCAGTTCACAGAAAACAGAATAATACAGCTTCATGGGACGTTCTCACTTCTACTCCTTCCCTGATACTCATTTCCTCTCAACAGTATCAACTTCTAGGCATAAGGCTGGAATAGCCTTTGCAGAATAGCTCCGAGGTAGTTTTTCTTTCATGTTTTGCCCTGTAAGAGGCATGTGCCAAGCCCTTTTCTGCTACTTTGCATTTCCACAAGGAGCTCATTAAACACCACACTGGGGAAAGCTTCCAAGATTTACTTTTACATTTTTTTGTTTATCCATGGTTGTGGGGTTTTTATTCTGAATTCACAGGTTGACTTTAAACATTACAATCAAACTCTTTAGATTTGAGCACTGAAATTCCAACACCTTGATAAAAATGGCCTTACTTTCTGAGCTAATGAGTTCCCACTGAAGTCAGTGGAAACTCTTGTTACTCACTGCTTCTAAAAACCTACCACTTTAATACAAGTGTTTAAATTAGAATGAGAGGAAGGATTCTTAAAGGTACCTAAGGGACAAAGTAAAAATCCCGTTGCAAGTTACTGAACCTGGTGAGCTTAAGCAATTTAGTTTCCTTTGAAATTCCCACTTTCAGTAAACTAATATTAGAGCCACACTTTTTAAAGTGAAGCATGTGCCATTTCAAGACTTTGGAAATAACTTCTTTCCACCTAAAAGAACATGATAAAATAGAGGCAGAAAAAGGATAAAATGAAAATAAATACTGCTATGATGAGGAAATATATAAACATTTAGACAGGAAACTATTCCAAAAATAATTTTCTTTGTAGGTACTGATAAAAATGAAAAACTGAGCTCTATTTAAGTAAATTCCATATGGAATTTTAATGCTCTAAACAGCTTTTATCCCTCTTAAGTCTGAGGAGAGAATTTAGCCCATGTCTATACATTTCTGAGAGGATTCTCTAACCTTTATATAAAGCTCCTATATTTGGGGGTTATGTCATCGCCACTGTTCTTAAAAAAAGTGATTATAGCTTTATTTTGAAAGGAATCATGGTCAATCTGAGATCAGGGTCCCTCAGAGCTTGTAGAGGTTATTCCTCCTAATTCCTGTGCCTTGTTTAAGGCAGTAAATAGTCACAGCACTATTCGAGCATTGTGTTTCTGGCCTTGTGCAGAAAGTTAGCGCTGTAGGGAACTTTTAAAGGGTTTATTAGCAATGGTATTCAAATTTGTATCAAGTGAAGTGGTAGCTGAGTAGCAGAAGCACAGGTAAGACTAGATGCACAGGAAAAAGGAAAAGGGCAAAAAGAAAGGACTGAATCGTAAGTATGTTATTTGGCATTTTGAATCTGTTCAAATTGTTCTTTATTTATTTATATCTTACTCCTATACTACTTCCAACTGTTTCTTTAAAGATGGATTTGGTGGTCTTTGTTTCAGATAAAAAAAAATTCAAAAGCTTGTTAATATTTAAAGGAAATTTTGTCTCAATGATAATAATTCCAGCCTGGCCCACTAACAGCAATTGAAATCCCTCTCTTTACAGGGGCTGGCTGTGTAAAAATTACTTGCAGTGCTAGCACATTTTCTACCCAGACTTATCAGAGTTCGCAAAGTGTTAACAGCATTAAAAAAGCAGCCAAGAAGTGAACAGGGACAGAATTTAAACAACCCTTTCTCCTTCCTTGATGTGGCTTAGGCACGCAGTTATAGTGAATATGCTTGTATTACTACCACCTATTCTGTGACAGAAGCTTCCATTTTCTAAAGCTGTTAACAGGAGAATTTCCAAGTACAGCCAGTTCATAGAATACAGTTTTTTTAAAAATGAAAATAAAAAAGAAAATATACTAAAAAATCCTAGGAGACTCTGGCAAATAGAATGGTAAGAGTAATTTACTATTCTGTGATGTTCAACAGCTGCATCACATAAAGCATTCCTCATCCCACTGGCAGAGGAGTAACCACAGGAATTTGTTCATCAAGAAAGGTCATTCTCACCTTCCACGAAGGTGTTCTGCTAAATTGCTAGTGGTAGTGACTGGCCCTAAACGAAACCTCTCTATCAGCCTTAACACATTTCATAATTTGTTAAATACAATATTTTTTTAAATAACTGAATTTTAAGTTTAATAAAATTTGAAATACTCCCAGTAAATGTTGCTACATATGCAGCAGTATTCGGGGGGGGGGGGGGNAAAAATATTATTGCATTTGCAAGGCATAAAATGCATGCATAAAATTATTAGGAAAAAATCCACTCTTCTGAATGCATGTGTATGCACATATGTTGTACACAGATTCTTCTGTATTCACAGAGCATTACCAATCCTTACCTGACAAGTGAATATCGATGTGTTCATTCTCATTCTGAGTAAGTACTTTGGAAAATAAAATTTCATTTTGCCGGAAACAAATGACACTCTAGTGGTAGGTGCTCTCAGAATGTGATGAGACAGGTCATGCAAGTGTGGCCTGATTGCCTTGGTGAATTTAGGATGGCGTAGGTGGGAGACAAGGCCATAACACTCAGTGACATAAAATCTAACATTTATGGGTATAGTGGATGGATAGTGATTTCTAGTTAAAGATTTATGTTCTACAACACAGACTTCTACAAGCTGTTGGACACCTGTGGATGTGTTCCCACTGTTTATCCATGTATTGCTTTTTAACTTTGATTGTCTTTATAAAAGTCAATGACCTTACTAGTCCAAAGCAACCCCAGACCAATCTCTTTGACCTTCTCCATATCTAAAGCCAACTGGGGCCTATTACATGGGTTGCTATACGCTTCTGGCCTCCTGCCCCAAATATGTTGCAAGGATGTAAAGTTAAGAGTACCTCTGGGCTTCATTGTTTCCTTTCTGAGTGCAAGCAATTATAATGGGGCAGATGTAGTCCAGATCTTCTGGGCAAATCTTCTGTATAACTATTACCTGTTCTGCTTTGTTATTCCAGCATCAGATGGAGTTGGCCAGATATAGTACAGGTCTCGTTTATTCTGAGCAGTGCTTTTGCATAGGCTTCACTTTGTGACACCATAGGCTAGAAGTTCCGTGGTTCATTGCTCATGGCAGAACTGCCCCACTCTAATTTCTGGGGACAGAAGTAACCCTAACCTTACTAGATGAGACGCTGCACAACAATACCTGTTTGTGATTGGACATGAGCAGATTATAATTGCCTTATTTTCTCCTGTATATCAGTACCTGTACAAGCACAATCATGATTCAGAGCGAAATTAACACTTTTCCAGGAGGCTGAGTTGATTTAGGCTGTGAGTGTTTTAAAACTATAGATTAGCACAAAAGGCTTTTTCAGTTTAGCTCAAAAACATAAATGGAAAAGATGAGGGGTCAATACTCATCCATTGCATATGAGTGACTTGGCTAAAATGTAAATAAAAAGACTTTGACTTCAATTCCCTCCTTAGCTTAAGGTGCGTCATGTCTGATCCACTTTTTTACATGGAAGTCTTTGAATGCCCATCCCTGGTTTTAGTTCACTGACTGCTTAACCAAGATCAGTCTATATTTCATTTGCTTTATTTGGATCATTAATAATTACATGCTTGGCTGAAGAGTGATTCTCCATCTCCGCTCAAGACTAGTGCCTTGTCCAAATATTTTGTAGTCAAGTGAATAAAGCACTCATCTGAGAAGCAATGAACATGTCTTTTAGCTTTCTAAGGCTAAGGGTGGAGTTCAGTATTGGCTTGCTACTCCCTGGGTGAGTTGTCTTTGGGCTAATTGCAAAATGTGGTTCAAGCAGCTCCTCCTACAGCTGTTGTGGCTTGAAAACATTAAAACCTTCTGACAATCAATTACTTTAGGTGTATGTTCAGCATGTAATCTTTGTGAATCACTCTTCATAGTCATTAATCACTCGTCATCACTCCATCCTTCCCATATGTCATATAAGAAGTCTAAGTATCTAAATTACTGTTCTGAATCACACTCCTGGGGCCAGGTAACTATTTTTTTAGACACTGTGGTGTCCACATTGGATATGTCTAAGTGGGTTTTCTGTATCTCAGGTGGATACTTATGTCAAACATTCAGTCACGAATTACAGCCCTAAGAATTCAACTCAGTATTCACTTAAATCCAAAAGCTCCTATGAAATAAGATGTTTAGCAACAATCTGAGTAAACAAGTTTCTGAAGATTTCTGAAGACTTCTATATTGGAAAAAAAAAACAATTAGAAAAATTGTTGCTTAATATTTCACAAAGGCTTTCCTAGCACCTAGCTCAAAGGCTTAAGTCCTAAAAGGTTCCAACAAAAGTCACAATTATATGTGAGTCTATTTCATTTTGTGAATTACTGCTGGACATCCATGAAAGAACTAGGCAACTTTACAACAAATTACAAGCTGTATTACCAGTCTATCAAATACAGGAAATAAATATATTCCAATAGTTTGCCCAAACTGACCCACCAAAAACTAATCACAAACACAGAGCCCACAATTATGCATTTACCATTTTTACCAGAGAATAACGGCATAGACTGCAAAATGTACTACTAGCATTCCATTTCTGTAGGACACTGGTGCTACAAATGCTCACTATACTTGCATACATGGAGCTTTGATGTTCACGGAATCTTTTGAGCATGTAATTGGTAGAGTTCAGTGATTCACAGCTTTCTAATTCAGCTGGTATTTTGGCAAGTTATTAGCCAGCTGCTATCCATTGAAGCAGATGTTATGAACCATGCATAAAATTGTCAAGGTTACAGTTAGTACAAAGAAAGCTCTATCCCTCTCCTGTCGGGGTTTGTAACAAAACTTGTACTGACGTCATCAGAAGAATCAGCTTCAGAAACTGGGTGTTGCTCAACCTTGTCCCCCATTATTTTGTATTGTTCCTGAATCTCTTATTTCACCTTCTCCTTCTCCTTATGGCTAACTTTCCTCAATCATTCTTGTTATCTTAGCGCAGTTTGTATTTTATTTGCCAGGTCTTAGCTGCTAGTCTTCTTTCATGCTGATTACTGCACTTGAAAACATCCTGCAGTTAGTGTTTTTCAGCTCTTCACCTGTGCTTCTTTTACTTCCTCTGACATAAAACTGAATAATCAATAGCAACTTTTTTTTTTTTGCCTTCTACAATGATCATTCTGTGTATCTCAAAAGCAATAATAGAACAAGCCACAGCATACTAGTTCAGAATAATGGACCTGTTGAAGCCCAGATATTGCTACCTGTTTGGGGCAGGAAATAAGGTTTGTCTTTAGTAGTTTTTGTTCATTGTAAATCACAGTGTGTGACTGTACATCTACTGTATAGAGCGTGACTAGGATGGAAAAATATGCAGTATTATTTCACTAAAAGCTGACATGATCACTGCAATATATGACTTATACTTCCTAATGCTTACTGTAAAAACATATTGGAAAATGGCAATGTACGAGATAGATAGCAAGAGCTGAGTTTAAGAATTGGAACATTAAAAATTTAAGCCAACCACATTTTACCTGTAATTTTTTCTTTCAGCATCAGTAATTATTCTTTCTATATTCTTATAGCTTAGCATTAGTGGTACAATATGAATTTGAATGATATGTGAATTTAAGTGAAAAAAAGATGCATTTTCTGTATCTAGGGCTTGCCTCATCATGGGTTCATGTGATCTACAACTACGTATATAGTTGCTGCCAAAAGACTGAAAATACTTACCCCTTATAACCCCTGCACTGATTTCAGCTGAATTAACTAAGGTCAGAATTTGGTTCTACACTCTATTTTGCATGTAAAATATGAATAAATATTTGAAACCTACCATTAGGCTATCAAGTACCTTTACAGCACAGTAATTTCTTGATATTATTTGTAATCCTGTCTTATTCTTAATGTTCTTGTTATTACTATTTACTTATTTTTACTTTTAGGTCATTTGACAAAACCAGGACATCCTCCTTGCATAAAAAGTCTTGCTTCTTTTTTGCTTTGTATGTTTACATTTTCAATAGGCAAGTATTCATACACCTAACCTGTCATTTGTACATAACTAGGCATGATCAGTTCATGTACTAATTGCATTCAAATGTCAGGTGTGCTGTTGTGATTACTCTTTTCCATAGGCAATTTAGAAAATCATAAAATGAATATATGCTGCTTGTAATGCCACAAAATGACCTTCTGTGATGTATTCTCAGGCAGTCAAAATACAAAAATGACCTAGCTCTTGAAGTCTTGGATGAATGAGACAGAATAAACACTACCTCTTTGTAACTGATCATTTTGATGTTTAATATGCAAAAGGAAGTAAATCATAATACATTTTAAATTAAACCTTGAAGAAGTCATAAATTTATGTTTTAAAAATCTCTATGATAATTTGGTATGAGACTTGATATAAAGTCAGATCTTATTCTTAGATGAAGTAAAGACAAAAACTCAATAGATAATGGACCCTTGATTTCAAATGTAGAAATCTATATGTAAAATGCTCAGTGGAAAAAAATGAAAGTTTTTTATTTGGAGTGAAATCAGAAGGAACAAGAGTATCTGTATAGGCAGAGAGGCTGATGGCAGCTAAAATTTACAGAAGCCATTTGAAATAACCAAATACTGGCATATTGATTTCTGTGGGTCAGAAATGTTAATGTCTCTTATAAAACTTCTTGAGAATACTGTAGCACTATAGTTGCTAGTGGGCGTATAATGAAAATTCCTTGAAAAGTACAAATTCTGAAGACAAATACAGTATTGCTCTTCCGTATTCTGCAACTAGTATTGAAAGAAAATCTCTACTAATGCATTTTACCTAAGCATTGATTCTGCTTTCTATATACTAGATTTAATTATAAAACTATGAACAATTTGAAATATACTATTTATCTTTAAATCCAATAGATAATTTTTTTTAGTGGCATTTAAAAATTTAGTTATATAACTTGTTTTTGAAAGCATCTGATTGCTGAAGAACTACTTTGGCATTTTTTATGAAATTTTGATTGTTATGAAAAAGTAACATAAAATATTTATTTAGATAAATTATAGATTGCTATTTATTTTTTTAGTACCCTAAACAAAGTCATATAACCAACATTTATTTGTTGTTTAAAAGTAGTATGAAAGTAGTGGTAGCGTGAAAAATGTCCTCAAGCAGTTAATATAATTATTAAAAAAATTAAGATGGAAATAAGCATTATTTTCTAGCTTTTTAAATCTATAATATCAATATGTCAACTTATAGGTGTGCATGGAGAGAGCTAGCCATTTTCATTGCTAACTACCTTATTCTTTTCTTCCATATTGAATGCAATTCTGCATGTTGCACCCTCAAAAGTATATAAGCATGGAATCAGGATTTAGAATGACAGAATGGTTTGGGTTCGAAAGGACCTTAAAGATCATCTAGTTCCAACCCCCCTGCCAGGGGCAGGGACACCTTCCACTAGATCAGGTTGCTCAAAGCCCTTTCCAGCCTGACCTTCAACACTTCCAGTGATGCAGCATCCACAACATCGCTGGGCAACCTGTTCCAGTGTCTCACCACCCACATCATAAAAAATTTCTTCCTTATGTCCAATCTAAATCTACCCTCTTTCAGTTTAAAATTGTTCTCCCCTGTCCTGTCACTACAGGCCTTGCTAAAAAGTCTTTCTCTGTTTTTCTTATTGCCCCCTTTTGTATACTGAAGGCCCACAATAAGGTCTCCCTGGAGCCTTCTCTTCCCTAGGCTGAACAACCCCAACTCTCTCAGCCTTTCTTCAGAGGAGCAGTGTTCCAGCCCTCTGACCATTTTGTGGCCCTCCTCTGGACCTGCTCTAACAGATCCATGTCTGTCTTATGCTGGGGGCCCCAGAGCTGGATGCAGTACACCAGATGGGGTCTCACAAGAGTGGAGCAGAAGCGCAGAATCCCCTCAAACTGCTGGCCATGCTTGTTTTTATGCAGCCCAGGATGCAGTTGGCTTTCTTGGGCTGTAAGTGCACAATGCCAGCTCATGTCAAATTTTTCATCCACCAGTATTCCCCAGGCCCTTCTCCACAGGGCTGCTCTACTCTATTCATCCTCCAGTCTGTGCTAATATTGGGGAACGCTCCGACAAAGGTGCAGGACATTGCACTTGGCCATCTTGAACTTCATGAAGTTCACCTCTCAAGCCTGTCAAGCCTCTGGATTGCATCCTTTCCCTCTAGCATATCAACTGCACCACTCAGTTTGGTGTCATCTGCAAACTTGCTGAGGATGCACTCAATCCCACTGTCTATATCGTTGATGAAGATATTAAATAGTAAGGTCCTAGTATGAACCTTTAAGGGACACCACTGATTCTGATTTGGACATTGAGCCATTGACTGTAACTCTTTGGATACAACCACCTAGCCAATTCCTTATCCATCTAATAGTCCATCCATCAAATGCACGTGTCTCCCATTTAGAGGTAAGAATGGTGTGGGATACTGTATCAAAGGCCTTACAGAAGTCCAGGTAGATGACATCAGTTGCTCTTCCCTTGTCCACTGATGCCATCACTCCANTGCTCTTCCCTTGTCCACTGATGCCATCACTCCATTGTAGAAGGCCACTTGGTTAGTTAGGCACAATTTGCCTTTGGTGAAGCCATGTTGGCTGGCTCTAATCATCTCCTTGTCTTCCATATACTTTGACATGTCTTCCAATAGGACCTGTTCCATGATGTTAATGGGCATGGAGGTGAGGCTGACTAGTCAGTAGTTTTCAGGGTTCTCCTTTTTACCCTTGTGAAAAATGGATGTGATATTCCCTTTTCTGCACTCAATGGGGACTTTGCCTGACTGCTGTGACTTTTCAAATATGGTGTAGAGTGGCTAAGCAACTACATCTGCCAATTCCCTTAGGATCCTGGTATGCATCTTGTCAGGTCTCATGGACTTGTGTATGTTCGGGTTCCTTAGGTGGTCTCAAACACGATCTTCTCTTAATATGGGAGGTACTTGGTTTCCTCATCTTTGAGGTTCAGGAACTTGAGAGATTGTTAGTGAAAACTGAGGTAAAGGTTAAGTACCTCAGCCTTACCTGAGGTTAAGTACCTCAGCCTTCTCCATATCATTGGCTGTCCTGTTTTATTTCTCAGGACTTTTTCAGGTCAGCCCTGAAGTGGTCTGGCATTTAGACTCGATGACTGTTGTAGGTCCCTTCTAACTGAAATACTCTATCCTATCCTATCCTATCCTATCCTATCCTAT
>RSEF01000001.1:121517537-121528633 GCA_003993805.1 Himantopus leucocephalus | reverse complement strand
AACATCCCCAGTGGCCGATTTGGCCTAAACCACGACAATGGTAGAGAATGGAGGAATTTTATTTTTTTTGTAGCACAAGTTTCATAATATTGAATCAGTTAATATGTGGCGATACATTATTATTGAATATTAACACATCATTTCTGGCAGAGAGCAAATAGTTTCCAAGCAATTTTGAAAACATAGTTCTCTGCATTCACAAACTGCATACATTCCCAGCTGCCTACCTTCCCTCTTTTAAATCAAGAAGATGTGCTACCCAAGGTGCAAATCAGTAAAAGTAGTACTAAAAGAATAGACAAGTAGTATCACAAGCAGTAGATAGTTATGGGACATATGCAACTTGTCAAAGTAACAGGATCCAAATTTTTCAGATACATTTATGCACCAAAATCACCTGTGGAGGGGAAAAAACAACAGCTAAAGATTCTCTGTTTGAGGTCTGCATCCTCATGCACCTGAATCTTTAAAATCTGCTACAGACATTTTCCTATCCTGTAGGCACATAAAGTCCCTTCATAGTGAGCTTCCATCAACAGAGCTGATGCATTCAAATTTCCATTGTGCTGTGCACACAGAGGTACCTAACTCCTGATGCTCAGTGTGCATACTTCAACAACTTTCACCAATGCTTTTAATCTTTCCTGTTCAGCTCTGTCTAAAACACAGAAATACATGAAACAAACACAAAAAGGAAGTCTATGCTTGCTTGCTGCCGAAGGCATTATCCCAGGAGACCAGGATCTAGTCCTATTTTAGTGAATGTATGCAAAGGAGCAGCTTCAAAATAGGAGATCAAATAGTTACTGCTGGTAGACACCTTCACGCTCTCACAGGCATAGGAGACAAAAACGGATCCAGGGAAAAAAGTGATTAAGTCTGGTTCCTTCCCTCTCTAGCTGTTGGCTAGGCTATAAATTGAATCCAAATTATAAGTCAGGAAAAGACTACTCATACCTTTGCTCCCTCCACGCATGATTACAAAAGACTGGCTGAAGTAAGTAAACGAAGACAATGGTTGCAGAATGAATACATCTCACCATAAGCCTTAACACTTAGCAGACTCCTGGCATTGTCACTCCAAATCTAAACTGTTGACTAGAGGATCTTTATGGCACTATTCCTCTGTGATTTTTGGCAAGCTGTCTAGAAATTTTATTGTGGAGTAGAGAATTAAACCTTGACACGCAACATTCTGGCCTTGCCAGTTAACTATGCCTGTCTGCATATTAAACAGTCACATGCTACTGAAACGCAACTCACTCTTACCTCCTGTTCCCAGCAAAGATAGCAAATACCAACTCAGTATGGTAAAAACGATAAGGCTGGTACCTGATCTCGGCTTATAGCTCACAGGCAGGTCTATGACAGCACTAAATCAGAGTAAACCTATTTAAAATGTATTTGCTTCCATGACAGTAACCCCAACATGTCCTGACCCTTGATCGACTTGTGCTGAGCAAGGTACGAGGATATTCACCAACCAGGTTCCCCGGGACTGCAGGTGGCTCTGCAGCAATTTAACTATACGGAGAGCCAATGATTTCCAGTTAAAAAATATCTCCACCTTGTCCTTTGAAAGAAGCAAAATACATATGCATTACTAAAACTTGCAAAAGTTTTAATTAGGTCTTCATACACTCCTTATTTGTTGCCTGCTTTTCAGATATTTACAGATGTTGCACTAATGCCTCACCTGACCTGTTAAAATAAACTCAACTTTGGAGGGGGAGAGTCACCCTTCATCCATTTCCCACTCCCCCAATCCTGAGAAAAGACTAAAGAGTTCGCATAAGTGTTTTCAAAGGGAAAGTCCAAAGGTGTGCAAGTGCTGATCTGGGCTTCCAGCACTGTGCTTCCAGTAACAACTTCTGTAGAAGTTTGGCTGCTTGGGCAGCCTGCAACAACCCTGAGGCACATTCAGAATCTGTCAACACCACCCTCACGCATCCATCCTCCTCCTCACTTATCCTTTGAGACGACAGGTTGGGACAGTACAAAGCACATATTTAGCCATGCTAACTCTTTGCTCCTCGTGATCCCCTTCCACCAGTTGAATTCCCAGGTTTAAACATGCAACACTCACACATTGTACTAATCTTACTGTCAATAAGTTAAAAAAAATGAAACAGGTATGGTGCTGTTTCTATATGGCTAAAAAATACTGATCAGATAATACTAGCTATATCCAATTATAACCCTAAACATTTTGCACAGCTACAGGATGATAGAAAGAAAACGCTTGTGCATTCTCTCTCCAGGAGGCCTCTAATCATTCAAGAAAATGGAGGTAAGAAAATACGCTTACAAAAAACCTGACAGAACTTTGCCCCACTGCGCCACGAAGAGATATGACCTATCAAATAAGGCAGCAGCCTAGGCCATAAGAAACTTTGGTCCAATTTCCAGCTCTGTTAGGGCTCTAATATACAACCTTGAGTAAATTGTGCCTGTGCATTGGTTTTCTCCACCTTGAAAGGGATTTTGGTTGTTCTCTGTTTTATCTTGTAAAGCACTAAGTTCCACGGACACAAGAGGTAGGTATTATTATGTTTCACAACTTTATCTTGACTATCTGAAAATGTATTCTTCCATGCCAGTGGCACTGCTATTTGGTTGTTTATCATGTACTTTTCCATCATCCAACAACAGATGTACTTTCTGGATAGTCTTCAACATTGTTTTACAGAGCACATGAGACTATTTTGTTTTAATTTTATTTCTTTTGTTGCTTATTTTCTTTAAGCATTTTATCCTCGGGGATTTGGCTAAGCTATGACCATTAAAAAATTATACAGCAATATGTAGTTTCTGTTTTTCATTTAAGCTAACTTTTGCACAAATAAATCTCAAAGGATTGAATATACCTTCTCCACTTTTCTGATTCTCTCCCCGTGAATGCTGCTTTCTGTCTGGGCAACGTCCCTTCCCTTTGTAGAACAATTATTAAAGCCAAATGTTGCTCGAGATATGGACTATATTTACCTTGCTCCTAGAATTAAGAGCATACTGATTTCCTTACCTTCCTGTTTGTCCAAATTCTGTCATCAGGTTTATATAAACAAGTCAGGCAGTCTTTCTTGAGACCAAGGAGATGATGACAGGAAGAAAGCAGATCGGAATGAAAGTTGCAGAAAATATGACCTATTCCAAAAATACAGTGAATATCTCTAGTCTCCATTCCAGAGAGGCCCAGACTGCTAAAATAAACTTCATCTATCAAAAGCATATTTAATCCAGGTCATGACCTTGTTTTCTGTTCCCATCCTCTGTTCCTTACTGTTATTAAAGCCACAGAATTTAAGAAATTACATATTTTTACATTTAAAATTTGACTCAGACTTCAGAAGGCTATGGCAAAGTTGAAGCCAATCACAACTTGCAAAGAAAATGTCTATGATCAACTGCAGCAAAAGGAAACAAAAGGATTACAAAATTGCTTCAAAATAGTGTCATAAAGTCACTACAGCAGAGACTTTCAAAACTGTGCTGGAGTTGCAACTGTGTGGATCCCATTACATTTTATAGGGGCTGTATATCTACGTTGCCTAAGTTGTTCTGAAAAACCTCAGCCTGCGTGCCTAATGTCAATAACATAACACTTTGAATTTATCGCTTAATTTAGACTTACTCTGTCCACTAAAGAATTCTCAAATTCTAAAAATCTGGAGTAGTTTCAAATACCAGCCTTTATAAAGAAATAAAATCCTATTTCAGAAACAATTCTTTTTTTTCCTTGACTATTAAGCATAGACCCAGTAAGGGGGTTAAGATCTGATGTACTCTGACATATTGGGTCTACAAGCAGTTTTAATTTAGTTGGAAGCAGGATAAGAGTCAGCCTGGGAATATTTAGGTAAGCCGAAGAAGCAACACTGGCAAGGAAATGAAGAAATCTAACCTGTTCCTATTCATCACAATTATTTCTGACACACAGACTCAACCTAAAAAACTTTGAGAGGCTCTAAAGATATAATTATCCACAATTTCTCCTTTGTAAAACTGGCATTTTACAGAATGTAGATGCGTTAAGAAAAACATATTACATTCCCCCAACCCTCCAAGTTTTAGGTGTACAAATGAATATTAATTGCTTCCTTCTCTGAACCTCAGTCCTGATACCAAATTAACAATCATTTCAGTTAAACTACATTTCTAGGAGTAACTTTCAGGTAACAGATACTCTGTCCTTTACTTTTATTATTCCACCTGAGGGTTTAAATAGCCACAAGAGACAGCCAAAATAAAAAGAAAAAAGGTCAACCTTCCCAGTTGGACCAAAACAAGTTTGTTTTTTTTTTTCTCCCCACAGTCAGTCCCTTAGCAACTGATCAAGAACTTTTACAAGTATTTCACGAATTGGCTAGTTGTTTCTTGCAGCCTTGCACAAACAAGATTCCCTTAACGCATCATCCTGGCATTATCATTTTGCAGGACTGATAAAAAATACTCACAAACCCCAATATAAATAGCAAAACATACCACCCCCAACACAAATAGCAAGACACCCCACCTAATAAAAACCTAGTTAGATCATGGCCGAACATTGCTTACATAGGTGAGGATACAAACGGGTACCATAATGCATTATTATGCCATTCTGCACAAAGCCCCAAATTTACTTAAACAGGTATATCTTTCAGAAGGTTTGTGTATTTTAACGACAGCTACAACAATTATTTGTTAGTATGTATACCTCATACAATAACACTGAGCAGGATACCTATTAATAATTTAACCTCTAGAATGCTAGTGGGTTCTAATCCTGGTTTTCAATGAATGCATATTTTCTATAGGAGATCATGCGCAAAACTAATTTTCAGGACTTATGCACTGGTATAAGCCCTCCTTGCTATCTTACAAAAGGACATAATTAGGACAACACTTGCAAAATTTAGGAAATTAGTTAACTGTTATGATTTAAGAAACTACTGGTACTACCAATAATGCAGGAGAGAGGAATTTCACTGTAATCTCAAAGATATAATTAGATTATACCAACATATTCCAGACTAAAACCCCCACAGAATATAATAGGAAAGAGTACACATGTGTGCGTATTTTCTGATCAGTTGAATTAATGACTAACACATAAGAAGAGCTCTTAAATATTCACATCAAGAACAAGCGTCCATAACTATGAAAGCAGAAGAATGTGGGTATAAGACTTCTCTCATTCAAGACATTCAAAAGGGAGTTCACAAGAAAAAAATAACATTGGTGAGTGTCAGCTCAGCAGCGGCTCCCTGACACTATTCGTAATAAACCCTCTAATACATTCACACTTTTCTTCACCTTCAGGACCACACATACTTTCTCCCTAAAGTCACATCTACACAGGTGAGAAGTCAAAGCTTCACTTATTGCATGCCCTAATCCATATTTCCATCCGCTGGATCCCAACATCCAAAGTGAGTCCTGGCAAAGAACTGGCCAGAACATGAGTTAATAAGCCTGTGATGTTTATTGCCTGGCATCCACCATTGAAACTAGCTGTCAGAAGTAAAGAAGAAATAGCAACCTGTGAGAAGGCAGTAAAACAGTGGCAAAAGCCTAGGGCTGGGAAGGTGAAGTGAGGAAGGGGTATTAGGGGGAGAACCATACACTAGGTAAAGGATTTGGCATCTTGAAATAAAAATCTGTCACGAAATAAAGAGAGACTCCATATTAATTCCTTCTAATCAATTCTAACAGGCTCTGCCTCACCTCATTTTTTCCATGTAAGAATTTAGCATTTTGTAAATTTATAGCAAAAATTATATTAACTGACATTTTTAAGTGTTCACTGCACCATTCTCAATTCTGTGCAATGTAGGCCTGCTTCTGTGTGCATACAGATAATACCATCAGAATTAAACATGACACGTCAAACACTGTTTAAAACATACATATAAAAATTCTTTTCTTTCTTCCCCATTCACCTTCCTTTTCCTTGTCAGCCATCTTCTTCTGCCTCTCTTCCCTTTTAAGAATTCTTCACCTCCCGTTTCCCTTCCCTAGCTTTTGTCAGCTATTTCTCTTCCCTCCCTCTCCCAAGTCTTTTATTCACTCTTACTCTCCTCTTTTGCCTTTCAAATTTGCTTTTGGCTAATGTGTTCTCAACAGTATTTGAATAAATACAAGCTGAATGGATACCACAGGCACTAGCTACTCCTATTCTGCTGCAGTAAACAATACTTCGCTTTTTCGTTGCTGCTGCCTGCGACAATATATTGTGCTCAGATTATACCCACTTCATGTATATATATTGTTTCAGTTAATAGAAAGCAATTTCATATTGATTGCAGAAGCCTCAAAGGAATTTTTGAGGAAAAAATATAAACCCAATCTAACAGGGTAGAGAATAAAAAAAATAAACTGGTCTGGCCTCATAACAGTACACATTGCATGTATACATGAAGTAGAAGATTATAATTTTAATAGCTCAGACAGAATAGGGAAAAGAATTGTTATTCCATATATGCTAAAGGCAAATTTTCCTAATGAATTTAGCTCCCATTTCATCAGTTAAATTAAGGAACAGTCCTAGTAGCCTGATACAAGACTCCTTTTCCCCAAAGCTTCTCTTCTCTCAGTCTTCCCTTTCCTTTTTGACTGGCCTCCAGACCCCAGAGCAAGGAGGAGGAGGAGGAGGAGGACAAGGAGAGGGAAAAGCGCAGCAGTGCTGTTGGTCTATCCAAAGCAGCAGGAGCTTCACAGAAACAGTTTTTTCTGGGCATGGATAAAGCTAGCATAATGCAGACCTTAAATTATGAAAGCAATATTTAAAATAATTAATGAAATATCCTGCTACACGTGTGTTTGAGGAAACAGAGAAGGAAACACTTTAGCTCCCATCAATCTGTTACCTATTGTGGGAATATTAAGTCTATGAATACTGGGTTAAATCCATCCAGGGGATAACTTTTCCACAGAAATCAAACCTTACAGGGGGAGAAAAACAAACAAAAAAAAGATACGCAGGCCTCTGCTAACACACATATGGAAGAAAAGCTGATGAATAGAGGTGAGAACAAAAGAGAAGAAATACAAAGGAATTTAATTAAAGTAATTGATCTGAAAACACACAGGATGTTTATCATCGCGAACCTTCTTTACTTGTACTGTACAACAACAGCAGAACGAACTCTTCTTGTTAATGATGTTGGTTTGGCTTTAGCCCAGGTCCTGTGCTATCAAAGCATTTTATCTGTACATTTTCTTTCTTGATTATTATAGAGGTTGCTGTAAAGAAGGTTATTTTTATGTTAATGTTCTTACTCGTTCCCTCTCCCTCAAAATTCCTTTCCTTTAATCTACTCTTAAGACAGTTTGGCAGAAAATTTTCTTCTCCATACAAAGAGATAGGGAAAAGGTCCCTTCCCCTATCAAACTACAGTTAGGGCTTGTTAGGTACAGAGGAGGAAGTGGAGAACGATGACAAAGGAAAATAATGAGGAAGATAAAGATACAGTCTTTGCTCATTTAAAGCTACTCCAAGAAGCATAAACCACAAGCAGATTCTAACCTGCATTGAAAATAATTGTTACTTTGCTCACCTTCTGCTGGTTTGTCTTTTCCAAACACATGCTTATTCAAGTCATGAGCAGTTAAGCAAGATAGCATTATTTATTTGACTTCATCCAGTGTGGTCTTTCTTGTGCCCACGGAGTGCTTCCTCATATAGTTTCCTTTGGACAGAGTTTTAGAGGCATGTACCAAAAAAGCCAACTTAACGTGTTGTCTCTTGGTGGTGATACAAACCCAACCATTGTTGGTCTCTAGAATGCACTCTTTATTAAAGCAATACACTTATATATTAATATTCTTAATATTCTTATTACTATCTTTGATTTATTCTTGGCAGCACTGGCAAGGCCTCCCTGCCCACTTCCAGGGTAAACAGCCAAACTTTCTGTCTAATTCAAAATTGAAATAAGACTGGTCCCAAAGAACCTGATGATCCCTGTCTTATAATTTGAAGGGGGTGGGGAGGGAGTAGAAATACACTATTTTTCTTCATCTTTTCCCCTTTCATGGTTACATCACCCTTGAGGGTTCAAAAGAGCAGAACAGGCAGTGACGCCCTTGTGAACTGACACAGAAATTGTATCACAGAAATGCCAGCAAGAGGTGCTCTAACACCAGCTGCTTATTATCCCCTTATGGTTTGCACTCTGCTGACACTTCTCAGCTTTGTCAGTGAGGGGTAAAACACCGAAGGCTACTCATGATGTAATATCACACAATACAAAAAGTAGCATTTAAGGAAGCACTACCTACAACTGGTTTAAATACATAATGTAACTAATATTAAAATTACTAATATTAACATTAACTTAATTTGAATTGGGAAATCACCTGCATTTATTCTCTTTATATGCACATTTTTTGTTAAAATACATTAGATGGCATGGAGATGGTTGTGAGAAGTTTAAATAGATTCATGGTGAACAATGACTGTGGAGACCAATAGTTTTGTTCAAACCACATGAAAGTTGCATGACCGTAGTGAATTAAAGCAATCAAGATTGGCAGCCTAAGAGAAATGAAATTGTAGTGTTGAATCAGACTCTAGTACAAAATTGTTCCCTGCGTCACCTGTTCATTTACTTACTACAAAAGCAGCACCAATCACAATCCTTGCATTAGACATCAGAAGAAAAGGAGAATGGTGGCCTTGGAAATTAAATTATTTTCACAATCCTGCAGTCTGTGTAGTCACCTGTATAAAGCCAAAACAGGGAACACCTTTGTAGGAGCATCAAAAAATAAGTCTGTATTTACTTGTTTTAAAAGAAAAGTAGAATCACCCCTTGTCTAACTAAACACTTTATTAAAAGACAGTCTAGACTTTCTGCCAGCATGAGGTAAGGGTTTAGAAAGTAGTTCATGAAGCCCTGTGGCAAGACCAGGACTCGGCAGACCAAAGCAGGGTGTTCCTGTTCTCCAAGAGGAGGGACATGTTCTCGTCTGGGCCATGATAACCCGGCATCGCAGAGGCAAGTGAAGTCTATGTGGTCAGCAATACCACATCAGTGTGCACTACTTCATATATGTCCTGACAGGATGACTTAGTAGAAACTTGCTCAGCTGATCTGGTGCCTTTCACAAGCATTAGAGATTACCACATTTTGCATCCAGTAAGTTACATTCACTTCTTTTTTTTTGTCACCGTTCACCAAAAATAAACAAAACAAAAAGACTGCCTGTACTTGTGACCTCTCTGTCAATTATGCAGCTAAAATTCTAACTCTTTTAGATTCATTCGGTGCTATTTCAAATGAAATCTCACAGGTCTTTGAACAATGATGTTAAATTTTCCCAGGCACAACCGCAAGCACTTCACTTCGTAAGCCTTGGAGTCCTATTTGCCTTTTTTGTAGTTGTACTGCAAGGGCAGCACATAATCAATCGGCTGCAAGATTAATGCACACATATCTTTCATTACTTCCAAATGGTGAACTCCTACTGACAACAGGAATTCTTTTTATATTGGCCCCAAAACCCATAACCTCCATGTTGCAATAATAAAGTCCACCCCTCTGTTTCTCCATTCCTCAGGATTAAGCAGTTCTTCCAGTATGAAATCTTTTCTCTCCTGCATACTGCCAACACCACTTAACTTCACATCATGAACAGTTCTCACTAGCATGCTCCCTATGTGAAAAGTATTAATGAAATAGTAAGAAAAACCTCAGGAGTGATCCTGAGGAAACTTCATCTGTAACTTTCCTCAGCTCTAAAACCAAATCTTTTGCCAATTCGTTATTGATCTCAGATTTCTGCTACTTATCCCCATCTTCTTCAATATAACTAATTTTCTGTGTGGTACTACTTCAAATTCATTACAGAAGTCCACACAGACCAAAATCTAATATTCTCCTTGCCTACAAAGTCAGTTACTTAACCTTATATTTTCATTAAATGAAGATTTTATCTGGTGTGATCTTGCTTTAATAAACACATGCAGTGATATATCCCATTTTTTATTTGCTGCCATATTTGAGTTATTGTTTCAATAAAAACTCATTATTTTGACACAAATTACTGAGGCATATTATGAATTTGTTGGGTAGGGTTGAACAAAGTAACTTCAAATCTTTTGGCCTCCCATCTTAAACTGGGAATAATAATACAGAATTTCTTTAAAAGGTATGGTGAAAAAAAACCACCTGTAAAATCTAGATAATGGTAGCTGTATTGTTGGTTCTTCTTCATATTGCATATTTTTCTAACCCAAGTATTATTACTGGATAACACAGTCAAATTACGAATGTTGTAGCACCATTTAAGCAAAGAAACTTAAATGCCTAAACCACTAAACATTCAGCCTTAAAACTATTATTGTTATTATTGATATTGTCTCATCACCTGGGAAGCACTTCTGTAAAGCATCCTAATAATGAAACTGTGCTCCATGATTACTATTTGTGTGTAAGAAAAGGCAACAGGTGAATTCAATGAAAACCAAGGAGATGACCATTTTCGAACAGAGGTGATCATAAAACCTAAGTTCTATGGAGTTCTTATAGCACTGCATCAGAGAAGAGTTTTGAGCATGGATAACATGAAAGACATATTTCTGAAGATATCTGAAAGGGGGCTTCAGTGAAAGCACTAAAACATGAGCATAGCAGCCTGGAGGGGGCCTCCTTATTTTTCACTAGAAAGGAAAGTTTACAGAATCAATTAGAATCTGGTCCAGCTCTCTCTGCCAGAGGCTGATGCTTTACAAAGCCTCCCAAACTAGTTTCCTCAAGTGTCTCCACTTACAACAGCCATACTTCTGAACACGCAGAGGCATGCCTTCCCACCCCACCTCCTCCCAAATGGGAAGTTTCCTGGTCCCCAGGTCTCATAGCCTCCATCTTGAGGGTTGGTTAAAGCCAGGCTTATACGGGTTTTCAAAGCACCATAGTTTTCCCCTCACTACTTTTCCTAAACTGTAACTCAGGACAGCCTGGCACCTTGCACTTCCAGCTTTGGTCTAAACATGCAGCACTGAGCATGCCCTGAGGGATGCCCAAGAGCTGCGCTGGGACTGGAGACACTCAGAAACAGGCCTTCATTGATAGAATCATAGAATCACAGAATGGTTTATGTTGGAAGGGACC
>RSEF01000001.1:121494927-121509328 GCA_003993805.1 Himantopus leucocephalus | reverse complement strand
TTAACTGATCTCTAACTTGATCCTCATCAACCAAGGGAAAGTCCTCCTTCCTCCAGACTTTCTCTGTTGCCAGCAAAGTCTGGGACTCCTGAAGGCTGGCCTGAGCAGTAAAGACTGAAGCGAAGAAGACATTCAATAACTCTGCCTTCTCTGCATCATCTGTCACCATGGCAACTGTCTCACTCAACAGCAGGCCCACATTTTCCATAGTTTTCCTTTTGCCCCCAATGTACTTGAAGAAACCCTTCATGTTGACCTTGACATCCCTTGTCAGATTTAATTCCAAGGTTGTCTTGGCTTTCCTTGTTACATTCCTGAATACTCTGATAGCATTCTTGTACTCTTCCCAAGTATTCAGTCACTTCTTCCATGTACTGTAAACCTCCTTCTTCCACTTGAGCTTTTTCAGAAGCTCCCTACTCAACCATACAGGTATCCTGCTTCCCTTGCCTGATTTCTTGCTCTTAGGGATGCACCGATCCTGAGCTTGGAGGAAGTGATATTTAAACACCAAACAACTCTCTTGAGCCCCCCTACCCTCTAGAGCCCTAACCCACGGGATTTATCCAAGCAGTTTCTTAAAGAGATCAAAGTTAGCCCTCCTGAAGTCCAAGGTTGCAATCCTACTTGTTGTTTTATGCATACTACACTTGATCCTGAACTCTGTCTTCTCATGATCACTACAGCCAAGGCTGCCTCCAACCTCAACATCCTCCACCAGTCCCTCTTTGTTTGTCAGTACTAGGTCCAGCGATACACCTCTCCTTGTTGGCTCCTCCACCAACTGAGTCAAAAAGTTATCATCAATACACTGGAGGAACCTCCTGGACTGTAGACGCCTATCTGTGTAGCCTTCCCAGCAGATATCAGGGTAACTGAAGTCCCCCATGAGAACCAAGGCCTGTGATCATGAGGAACTTCTCAGCTATCTGTAGAAGGCCTCATCAACTTCCCCATCCTGATCAGGTGGCCTGTAATAAACACCCACAACAGCGTCTCTCATATTAGCCTGCCCCTTGATCTTTACCCACAAGCTCTCAACTCACTCTTCATCCAGCCCCAGGGAGAGCTCAATACATTCCAGTTGCTCTCTCACATAAAGAACAACTCCACCACCTCGCCTTGCTGGCCTATCTTTCCTAAAGAGAACATAGCCATCCATGACAGCATTCCAGTTATGTGAGCTATCCCACCATGTCTCAGTAATTGCAATGAGATCATGGCCCTGCAACTGCACACAGATCTCTAATTCATCTTGTTTGTTCTCCCTGCTGTGTGTGTTGGTGTATAAGCATTTCAGAGGGGCAGTTAGGTGTGTAGTTTTTGCCCTTGAGGGGTGGCAGGCCTTCTGATTGTCAGAAATACTAGCACTCCGCCCCACAAGTGCTGAGCTACTGCACCCAGGCGCCTCTCTAGTGAGCCCAGTTACATCCCTGTCCCCCTGTGAATCCAGTTTAAAGCTCTCTCAATGAGCCCTGCTAACTCTAGTCCTTGAACCATTTTCCCCCTGTGAGATAGGCTTTTCCCATCTGCTACCATCAGGCCTGGTGTTCTGTAAATCAGGCCATGGTCAAAGAACACAAAGTCCTGCCAGTAGCACCAGGCTCAGAGCCAGTCATTGATCTGCTGGCTCTTCCTGTTTACCCCCTCATCGTTCCCTGCAATTGGAATGATAGAGGAGAACATGACTTGTGCTCCCAATCCCTTGACCAGTCATCCCAAAGCCCTGAAATCTCTCTTCATTGCCTTTGGACTTCTTCTCACTACTTCATCACTGCCTACCTGAAAGACAAAAAGGGCATAATAATCTGAGGGCTGTACCAGGGAAGGAAGCTTCTTCTTTACATCATTAACCTGGGCTCCAGGGAGGCAGCAGAATTCCCTATATAGCGGGTCTGGTCTACATAGCGGACCTTTCTTTCCCTTCAGAAGTCAGTTGCCTATGACAATGACAGTGTCTTTTATTTTTTACTGAGGCATTTTTGATTCGGGGGGTGGTCCAACTAGACCTTGACAACACCTCCAAGCTGGAAGGACTATCATCCTCACTGTTGTCCAGTTCCCCTTGCAGAGCACTGTACCTGTTCCGCAATGGCACCTGGGAAGGTGGGGTAGTCACTGGGCAGATGCACCTGCAGCACCTGTTGCATCAGGAAGGAATATCTTGCCATTGCCCCCTGTCCCCCAACTCACCCTGTCAAGTTGGTCGGAGAGAGGACAGCGAGTTCTCTGTAGCAGGGGCTCTGTCTGCCTGCTGGGTTTCTGTCATGGGAGACAGGGTACTACTCCAAGCGTCTACCTCCTGCTCACATTCCCTGATAGCCCTCAACCTGCTTACCTCCTCCAGGAGCTCCATCACTAAGCCAAGGAGCTCCTCTACCTAGGCATACCTGCCACAGATGTGGTCACCACTGCCATCTAACACCAGAGTAAGGGCAGGGCATACCCTGTCAGCCCCATGCCTGGGTGGCAGCATGTTTGCACGAGAGCTCCATCTGGGAAGCTCCATCAGAGCTGGTGGGTGCAGAGCTCAGGACTGCCCCGGTCTTCTGCCGAGTAGATACCATGGCTTCCTGACCCAGCTGGTAGATTTTCAGCACCCTCCACCAAGCTGCCAGTCCCGGCACAGGCTAGCTGCTTTTCCCAGTGGTGCAGGTGTGGTGGTTGGGTCTTCTGGAATACTTCTCTCCCTTCACATATGTAGATGGCAGAAAGCAAAAAAATAAGATCCACCTGAACTGTGGGTAACCTGACTCTTTTAGTTAGCTGAGAGTAAAGCTGGAGTGATGCTCCTGAAAACACCGAGCTGATGTTGATAGCAGAGAATCAGGCCCCCAGAGGGGTCTCAACATTCCCCAAAGTGCGAGGGACAATTACCTGAATAAATCAGCTCTGTTGGACAGTTGATCAGACTTCTGCCAGTCAGAAAACTCTATTAGAAGTAGCAAAGTATTCCTTAATTATATAATTTTCTTTTACACTGAAAGAGTTAGACCCTGCTCCCCATTACATTAATGAAAGAATCAGGACTTGAATTATCGGAAGACTACTTCAATGCTGTTTTCTAGCCTTCTTTGTTCCTTGTATATATTCAGACCCATCATGTAAACTTCATTTATATTAATAAATATAAGCCTGCTTATACCAGCCAAGGCATTGTCCCGTAGTTGTGTATTAGTCTTGCAGTAAGCCGTGAGCCTGATTCTCCTCTCTAGTGTATAATTCTAACACTGTCCAGTTCCAGTCTCACCAATGACACCTCTAATTGAGTCTGGTGGGACAGCAGATCAAGGCCCTACTTTTTTGATTTTCCCTTTGATTTGTGCCTGAATATACAGCAGCCAATCGCAGCTATGGCATGAAGACAGGTTCCTCTGAAACCGCCTTCCAAAACCCTGCAGTAGAGATATCAGGTGGCTAGTCAGATTAAATAAAGTTCAGTTTCTTGACGACTGATCTGATATAATCTATCTTTCCTAAACTGGGGAAAATTCCATATTGCCATGTATGCTTGACTGTGAGAGAGGTGCTTTCAATAGATGTACCTGTGGGCCCACCAACACCAAATGTTGGTCACCTGTTCCTCAGGCCTTTTCTTAGGATGGGTCAGAGCAGTGTCCTCAAGCAAGGGCAGTTTCTGCTTCCTAGGTAAAAGGATGAGATACAGGGAGAGCATCATCTGCTACATCTTGTGGTCCTTACACAAAGCCCAGATCTGCTCAGAGTCCCTCCCAGTGCCAGCTATGGGCCTGGTCCTAGCATGTAAGACTGGCCAGATCAGTTATTAAGCTGTAATTGTGACAGGTTAATTGCAATTTGTCATTAAGTAAAAGATCAACTGCTAATATGAGTAGCTGAAAAGCAGTACATAGTTAGAGTGAGTAGCTTGTAGCTGCTACCAACAAAATTATATTTTTTGACTCGTATTTTTAATGTGCCTTACTATTTCAAGCACCTGAATAGAAAGATATTTATTATCTACAAAATGAAAAATGTTCAGTATCAGTAACAGCCAAAAACATTTTGTAGAGAATAGGTTTCTCAAAATGTCTCTATCTAGGTTCTGAAGCAGCTGTGATTTGTGGCCGTCACCCAGGCAGTGCAATGCATCCTATGAGTGAGAAATACTATCTGTGACACATCTGAAAGAACATTTTGGAAAAGTATAGGGAGAAAAATGTGACTTGCAATTCCTCATTTCACACATCTTTGCACAGCAGAGATGTATATTCAAGCTCCTCTGAAAAGTGGAAATATATCTGGCGGCCTCCTCCTAGCCCCCTTTTCTAATTTAGGAGGAAAAAATACCCACTTTGCAAGTTACCATCCCTGGGCATTATTACACAAAAGAAATTTGCTTAAAAGTACCTGAGGCAGAGCAGTGTGGAGAAAGTCTGTTTCCCCTTCAGTCTATCCCACTATCTTTCCCTCCTTTGGAAGCACCAAAATTGCACCTCATTCCATGTTGAAATATAGCATATCAATAAAACCACCTCAAATTTCTATTCAGCTCTTACTGTAATCCAGTTCTTTCAACAGAGAAGTACTGCAACCAAACCAAAATCTAAATCCATATGAAAATCTGCTGTACTTCTTGCTAGTGTGTGGGAGAGGGATCACAAATCCAGAAAACAACTGTGCTAACACTAATAATTTGACCAACTTTCCCCATACCTACTTCTGTTTTCTACTGGCACTCTGCTTTGGCGTCAGTGTTTGCCACTGAGGACCGGAGGAGCAATCAGAACCTCATACAAAATATATCTGTGCAGACTCCAGTCTAAATGCACCTTTTTGAGAAGGTGTCTTACTTATTTTTAACGATTGCACATTTCCAGCAGTCTATCATCAACTTTAATATTACCTTGTTCTGCAGGTTTTTACTGGTTCACATCTGTCGCATGCCAGTAGGTTTTTCAGGAGATACGCCTTTCATCGGGAATCCAGCACGGCAATTCCCCTGTTACCAGAGCTCGTTCTCATCAGGATAAAAAAAACGGAGGGGGGAGTTGATTGACAAGGAGATGCATTACTCCTGCCATAAGGATGACATTAGACTGCAGAGAATGAAATTACATGCGGTAACATGATGATCCTATATGCATATATGCCTTTCTGAGACGAAAAAGCCCTTCCCTTCACCTGAAAATACAGTGCTCATCCCAAAATTTGTTTGAACTGCGTACTAGTCTCTCACTATTTGCCTGCTGAGGCAGGCAGCATGTTTTAAGGAAGAATATTTAAAAAAAAAAAAAGATTACAGCACAAGTCTATTGCTCCTCACCCTCAAAATGTTTACTGCAATTGTTAATACTGTTTTATTCTCAGATTGTATATTTCATTTACTTACTGACTGCAGAGGTAATACAAACTCTATCATCAGGTGTGTAGAAAAAATGATTTTACTAATGATCACTTTCATGCTGAATATACACAGACAGATATTTATGAAATTTGGTATGCTAAAATGCGTTGTCTGTGTTGGCGGAGGAACAAACCTCCCTGCATTAGCCTAAGATTGTCTGCCTAGGAACAGTACAGAAAGCAAAGCTTACTATCAGTACTGCTAGACTGATAACGAAGATGTTTTCCTACCTCAGCACAAGCGCAATGAAGTACGTGACTTCCCTACTACAGTTGGGTTAGACAGGAATTCAGGGTTCCTCCTATCTCTTTCAGAAATGAGGAAACTACTGCAAAGGGAATTGTACCACACTGCATTCATAAAGTGCATTGATTTGCAAGAGCCTTTCCTGATCAGCACAGCTAAAGACTGCATAATGGAATGAGGCACTGTATGCATGCAAGTGCTCCGTTATGTCATGTCAAATTGTTTGGGCTGAAACGATTCATTTTGCTGTTAAATCTGGAGGTTTCTGTTCTGAGGTAACGATAAGCATTTGTGTTAAACTAAGATCTTCAGCGCATTTGCCAAAGTGTGAAGCTAATTGTGTTAGGAAGAAGCTCATTACTGATGCATTTTTTTAAGACTTTTGCCTATTTGAAGTTCAGCTGAAATGTTTAAGGATGTAGCTACAGAGTCCAGCCAGGAGCAGCTGTAGAAGCACCTACAATAATGGCTGCTGTTCTGGGCTATGGGAAGAGTACCCACACCTGCCCTTTATCCTGCCATCCTCCTAACTTGCTTTCTCTTAGCCACTCTCCCCATTTTGTTGACACAGGGCTCGCAAGAAAATCTTGGGCTCTGCTGCTTGTGGCCATAATGCTGTTTTGCCAGTCCATATCTGCTTATTTGGTTTTGGAGTGCCCTGTGCTGTGGTGCTGCACAGGACACCATGCCATCGGGCCTCGATTCTTGGTTGGTCTTTAGACATGTCTATAAAAAATAGAATTGAAAACAATAAACTATCAATTAGCTTCCCTGCTTAACTTCCTTCTTTTCATTTCATCCAGGTTATTTGATGTTCATGTTTCTGAACACTAGAAAGCACAAGCGCCAAATATTTTACATTGTTCTTCACTATAGCTCTTACGAACTCTTCTTAGCTGAAGACAGACTGTCAGGACATTCCCAAACGATATTATGAGCCCTACATGACAGAAGTACAGGAAAAGAAAAAAAAATTACTAAAATCCACCTAGAGTCAGTGGAGCATGGTGGAGAGCAGCCCAAAATAGCAGCAACATAAATTGATACAACAGTGTGTGGTGTAGGACATACCCTGTGCAGATATGAACTCCGATCCCAAAGCAAAATAGCCACAGTAGGGCAGCGACATGCCCTTCAGCTTCTCAACAGGATTTGTTAGACTGGCCACAGCAAGGTGCCTCTTTAGCCCCATTGCTTCTGGTTCTCAGGTTAGCACATCAAGCATTAATTGGAATACATCTTCACAGAAAAGATATCTCCAAAATAGCTTTCCTGACGATATCAGTGATGTTAAGAATTTGGGGAGGTTAAGAAAAAAACGCACAGAGTTAATGTGTTTAATTGTGCTACTGAAGTGGAAAAGATAAGCAACAACTCACTGAGTAGTGATTCCCACTGCTAGCTTTCTTTTCTCTCTGCGTCATCAAATCAGGATCATCACTGAAAGTGATTCAGTGATTTCTACAGCCCTCATGGTGAGAGATCTCACCATTCACTGCTGAGTACCGTTAGCACAATGAAAACTGCAGATAAAGCAATGCCTATTGACAATCCACTCCAGATTTTCCTTATGCCTCTTACTTTGGCTAAAACTCTTTTCCCCTTAATTTCACTTAGGAAGAAAGATTTCACTCTGTTCAGTGAGCTGACAATAAAATAATGAATTCTGTATCAAAAGCTATCTCCACTTAATTTCCAGATTCAGTTTCCCCTAGACAAGTTACTGGGCATCTGAGCTCATTCCCTTCCCACATCTAATATTACCCTCACTTGAACTTAATTTCAGCTGTGTACCAGAGACCTTCTCCAGGTTAGGCAGAAGTTGATTAATCTGGTGAGAGGTTCCAGCACTGTATTTTGTTATGCTTTTTTTTAAGGAATTTTTCCCTGAACTTTTTTATTTCAGATTCAGAAGCAGCCTGCACATGTTGTTTCAGGGGTAAAAGGGTAGAATTCATGCAGTCTTTCTGTATGGCGTTGGCAAAACAATACATGCATGTTGCCATGTGGGTCTGAGGTATGCATGCTAGCTTTAAATAGTAGTTGGTGATAAACCTGTGTTGGTGTGACACTCCCTCTAGTCAAATTTATCCTGGTTTTCCAGGCTCAGAAGCTGTAGTATTTCAGCACTCCAGTTAGCTCCTCCAGAGCTAATTTTGGTACCTCTGCATGACACTGCAGAAAGCCTTGTGCACATTCCAGTTTGTGCCTATTGCGAGTGGTGAATCATACAAGCATCCAGGTCAGCAGGGACCTCTGGAGATTTTACGGTCAAACCTCCTGTTGAAAGCAGGGCCTTAGACCGGGTTATCCAGGGTGCCATCAAACCAAGCTTTGAATATTTCCAGCAACAGGACTTCTGCCACTCCAAACTTTTCAGTCTCTGTCTTGGACCAGGAAGACCAAACCTGGATACAACATCCCAGGTGTGGCATAATGGATGCTAAGCAGAGTGGAATAATCACACCCTTGACCTGCTGGCTGTAGTTCTTGACCTGCTGGCTGTACTCTTGCAGATGCAGCCCACGACAAGGTTTCCTTTCACTACCATAAGGTCACACCGCTGGCACACATCAAGGCTGCACCCCAGGCAGTCAGACCTCCCAGACACACACACCCCCACCTCACACACTGCTTCATGGGATGACTCCGTCCCAGGTGCAGGATTTAAGAATTACCTTTGCTAAATCTCCTGCAGTTCTTGTTGGCCCAGTCTTACAGCCTGTTGCAGTTTCTCTGGTGGCTCTTCCTTTCAACATCTCCCTCCTCCCATTTTGCTGTCATCTGCAATTCTGCCCTCCCAAATTTTTATAAAGCTATTGAATTGTATCAGGCCCCATATGGACCTCCACCTGTGACTAGCTGCTGGTTCAACTTTGAGCCATTAGCCACCACCCTGTCAGGTCAGCATTTTAGCCAGTTCTCCACCTATCTTGTGGTCCATCTCTCTAGTTTGTGTCTTGCCAGCTTGTCAACAGGCTATTACGGTCAAGGTCAAGGTCAAATACCTTGCTAAAATCAAAGTAGCTGATGTCCATGGCGCTCTCCTCATCTACTGAGCAAATTGCTTCATCTTGGAAGGCATCACAGAACGGCAAATAAAATCATTGCAATGCTCTTTACAGGATGACAAGTACTTTTCTCCTAAATAAACCACCTTTACATCAATCTCTTCATCATTTGATAGCTATTGGTCTCAATATTTCCTTCAAAAAATGCCAACTATACCATTAACACCTTCTTATATGCTGAAAATAACCCTGATTGTGAATACAAATACCTGGAAGGAACCCTTTCTTCCAAAAACTGCTTCACCTGTTTATCTCTCCCTGTAGGAGGTCAGTGAATGAAAAGAGGCAAGCTCTGAGAAATGCACAGCTTGAGCTGGGAGGCCTCATGCCATCTCCTGCAGCAGAAAACAACACGCCTGCAATCACTCGATTCTGCCAGGATGCAGCAAGTAGGCGAGTGTTCCCACCACCAAGCCAAGGGCTGCCTGGTGCCTCAGCTTCTGCCGTACCAGGTTGGGAGACATCAAACCGGGCATGCCCACCTAAAGCCACCCATACTTACCCACACCAATATATGTGTCACTTTGTGATGTAATTTGAGATGTAAAACCTCCCATCAGCTGTGTCTGCCCAGAAGGCAGACCCAATGATGGTTTGATCTCTGTTCATGACACCCATGTCACACTGAGGCTGAACAGCAGCTGCACATGTTTCTCGGACATGAAGTTTAGGGAGGTCCAGCTGATATGGATGGCTGCAGTGTGCATGTGTAGCAGTCCATGCTACAAGAGGGTCTTCTACTTCAACACCAGCTTCCTATACGAGATCAGGACCCTATTTCTTCTCTTCAATATCCACTGCAGCCCTAGCCTTGTTTTTCAAAGAAGCTACTTCCAGTTTCAGAATTAAGATCATGATGAGCAACTGCCCTTCCCAGAGACTGTAAGATAAGGATAAAGTGATTGAGATGGTCCTTCTCTGGGATGGCTCTGGGGCTAAGAACCATAAACTAAGAACCACCACAAACCTGCAAATTTGGTGCAATCTCTCTACCCAAGCTATTGCCTCTCTTACCTCTTACTGAAATTCACCATGGCACACATATCAAAGAAAACCACAACAACTTACCAAAATAAAATATTGTTTCTGCATTTGAGTGAGGAGAAGATGTGGTAAGAAACAACCTCGGGCGGCTCGTTAATATAGCCACTTTATTCAATCTAGCTTTGAAAGGCATCATGATGACAATGATGTCATGACAGTGTTATCATTATATGTATAGATTCTGTATATATATATAAAATATATATATTATACCAATCTACACAGAATGGTAACAGGACTCCAACTATTTTATCCAGTTATTGGTATTGCTAGCTTTTTCACTTATAGAATGGAAAGCAGAATCTTCTCAGTCTAGTTGCTCCTGACAACACACGTGAAAGGCTGGTTCCTTTACATACCAAAATGAAGTGCAACCCTATAGCATATAATCTCATGCAACAAAGCAAGACAAAACAGCCATCACACTGCCTACTGCCCTCAGCATCACTTTTGAATAACGTGTGATTTTTGCAGCAGTTTTCTTAGAAAGATGAGTCTGTGTTTGGCTCATCACCTGAAAAGCAGTAGATACCTTTTTGGGAGGGCCAAACATATACAGCATACTCAAAGGAGCGATGCCTTTCCATGGGTGCTAAGAACACTGGGGAGATTTAAGCTTTCATGGAGTGAGATGCTCCTGGACAGCAGCAAGTGTAGGGATGGTTATTGTGGAGCATCTGGTGCCCTTTAAACCTGCAGCCCAGTTTTCCCTGCTGTAAGTTGTTTGTGTGCTTCAGCTGATAATGCTGTCACAAAGATGAGAACTGCAACGGTACATTTCAAAGTGGAAGGGGAAAAACAATTCTGCTACTTTCTGTCTTCTCAGCAGGAGGGACATGGAGCTGTGTGTTCACAACAGGGCAACAAAAAAGCTGCCACTGCTCCTACAGAAGGAAAAACAACGCACCTGATACACGATCACCCAGCAAAGTTACAGAGTCCAAACAGAACACCACTGCGTAGTTACCCAAGTAATATACACCAGTCTGCATTGGGTGACCCAGGTCATTTTCGCTGGCGTACCTTCTGATCACTTTTCTCTGTCCTCCATCCACAGCTCTACCCTGTCTGATTTATCTGTATTACTCAGTTCATGATTTTCTTTTCCCTGATCACTAAGACACTCAGCTGGTCTTTCTGGCTAACAAAGGAAGGCTCTGCAACATCAATAAAATGGAAAAACCTGTCACCCAGGATTTCTTTGTTGCCTTCCTAAATGGCCTCCTGTACATGCTGAGCAATGGGAGAACAGGGATGTAAAATTCAGTATTGGAGCAGATAACCGGTGGCTAAGCCAGCCGTCCAAAGCCCCTCAACAAGTGGGTGCTACACCACTCACCAACCGCTCTTGCTGAGCTGTGCAAGTGTCTGAGAGCGTCAGAGAAGGTTTCCAACAGCACTGAAGGCAGAGCTGGGAACCCTCTATCAGGTGGACTTGTGATTCTCAGCATCTGAGGTGACTTTGAAAAATTTACTGTGTGTGAAAGAGTATCAAAGTCTATGAGAAGGCTAGTAGAAGCACTATGGAAATTTCCTTCTTATTACTTTTTTAAAGAGTGATTATCAAAACCAATAACACCACTCGTGTCTTTCTGGTTCACATTTTCTTTTAATAAATTAATTTTCAGAAAGGATTATGAAAGTGTGGATGCTATTGTAAAAGGAGCCCAGGTGCCCACCCTGCAATGCTGACACCCAAAATATACTTTTAACTACCTTCTACTTTGCTTCCCCAGATTTCACAAAATATGACATCCACAGCTGCTGCAGTGGACTAAAAACCCATAGCACTTTTAACTTCTATCTTTTAATGTTTGCTCCCAGCTTTGCTTTAAGCTTACCTCCCACCAGGAACCATTAAGCCCCGTCCAGATCTGCAGCCTTCTCATTCAAGTTTAATAATATTTCCTTCCTTCTCTCCAAGGTGAGGGCTTTTTAGCCCTCATGTCTCTGCATGTCTGCCTCCAGTACCTCTGCTGAGTACCTCGGCAGCACTTACCCACGGACTCTCCGGCAGCAGAGCAGGAGACTTGCCTCGCTCTCTGCAGCTCCCCAGCTTTGCAGAGAAGTGCTGCGGAGGAACTGCAATGCAACCCAGCTCTGTCTGCTTCCTGAAATGTAGCCCCTTGCCCACAAACCACGAAGAACCGACAAATATGATTGGACCAATTGTTATCATCTCATGTATCAAGTCTATTGATGTTGATGTGTTTGGGGTTTTTCATGTATTCTTGTTCTGTTCAATACATATTGAATACTTCCAGTTATTGCAAAATGTTATCTGCCTGTAGGCGGTCACAGGTGCAAGAAAGAAAGAGGACTAATCGGAGTGAAAGTTAAAAAGCACACGTGGGAAGATGCATTTATAGTCACGTATGTGGATATATATATATAAAGGTATTTCTCTCCTGTGTTACGAAGTCCACTCAGCCTCTCAGCAGCACTTGCTCAGCTGCTCGGGTAACACCTGAGAGGTGAATATATTGATCTGAGAGCCCATGTGGGAACTTTCCTCATGATGCAGTGGTAAAATAAATGTAGTAATCCTGAAGCAGGGCAGCCTGCAAGGCTGAATGCTCTCTGGTACTCCTGAAACACTTCTGTCTCGTTATCAAACAGTAGTCTTCCAAAGAGATGCGAGTACCCACTCTGCATATGCTTTCTGTACACTACAGTCTTTTTATAAATGAAAAGTATTGACTCAGTCTTGTTATAAATGAAAAGGACAAGGCATGTGAAAAGAAGGAAGTTTTGGCAGGGATTTGCTATGAGATTATCATGATCCTCTTCATTATGCACTGTTGGTTATATTCCTAAGTGTATCCCATTTATATACCTGCTACCAGAAATGTGGCAGAGCAGCAGAGGTACATGCAAAGGTGCTACTATTCCACAACTCTCCTTAATTCCAAAATGTTCTTTTCTATCAGTGGTGCAGCAGAATAGCTGCAAAGCCTGGCTATGCAACAAGCAGCAGGACAAACTCACTTCTCTTCAAAAACTTGAAGATACATTCCCAGGAGTTTCAGTATAAATAATAAAAGTGTTCAGAATAGGGATGTTCTCTTTCTTGCAAATTAAGGGGATATGCCTGGGGACTTTCAAATCCAAAAGCTCATTACATGTTCTGTTCTATCCCTATGTTAAGATTCTACAAGACAAAAAGCAATACTTGGAGAAAATAGAATACTATCCCAGCAATGTCTAACTGCTCTTTTTAGGCTTTAATATGGCAATTATTTCTCCAATTACTGGTTGAGCTTAGAAAATATTCCTTTAAGATTTTAGTGATCTGCAGTTTTAAACTTACAACCAGTTCAATGTAAAAAAGACATAGTAAACCCTTTCATCAAATGAAAAGTACAGCAATATTTTCCACTACAGCCAAATGCAAAAAATTAAAAAATGTATTGAATTTGTCTCAACTGTGTAATAGGCTACTAGTCCTATATTACATGTTGTGAAGGTAAGGCATAAAAGAGTTCAGGTGATTTCTTCAAAGTCACTTAACAAGGCTGTGACTCTACCAGAATTAGACTACTTTTCTCTTAATGTTGTGTCTTATGCTTTAACCTGTAGACTGTATTTTGCTTTTCAGGAGCAGTAAGGAAGGCTTCCAGAACTAAACTTTTCACATTGACCTGTGAAATACAGTAACCTCACTGTTGTCTCAAGCCAAAAGCACCTGTAAGTTTTTAAGGAGCTGTTCATCTGCGGCGCTTACACACAGCATTAAATATCCCCGAGACTTTGCTTCTTAGAGGAGTAAAGTTTGCTCTTTCCCTGGGAATGTAGGGAGTTCCATGGCTCTTAAAGACTGATCTACTTGCAGAGTCCTAGGGTAATATAAGGGTAAGGACTTCTGGAGGTCCTCTGTTTTAACCCGTCACTCAAAGCAGGGCCAGATTCTGCCAGGTTGCTCAGTGTCTGGTCCAGTGGAGTTTGAATATCTCCAAGAATGTAGACCCGATCGTCTATGGGCTGTTATTCCAATATTTGACCACACCCATAGGGAAAATATTTTTTTCCTAACATCTAACTGGAATTTTCCATGCTGCAGCTTATATCCATTGCCTCTTGTCCTATAGCTATGTACCTCTGAGAAGCATCCAGGACAACCAGATGATCAGGCCCAGTCAGCATGGGTTTATGAAAGGCAGATCCTGCTTGGCTAACCTGATCTTCTTCAATGACAAGCTGACCCACTTAGTGGATGAGGGAAAGGCTGTGGATGTTGTCTACCTAGACTGTAGTAAAGCTTTTGTCACCGTTTCCCACAGCGTTCTCCTGAAGAAACTGGCTGCTCATGGCTTGGATGGGCATACTCTTCCCTGGTGAAAATCTGGCTGGATGGCCAGGCCCAAAGAGTTGTCATGGAGTTAAATCCAGTTGGCGGCTGGTCACAAATGGTGCTCCCCAGGGCTCAGTACTAGGGCTGGTTCTCTTTAATACCTTTATCAATGACCTGGACGAAGGGATTGAGTGCACCCGCAGGAAGCTTGCAGAAGACACCAAACTGGGGGGGGGAGTGTTGACCTGCTTGAGGGTAGGAAGGCTCTACAAGAGAGATCTGAACAGGCTGGATTGATGGGCTGAGGCCATTGGTATGAGGTTAAACAAGACCAAGTGCCACGGGTCCTGCACTCGGGTCACAACAACCCCATGCAGTGCTACA
>RSEF01000001.1:121449856-121478043 GCA_003993805.1 Himantopus leucocephalus | reverse complement strand
GTTGGAACTACTAGGTCTTTAACGTTCCTTCAAGCCCAAACTATTCTATGATTCTATGCATGATATGTTAATTCAAGCAGAATTACCAGTGGATATTTTACCAAAGTCTTCTTATGCTGTGAATATTTGCCTGTCTCTTTGAATATGAGAATCTTGCAAACACGTAAAGCTTTTTACAGTTTATTATGCTTGCTGTGGTTTCCAAAGTCTATTGTCTTGACATTTCTTTAACTGTCAGCTCTGGGTGAATATAAGTTTCAGTCCTGACCTTCAGCAAAGACACTTCCACTTCCATGGATCTCAGCTGATTCTAAATATAAATGATTTTAAAATAATCAACTCAAAAGATACAAATTCTGTTCAGGAAAACTATCAGCCACTTCTCATTGGGAGAATGTGCTAAGAACTACTAGTATACTTGCTCAGTTTTTCTTTCTTTATCTCTCGTAATCATCCACTGTCAAATTATGTAAGTAATGAGGATGCTCTTGAATTCTTAAAATTCCATTTCTACCTGTGTCATACATTTTAATCCATCAGTACTTCTTCTGAGCCCAAAAGCAATACTATAGAAAGTCTATAGTTTCCATGAGCCATTTGTATTTACACATTTCTTTTGGAAGAATCATTCTAGTTATTTGCTAAAAATATCAGCTACACTTCCAGGTCAAAAGCAACCTTTGTGGTGACCTATTTAGTTGAAAATTTTTTCAGTTGGTCCAAAGACCACTTGAGATTACTTGTATTCGGTTCTACTTATTACACCAAACACTTGTGTAAATTTCCACATGGAAACTTGTGTTGTTTTGGCTGTTTATTTTTTTTTCACAAAACATTTCACCTCAGATCAGTAATTCGACTTACCTGTTTATGTAATAACGCATTCCATTCCATTCCAACGTCTCTCACTCGATGAGAGACTCTTTAGTTTTATCATATATGTGCATAAATAACATATCAGCCTAATTGACTAAAACTAGTTTTCCTAACTTCATGTTACAACTCGTAATTAGCCAAAATAATGTAGAAAGAAAGGACAAAAATAAATCTGAGTATACTTAAGAGAGGTGTTATTGTTTTTCTTTATGGCAGACATTCCTTCTTTTTCTCAGACATTAGGATAAAACCAACAGAAGGAAATTCATTGTTAGTTTCATAGTCATTTAATTTTGTACAATAATGCTCACAAGCCCATAATTTCCAGGCTTTTGAAAAGGCTACAAAATTTGGTGAAGTTGTGAATTGGAACACTGATGGCATAATGGCCTTGAAGAAATTGGGAATGAAATACAAAAGCCTCCTCTTGAATAATTACTGGTTGGCCTGGATACCCTCAGAGTGTACTGAAAATAAGAAAAATGCTTTTGCAATGTTTCCAAGAATCAAAACTTATGATTCTTACAAAAGATGTAACTATCTTCCTGGGTTTTCCTTGGCTATTTTTCCTCAATTGATTTTGATATTTTGTTCACAATGCGGTACAGATTTTTCAGTGTAAAAGTCAAGAATGTGTGATCTTTTAGGACATTTTGAGCTGAGTATTAGTGAAGATATTCACCAAAATTAGACAAAAATGGTATTTAATATGATTAGAATGTCTGTGATTAAACAATTCTAGAATTTAACAAAACAATGATTTTTTTTTCTTTTTTTACATATTGAGTTCTGTGTCTCTCCAAATGACACTGTGGTTTACCTGAGTCTCTTTCATAAGATTTGGATAAGAAAACAAAGCACAGTTAAATCCAAAGTAGTAATTGCAGAAATCTTTGGGCAATGCTAATTGTCTCAAACTTGATTGCCAAGAACAAAACTAAAATAATTGGATTTAAGAGAGGATCTCGAGTCAAACAGCCTACCAAAAAGCACAATGGAAATCAGTTGCCAATTTGGGACTAGGATGGATGGTCTTCATGAAGAGTTTTGGGTCTGTCTCTGCAGTATATTGAGCCATTTGTGCTTCCTACTAACAGTCAATGCAGAGACTGAGTGCAAGTTAGCCCTTCATCTCTGAGCTTCCTTACAGAAAATGCCAGACTGTAGGCAGAGTAGCCAGAGGGATACCAAGGGAGTTGGGCCTTGACGAAGAGTGCAAGCCCTAAGTTCACTTGACACTACAGTAATAGTCATAATCCTCTGAATGAGGCTTTTACTATTCAGCTCTGGCATTTGAGACTTCACCAGCCCATTTTTGGTCAGATATTCCCACAGAACATTTGGGGTTGTTCTGTGTAAGAGAAGGAAGCAGTAAGATACTGGAGTTCCAGTGAAAAAATTGGAATTAGAGTCCTGGTATTGGGGAGAGAATTTTTCTCATTGTGATCTGAAATTATTTCATTATAAAAATCATCAGGTTAGTTTAGACATGGCAGAGACCTGTGACACCTATAAACAGTAAGAGTATATAAGGACATAATTAATATTAATTTGTTTTGAATTAAATTTAAGTTTACTTAAATATTGTAATGAATAACATGTAACATAATTTACATCACAACATACACACAAGTATTTTTAATAAAGTGATGATATAGCAATACACAATATGCAAGAACTTTACATAAGTATGCAAGTAGTGCAACCACCAAAAGGGTTAACAAAGATATGTGTCTTTGTATAAAGGAGGCAGCCAAATAACAGAGTTGCAAAGAAAAAGAATATACGTACAAGGGACTGTCAATAGATGTACTATCTAATGCACAAAAAGAATGACAGTTCCAGGCCAAAAACACCCAAACCTAAACCCAAGAACAAGGAGTATCAAGAGGATATTTAGGAAAGGGACAAATGGTATAAAACCAGCAATCATTAGGAAGAAAGACAGAACATGATGATGCTTCAGTTCTGATTTCTCTCATCAAAGAGCTGCCACACGTGACCCCCTTGACTTCAGTGACTAAGACCTACCAACAACCAGTCATCAGTGCTCAATTAATGGCATCAACTGCAGAGAGCTGCATAATCATAGCTAAAATAGCAGATGAGTAACAGTAAAAAGTAACAGTTTTGTACAAGTAGTGATGATGATCAATAACATGCAAGAACTAAACATTATCATAGAACCATAGAATCACAGAATGGTTTAGGTTGGAAAGGACGTTAAAGATCATCTAGTTCCAACCCCCCTGCCATAGGCAAGGGCACCTCCCACTAGACCATTAACACAAAAAGTGCTGCTAAACAATTTATTTAGTAAAGTTTAGTTATAAACTGACCTGATTTGTCAGTCTTCTAAACATTCCCATCACAGTGACCTCTAATTCCTTAACTGGCATATATATGTGTGTATGTATGTATACATACAATTACTTGCAATACTGGGGAGGTAAATTTCAGTGCAGAAGAGTTTGATTAGTGAGAAATGCACTGGTTTAGTGTCTAAATCTTTTTTTTTTTTCTTTCATTTTTCCATGGTACTTTATATTCTTGGAATTGGTTCCTAAACTAATGCACACCTAAATCCCTTCCTACATCTTATTAATAAACTATTAAATAATATAAGCCTAGTTCACCTGAACTAACTTCTGTAATACTTAATTCCTGGGCTCAAAAAGATAATCAGAAGTGATACCTGCAGGAAAAACAAACAAATAAACAATCAGAAAATAGATTTTTCAGTGTGGATTCCCATTCATTACAAGTGACTATCTGCTAAACATTCATCTCTTGCTTCCTCACATTCTGCACTGTATGCGTTGGTTGCAAATCCCCTACAACTGGGTATAAATGACAGTTGATTCTTGATCCTGCCACAGTGTCTATTGCACTGGGAGAAAATATATGTCAGTTCTGAAGTCTTTTCTGGCTCTTTTCACCTGAGTTAGTTTTATGTGTTCCATTACAGATAGTTGTGGTCCTTTCTTATTTATACCTGTGTGCTGTAAAACTGCAAAAAATTCCTTAATCTAGGTGATTGCCCATCATTTAGTAGATTGATACAATTATGAGATTTATATGGCATCATTCATTTGAAATTATTCTATGGTGAAGCTGAAAACTAAATAGCTATATGCAAAGGGGTTTTTTTGCGGATCCTTAAGATTAATAGAGTCTATTTTATAGAAAATCAGAAAGCTTTTTTATAGTAGATTAAGATGTACGGTTATCACTTTATCCTCTGACTTCCCATTTTCTGTTCTTCTGATAAATTTTTGTTTCTTTCCTGATTAAAATGATATTTCTAGTAGAAATCTTCTCATCCAAGGCCAAAATCTGCAGTATTGTATGGCCTTTTCAACCTCATTAAATATGCCCTCAGTAAAACTCAATTGAGCCCAGTTCAAATCTATTCTCTGCTTTTTGATTTAATTCTCGATGTATCCAAAACCCCAAAATATTTAAGTATTTCATTGAAGGACAATGTCAAAAGCTGACCAAATAGTTGTGAAACCTGATTAACTGAGAAAGCATTGCCATAATTTCCAATTGCAAGTACAGTAAACTAGTGAGGAAACTGACCTCTAGGTAGAGTTAACCATGACAAGATCTTCTGGATTCCGGAAAGAGATTTAAATACTCTTACTTTGCATTTTGCTGCACCAAACCTTTAGCTATTTGCCTCCTTAATGGAATTCACTACCTGGATTATACACAACAGCTCCACACATAAAGCCCAGAAGCACATAACTGTGTTAGGAAAACTGAATTCCCAGAAAGACACACACTGAATGGAAGATTACTGAAGTAGCCAGAAAAATTGCTGAGGACAGAGCTATACCTTAAATTTTGCTGCTCTTCAGAGTGTATGCTACAGAAATATCCCTTCTTTCATTTTGGTTTATGCCTTTCTGGAAGCAGGTGCAGAAGACATTAGTTTACAATAGACAGATGGCAAAATTGGCGCTGTTTCCTTTGCTGTGTTCTTATATCCAGTATCTAAATACTCACCCAAGACCTGAATTCAGGTGCCAATAACTCCCTGATGAAATGAAAGTCACATCCACTGTCTCGCAGAAGCCTGACCTAACTACAGTGGTGCAGGTTACCCTATACTACTGCTTGGGAAGATGATCCATCTTCTATTCCATAATTAAACAGCTAAGGGACAGAGAAAGATTGGTGAGAACTTAACATACCAAAATCTTTTATTGTAGGAATATTCTGATATCTTTAAACTGATAGCTAGCTTTTAAAATCAGGTTATTCAAAGTTTTAGAATACCTTAACCATTGTTCATTTTTAATAGCAGCACAAGAGACAAGGGGGTATTATTCTTAAATCATGTCCCCAACAAGCAGACAGCGATGGAGGAACATTCAGTGAACAGTAAGTATGCATTGACTTCCCTGTAGTACACTCACTGAATATTAAAAGAACCCACAACAGTATTTCCAAGTGCAACTGATCAAAGGCTAGTCCATGCGTTCTTATTTTCTCTCCATAGCTAGCCGCCATTAGATTGAAAAGCTAGTTTATTAGATAAGTAGTCCAAGTAAAGTTGCTAGGCACTGGGTAGTGGATGAAAAGTAGATTTTTGTAAATTGTAGCACATACATAAATATATGGATATGTTATGTAAACTCGAGGAGGTGTTGTGAAGATGGGTATGTTAGGTAATTTATATTTCATGAAAAAGAATTCTGATGCAGACTGAAACTAATTGACTTCAAGGTTTGTTTGGTTTGCTAGGCCTAACTAATGCAGAGAAAGTAAAATATTCTATGTCAAATAACCGATTATTTGGGTGTGGGAGGAAAGCAGGTAACAGTTTTATATTTTTTCCTGCCCTACCCAGCTTATTTATGGCAGATGAAAACTTCTTTCTTCAAAAACTTCTATCTTTCTTCTGTGGAGAAGGACCTGGGAGTCCTGGTGGACAACAAGTTGACCATGAGGCAGCAACGTGCCCTTGTGGCCAAGAAGGCCAATGGTCTCCTGTGGTGCATTAAAACAAGCGTGATCAGCAGGTCGAGGGAGGTTATCCTCCCCCTCTACTTAGCTCTGGTGAGGCCACATCTGGCGTACTGTGTTCAGTTCTGGGCTCCCCCATTCAAGAAAGTCAGGGAACTACTGGAGAGATTCCAGTGGAGGGCTACGAAGATAGCTCCAGGTGACTGGAGCATCTTACTTATGAGGAAAGGCTGAGAGACATCGGTCTGTTTAGCCAGGAGAAGAGCAGACTGAGAGGGGATCTTATCTACGCTGATAAATATCTAAAGGGCAGGTGTCAAGAGGACAGGGCCAGACTCTTTTCAGTGGTGCCTGGCGACAGGACAAGGGGCAATGGGCACAAACTGGAACACAGGAAGTTCCATCTGAACATGAGGAGAAATTTCTTTCCTTTGAGGGTGACAGAGCACTGGAACAGAGTGTCCAGAGAGGTTGTGGAGTCTCCTTCTGTGGATATATTCAAAACCCACCTGGACACAATCCTGTGCAACCTACTCTAGGTGAACCTGCTTTAGCAGAGGAGTTGGACTAGATGATCTCCAGAGATCCCTTTGAACCCCTGCCATTCTGTGATTCTGTGATTCTGTAACCTTTAGAGCAATAAAAAGGGCATCTTTCCAGTATGTTAAGTAGAAAGTTTCCAGTGCTATTTATGTACTGTGTTCTTTGTTCTGTTCTATAAGCTGTATTGCATGGGTAGAAGAATTCCAGAGAATTTTGTTCTTGATATTATAAATGAAACCCAGAGTAACTCTTTAAAAGCTGATGATGCTTAAAATGTCTGGTATCTGTGACTTATCATACAAGTACAGTAAGCCATAGTTCTGTGAATATAAGCTGTTAATGAAACTTGGTATCAATATCGTATGAAGAAAGAAGAGTAGGGATGTTTTCACAAAGCTGTATACAGTCTTAGAAAGAAAATGATTGACTAAAGCTAACCATACTTTTGAAAAAGCTATTAATTTAAAACAAAAAGTCATAAGAACTCCAGAATTAAAATACCATGCAGCAACTAATGCATAGAAGAAAAGTGGTTCTGAACCGCTTTTTTCTAGACTTGAATAAGCAGTCGAATAAATTCAGACCACAGTACAACAGAAGTGTAGAAAATAGATGACATGTTTATGATGACTAACTTCTTGCAATGTAAATGATTATAAATGACCTATGTTCATCAACTGGGCACAATACAGACTTAAATGAACGAATTTTTCTATTTTATATGGCTGTTATGATTTTTCTTTTTTTTTTACCCTGCAGGGAAAAGTGTGGAAAGGTACGAAACTAATATAATCAAGGTCTGTAAGTTGCTCCTAACAAATCTTCTTCCTTATTCCCCAAAATATCTGTAACCCTAAAAGCAGTGTGATATGAACTGTCCAATTTGATCTTATATAACTGATTGGATTTAGTGATTTTACCATGTGTAAAACTCATTACAATTAAAAAAAATATATGGTTTTTTTTGTGTGTGAAATACAGAGAGCAGTGCGTAATAAATGCAAGATTTTACATTTTAAACTGAAAAACATTATTTTTTTTTAACTTCTGTATTGTCAGTATTGCGTGACCACACACGTTGTCACTGTGAGCTGACTGACCAATAACACCATGTGATCAGTTCTTCTTTATGCAGGTCTGCACTGGTTAGTGATTATGTTTTACAATTTATGACTCAATAAAAGAAAATTTTAAAAGAACAACAAGCCCAAAGCCAGAAAGCCTCTTCTACTTCATTATTTTTATGTTCATTCTTTGATTGCAATTTTTCTAAAAAGTGAGCTTTCTGAGTCATTCAGTCCCAAATGTAAAGTAAAACCAATGAGTACATTAACATCAAGTGGGCATTTGATCTGTCAGAAGCATGATAGGCTAGTGAGGGCTTAGAAAGCTCACCTGGCAGATTAGTTCTCCTTTAAATAGTTAGAATAGCATAAGGTCTCCAAAATCCAAAATCACATGCCAATTAAGAAATTAACAATGTTTCTGCCTGTTGTTTTCAAATATTCATTCCATATATGAAAAGCTTTCCATTCTTATTCACTGTTGGAGTGCTGTTTGTTTTCCTCTGGATGATACAAACACTCCTTTGACACACTAATTAGAATAAAATAAGATATTTGATGTGAGTCACCTTCTACTGTAAAATTGCGAAGGCTCTTTTTATTACTTGGGTGCCAAAATGTTGATAGAAAATGCCTGATGCACATCTATGAATCTATTACTCAGCTTGAAGTAGATGGACTGACTGATTATCAATCTTTTAATGGATGGTACATTTTGAGATGGCAGAATTCAATAGAATTTGAAAATACATGAAAACAGTCACATTCCAAGAAGGAATTTTTGGGGCAAAACAATGATTTAATAGGAGTTGTATCATAACAGAATCTGGATGATGTTGATCCCTGTTTTCCTCTCTTATTTTCTGGAAATTTAAAATTATTCCCAGGATAAATAAAAAAATAAATAAATCACAAAAGCACACCAGACTCACCTCTTTTACATCAGCAAGGCGAATCTTTTATTTTGTGCAAACATTTATAAGAAGCTTTTGAAGGGAAAAAAGCAAAATTTAGTAGAAAATTGAGTAGAACAAAAAGACATTGTATTACAACTTTTTTTAGCACTAAAAAAATAAACTGGGAGCTGCTATACAGAAAATCACATGTTTATTTCTTAGACTGAGTAAAGAACTCAGTTCAGTTTGACCAGTTTTGACCAGACATATGGGAAAAAAAAACGCCAGAACAAAAAATCTACATCATAAATTTTCAGAAACAATGGCTGAAGGATTGAAATGATAATGACCAAAAGAAAGTAAAAGATAAGAATTGTAAATTTATGGACCAATGAAACAGGTGATAGATCAGTATTGGGGCAGGGAGGAACTATTCATGGGAGAATAGAGTTTTGATAAAGAAATAATCACTGCTGGTCTGTGAAAGATAATGTTTATCTTCTTCACTGTATTGAGGCAATTACCAATGACAAAGAACTCAGAAGCTTAATATAAAGAAAAAAACCATTACTGTAGAAGTGGACCGTATAAAAGTGAGTGACTGTCTTGAGAAACGAGACACTTTTTCATGCAAGTACACATGAGTCATATGTTATAAATCACTAGATACTTGAATCTTTCACTGTAGCTGGAATCCAGCTTGTGCATTCAAGGTAATTTGGAAACATAGTTCATGTTCTTACCATACTCTACAGAATAATGAAATCTCCTTTCAAGGTAATATATTGCCCGTCATGTCTATCTAGTGTCACAGTCAGAAGCAGAGGACTATCTATTGCTTACACAGCCGATGCTTTACTCACCTGTTTCCTTGAGCACTGAAGGTCATAATGTGATCAGAGCTAACAAAGGTGGTGTTGTGTAAGTCTCTAGGATTCTGTGAAAAATAGGAGCAAAGGGAACAGTGTAGTCCCCTGCTTTTTATTTTTTACACATACACAATTTTCAAAAGTTAATTATATACAATTGAGAATTCAGCAATGAAGTTCATCCACAGTTATTAGGAAAAGACTAATCTGCTGTACAAACATTTTCACATTTTCTTCTGGTTCATCTCTTCTAAACTAGGACTTTGACACAGTTTTCTGAATGTCTTAATGCTTACCTATGTTTGTTATGTTGCTCCCTAAGTTGTTTCTCAATCAAAGCATTCAGCAGTTTATATAACAAAATGTTCACTAAACCATACACTGTCTTGTGCAGATCCATGAACACGCTGGTTCATGGATAAGCATTGGCTTTCCTAAGTACGTACCCATCTCCTGCATGCTATCCAAACTTACGTTAATAATGTAACTGCACATNATCTCCTGCATGCTGTCCAAACTTACGTTAATAATATAACTGCACATTAATTTTTACCATTCAGTAATATTTCAAAAGTAATTTCTTAGGCAAAAAAAATATCCAACAGCCCAAGACAGTCATTGGCTGCCCCAGCTCCACCTTTCCAGGTTCAATCAGTAGCGNCTGCACATTAATTTTTACCATTCAGTAATATTTCAAAAGTAATTTCTTAGGGAAAAATATATCCAACAGCCCAAGAGAGTCATTGGCTGCCCCAGCTCCACCTTTCCAGGTTCAACCAGTAGCAAGGCTGAAGATGTATTCCCAGAAGGCAGATGCACACAGAGCACACATATGTACTGCATATGTACATACACACATGGCTGGCCAAACATATAATGAACAGAAACACAGAGCATTCACACAAACACACACAGCACCAACAGCCTCACCCTGTGTCTTTCTCTTGCTGAGCAAGATGGAGGTCCACTAGTCAGAATATATACAGACATAGGTACAATTTGAACCCCTCCAGCAGCTGGGCTTAGACACACAGTCTGCCCAGTAGCTGTCCCTGGATCCCAGTCTTCCCAGTTGCTGGAACCTAGACATATGTGTCCCCAAAGCCACAGCTCCACTCTCACAAGCAGAAACACAAACACACACACATAAAAGCAAGTTTTCCAGTTGACCCCAAAACCTAATCTCTCTGGCAGCTGGCCAAGACTCCTGTGGTCCCCCAGTAACCAAGTTCCCTGTGGTCTCACTGATAGAGACACCCCCTCACCTGGCTCCCTGGCCACATCAAATACTCATGGGCTAGTCCAGCTTGACCTTCACCATAGCACTCACACCCTCACTTGCATACCCACACTCACTCCATTTGCTAGGACTACGGACCCACATCCCTCCAACCCCTGGTCCAACCCCAGGGTCTGGCACTTGGTTTCACTCAGTTGGGTCCCCCCATTCACTGGCACCCAGGCACACAGGTCCTCCAAGCTATGGTCCCAGCCCAGCTGCTGGCACCCAGGCCTCCCTCGCTCCATTTCCTGGCACCACAGACACATGGGCCCCTGTGATCTGTGATACCACTCCAGTTGCTGGTGCTCATATCTGCTCACTTCAGTGTCTCCAGTTGCTGACACTGGAAAGACATGGTACCTCTGACTCATGACCTGACTCCAGTTGCTGCACTTACACCTCCATACACACACATGCAAACAGAATAGAGAGTCCCTCACCTAAGAAGGAGTTAGAAATTAATTTAATGAGAAGATGGGACAGACTGCACTAAACAGGTACGTCTCATGGGCACACAAGTGTACGCATCGCCAAATTCTTTATATATGGCTGGCCCTTTTTACCCCTTTAACCTGTATTTTCCTGCCCTAGTTCCTCCCCAAATCATCTGGATCCATCCCTTTCCCCACCTTTTTTTCCCCCCCTAAACATTCCCATAATAAGTCCTGTGCACTCCCAGAATGCTCTTCCCCTGCATCCCATAATGTGTCTCATATCCTGAGGAAACCACCTGCCTCTGTCCTAAAGGTGCTTTGGCATTGACTCGCTGGTTTCACACCTGGTCACAGGGGCTGAGGATCTCCTGGAACTGTCCTCCAAGGTGCCCAAACAAGGTGTCCCTTTCACTGAGTCCTTGAGTCAGGGCCCCGCCGGCAATTGTGCCCCTGTGCTCCTATAGATGTGTGAAGATGAACCTGTGATGGGCTGATGGCTCCTGTGACGGGCCTGGGAATAGCCTGTCTAGGTACTATTTGGGTTTCTGGGCTCCTCTGTGAGTTTACCGATTAATTTTTATCACACAGCTTAGCATAAGCAATGTACAAGATGCAGGGGAAACATTTTAAAAGGCAAAAACATGGAAATAAGCCATTTAGAGCCCTCAGTTATCACTATTGATCCTAGTCCCTTTGTTATCCAATAACTGTTTTAATGATGATCCTGTAATAGGAGTGGAAGATTGATGGGATGAACGTGTTTATAGAACCCTGTCTCCCTGTAAAGACTACTGCTGAGGGAACCTGAGGGAAGTAATTTAGCCTTGGAACCTACTTTTTGGAGGCTAAAGATTGGGGAGTTTGTTTCAATCCCAAATGTTGCTCCCATGTACATATTATGTAGGGATTTCTTCGATAACTCCGTACCTTCCTGTGAATGCCTCTTCCAATATGAGTGCCATCTACTGGCTCAGTTCTAGATGCAGGCAGGAGGCAAATATGCATCACTTTAGGGTGACAATAATGGTAATTTTTACACCTAATGACATTTGGAGGTTGCAAAATAAAATAAAATGGCAGCTCTGCCTGAAGGAAGAAAACAGTACGTGATTCTGGTCTAATCAAATAGTTTTCCATGAATGATGCTGGAGATTTAATCCCTCTGTTATTCCAGTGATTTACAGGAAAAGTATGCCTCACTAAAACATTAAAAAATGTGCTACTTTTTAAAACAAAACTTGCGAATCCAGCCTTCTGAAAATTCAGTTGGGTTTTTTTCTACTTATTTATTATAATCATTAATATTTCTACTCATGTTCCGCATTAATATCCATAACTGTGTTACCCATTTCATTTAGACTGTGCTTTTAGGGAACACTTCTGAGATGTTATTGCTCTCAGTGAGTAGGTGTAGTGATGCACTTGATGCACAAAATGCAGCCAATTCCAATTAACTTTCTTTTTAACTTTATTGGCAAAGCTGTGCTAACAGTAAGTAATAAAATATTAAACTTATTTTCATGACTAAAGTCTGTAATTATGATACTAAATACACCACAGGGCCAGTCCTCTGATATAAAATGGTGCCACTTTTATAGGATTATTTTTTTAGAAATAGGGATACACTTAAAAATATTTAAACCCTTAGAAGTGGTTCTTTTACAAAGAATAACCAGTAATTAAGGACAAAGTTATATGGCACACAGATTGTTTTATTTTTTCAATGAATCTTCTAATAAGCTGGTGAATTTTAACTATTTGGTAAATATTCAAATAGTTGGTGAATATTAAAAATTTCACACTTGCTTAAACATTTCATTAATGTCTTTCTTGTGGCAAAATACATCACAGGCTTATCCTTTAATTAGAAATATGGGTTCAAATTAAGTGACTATACCTGTGTAAAGCCATCACTCTATACACTTCAGTTTCTAATAACTGATGTCATTAAACTGGTGTGGATTCATACCAGTTAGGCAGGACTAGAATGAGATTTTTGCTATTGTCACAATGCAAGCTACAAATATGTTACAAAATTACAAAGATTGCATTTTTCTCTCTCTCTTGCAAAGTGCTAACTGCTATCTCATTATTAAATGAGATAAGAACTTCATCTGACATAAACATCTATTTCATTTTTAGGCTCAAGCCAAAAAGCTTTTAACTTCAGTTCTGTAGGAGCTATTCATAAAGAGAGAGATTAGTCCTCTTTCTTGTCATAATAAAGAAAAATTTTACATAAGATATTTTCATATATATTTTCCTTAAACTTCCTATTAGTTTATTCTTATTATTTAGCATTAAAGTGATGTTTCTTCAACATAAATATATCTCCATATGAATTACCAGATTTTGATTGTAAACCTTAAATCATCTCAGCATTCATTCTGATGGAAGAATCATTTGTCCACGTAACAGGTTCAACTGAACAACAGAATTAGGGGGCAGAAAGGCATTGATATGCCAATACAATGAAAGACAGGTTGTGTTCAATTTTTAAAAATGGGGAAAATGATATCGAGGATGGATTATTATGTGGCTAAGACATGCAAACACCCAGTACAACAGCACTTTGAAGAGGTTCCTCCGATCCACTGTGAGCATCGACAATGTTACGTGCTCAACTGAGCAGATTATTGCAGTACCATTTTATAGCCAAGGAGGAAGAACAGGTACTCACTAAAAAATAAATCTTGTCCTAAAATGCCCATATAAAATAAGTTCCTTGAATATTTATCTAAAGATTCTTCCTTTGACTACAAATGGAGCCTAGTGACTTGCTCATATGCAATTTAAAAGTTAGAGTGGGATTGATTTCCCTAAATGGAGGCAGCAGGTGACATTTGAGACATTCAAAGCATCTTTGTGTGCCTGGGAGGCATAACAGAAGACCTGTGCTCCTTGAGGGTCCTGGGGACAAGCTACTTTAGGTCAGGCAGTGTACCTTATACACCTGGAGTTAAAATATCTGTATGTCTCTTTTCAGGCAATTGAACCTCATTCTTTTTATCTTTTCATATTCTATGATTTAAAATGGAACAATTGGGAGTTATTTCTCATACATATTCAAGGAGGCATTGATATAACATATTTGTAATTAACATCAGAGAATCTGGAGATGCTAATGTTGTAATAAAAAGAAAAAGAAATTATTTGGGAGACTGTAAATAGTTTCACCAGTTTCTGAGTATTGTTAGCACTGAATGGCAAAATGTGATGAGTAAGGTTCAAGCTAAAATAGTTTAATTTAATGGATATCCTCACACTAACAAGCTTTAAAGTGCTTTCTTCAGTTGACAGAAGGTGTTACATTTTGCATTTTGCCAAAAGTGGCTTGAATGTAGAAATAAAACCAAAACTATCCTTAAAACTCAGCCAACCACTGACATATCACTAACGACAAAATCTTGAGATTACTTATACATAAGCACACAGAAAAAAATCCCTTTCCTCTTTCCTGCCTATGAGCTGCCTGTGAGAGAGAGCTCTGGAATTCTGCTGAGCAGAAACTATCCCAGACTCTGACACCTGATTTCTTATGACCGTATATTACCTAAGAAAATGCTGTATATTTAGCATTGCAGATGAGATCGAGCCTCACATTAAAGGTAAGATTCTTTGAGGCAGAATAACACAAGTGTATGCATGCTGACAGAATAATATTCCGATGTATATTAAAGCAAATAAAAACAGCGTGGTTATGTCACTGTAAAAGATGTCTAGATGTAAACTAAAAACTTCAAATTTAAATCTAAACTTTGGCTATTTCACTATCTTGTTCTGTCTGCTCTTTAGAACTTGGCTTGCACCCAAGTTCAGTTTGGGTTTTAAATATGAAGTGGATTACCTTTAGTATAAGGTTTATCTAGAGATAATTTCGGTCTTTTGTACATAGGTAAGTGCAGTTATGCATGCCAATATAGTCATACTAAACAAAAGCAAAACTTTATGTTCCTTTGTCTGCATGCATGTTTAAAAATACACAGGCTCCTTTGCTCTTCTCTGCTCCATCGATGCACACCCATGTAGCACACGCTGGTTCCCTAAAGAGCAGTCATTTGGGTGGGAGTGCGAAGGTGTGCTGCATGTACTGAGTGCGTATACTGCCCTGCATCAGGGAGAGCACCACCCATCACCACAGCTGCTGCTTTCACTGTGTCCGTGGGTCTGTGTCTGCGGACGTGTGTGCATTTATACAAAGACTAAATGCAAAATATCTCCCAGCCTTAAAGATTTTTTTTTTTTATTTGCAGCTGTAATTCAAATTATAATTAAAGTTTGACACTAGGAAACAAATCCTTATGTGCTGTGAATTCATGTTACTCATTCATGAGACTGAAAAAATGAGCAGCTTACTTGACTTACTTGACTTGACCATAGGTCCTTTTATTGTCATTAATGCACTTAGCAATCAAACAGTGAGTCTTGCTTTAATTGTACTCTACCTACTCTTTGGGGTAAATACAGATTCTGTATTTTGCTGAATATGTTTCTAGGAAGGGCAGGAAAGGTGATATTGTACTTTGTGTCTCAGAGTGGCTTAGCATCATTTGATAGAGAATGAGACAGATGATAACAAGAATGGGAATAAATTCCAAACATTCTTGCTTATATTTGCTGATTTATAAGGCCTTTTTTTTTTGATTCTGAGCAACGTAATTAAACACAGTCACATGCATGTACATGTCTAAACCAAGCAAGTTCCAACTGCAAATAGTTTTGTGTGTCTGCCCATGCTCGTTTATTCTGAGAAACAGAAGGGAGACCATCATTGTACAATCTATTTTCTTCTGTTCAGAGCTGGCTTAACTTTTACATTTTCATGAGACATACAAACTCAAATTATAAAAAATATATTTTTAATAAATAAATGATCATCCCAGACACTCCGTCTAGCAGAACGTTGAGGGCACTGGCAGCCCTGACTGTCCCTGCCCTGATTCCCTCGGGCTTCCCCTGAGCTAGACCTGGACGCAGGACCCCATTTCAGCCCCTCAGGACCATCAGCTCCTGCCCCAGCGATGCTACAGCAGGGCCAATCTCCAGCTCACCGCAGCCCTGTTGTGCCCAGCTGTGGACCCCACAAAACCAGGCCCACCCATGGGCTGATGTCCCACCCCAGCCTCGGCCCATCCCTGCCCCAGGGAGGTGCTTGAAGTCCGGGGCTGGGGCTGCCCTGGCTGGTCTTTGGTCTGCCCTGCTCTCTGCCTGGGACAGTGGGACAGCCTTGGCTGCAGACACTGCTCTGTTCCCCCAGGGGAGCCACCTCCATCCTCAAGCACCAGGGAGACACCGGCCCATACTGCGCCCTGACGCAATCATACACTGACATCTGTTTACACTGAAGGCAATATTTCACAGTTCAAATACCTAAACGTGTGTCAGTAGAGTATAAAATGTTTATTATTATTAATTTACATTGCTCCCATAAATGCCATGTAAGCTTTATGGGACAGATAAAAAGACATGGTCCATGAAATGAAGAGCTCACCATCTAATTTTAGAGAAGAGAGAGCATGAGTAACCAAATAAGTCATACGGCTGGAGTGAGTCATCAGGAAAGATGTCCAGCAGTAAAAAGAGGTAAGCTGCTGTGGAGCACTGACAGCTGACATCAGAGGGAGGAACGCAGAGTCAGATGGAAATATCTGGCAGAGCTGCAGGATAAGAGGAAAGGGAAAAAAAAAACCCAAAAAATAGGGGCACACATGTAGGCTAAGGAAATGACAATGTGAATCTTCTTTTGATGAAAAGGTATACTGGATAAGGCTCAATAGGAATAAAAAATTAATATATATTCTGGTGTTGGCACTGAAATCAACCAAATGACTCTTTGCATGTGAATGGCATCCATAAAAATAAGATTAAGAGAATAATAATTGTATCACTCTGACTTCATAAATATGCATATTGAATGACGAAAAATAACAATTTTATTTTACCAGAGGATACACAGTGAGAATACACAGCGTTCATTTCAGACAAATCCATTGGAGGAAATATAAAAATCTTACACTAGTGGCTCTCACTAAGCACCTACATAATGCCAGATTGTTCATATCACATGTTAAACAGTTTTTGGCAGCTCATACTAGGCAGTATATTAATGAAAAAACTGTTTTAAAAAATTGGCAGACTCGGTGTGAAAGTGAAACTAATCATAATGCTGTGATGTGGGAATTATTTCAAGACTGGCAGAATTACGTTTGTTTCATTAGCAGGGAATCACTTTAAAAGGCAAAAGTACACAAGAAACATTTCTTGAAATAAACCAATCCAGTAACCAATTAGATGTGACAACAACTTCTGTAAATTTGTAGTTTTATAGGCACTCCATACTGAGCAACCTCTAAGAATATGACATGGATTAAACCAGTTGCATGATTTCCAGTTACTATTCCAATTTTCCTGACATTTTTCTTTATGAAGACAATCCCTTACCCTTTTTCAGACTGTCTCTGATTTCTTCATACATTGTATAAGCATCAAGTTCAGTTCTTGCTTCAGGATAGAGACGTAAGTTCTAATTCTGTGGAAAAACCTATGGACTTGCTTATATTTATGTACTGAAAGTAGTAAGTCTGTGCTCTATACCTAGTACTCAGTGCATAAGGAGGAGTGAGTGGAACTTATGTTTAGAGCAACGGTGTAAAATAAAGCAAAAACACTACCAAGGAGTGATGAAAGTAGAGATGCTAAAGATGGGAAGGGCCTTTTTAGTCATCCAGTCCATCACTTTCTCAGTGCGTATTCCCCAGTCTTGCCATTTCCTATAGATTTTTTCCAGTTTGGTTTTAACAGACAATTGTGGTTTGTCTTTCAGATCTTTCTTTGGAAGATCATTTTCCAGTACAGGAAATCACATTCTTCTTGAGTCTTTCCCATTATTAACTTTGGCATTTGTATCTTAATTTCATCAGAGTATTCCTAATTACTGTCCAAAGCACGAATGAAATCACAGATCCTTTTAGCCTTACCACATCATGTAGTCCAAATTCTCCTTAGGCTTCAGATCAGACAGTAGCCTTTTTCAAACTCAGGGCTGCTGTAGATGTTTAAATTAGTGCATTCCTCCTCTTTTTGTTACGAGAATGTGTTGCACTGGAATATATTCTGCAGCCTTCTTGGAGAGGGGGACCTGAAGTTGATCATCCTTGTGTGCTCCAAATGAAAACTTTCTGCACTCCACATTGTTCTGTTCCTCCTATGTTAACCACCACATTCCTGTTACCACATTACTGTCAGCCTGCCCACAGGTGCAAGTGGGAGCAGAGGAGCTCCCGCTGGCACTGATGCTGCATCAAATGACCTTCAGCATCTGTTTGTCCCCGTATGGCCCAGCGAACTGCAGCCACAGTGCTTGCAAGTCCTGCGATGTTGAGCTGCATGGAGGGTTCTACTCTATGTTAGCTGGCTCAAAACGATACCTTTACCAATATTTTCTGCTATGTGAGAGGGAACTTTATTGTGTCTTTGACTGTATCTCGTGTTTTCTGCGTTCCTGATGACAATTTGCCCTGACCAGAGGGCTTGAATCCAGGACAGCCCTCATGTGCAGGCCTGATGACCTACAGTCTAAACCATGAACCCTGGCGATTTCCAGTAGAATATATGAAGTCCTTTAAAAGCTATAAAGGAATATTTCAATGTTTGGCCCTTCAGCCATCTGATTTTTACTGAAATCATGAAAATGTAATGCTGGTTTTACAGATGGAGGCCATACTACATTTTTGTAAGAGCAGTCTTGTTCTTCTCTAATATTATAATATTTCATGTAGAGTATTTACCTAACTCCTGCTGTTTCAAACATGGTGTGTTGGGTGTCCCTGTCCAGGTGTTGGCAGCAGAGCACTGCAGGGGTGGCCTCTGTGAGGACAGATCAAGGGCTGCCCCATGCCAGCCATGGCTGGTCCCAGACAGCTCCAATGGACCCAGGTTGCCCAGGGAAGTTGTGGATGCACCATCCCTGGAAATGTTCAAGGCCAGGCTGGATGGGGTTTTGAGCAACCTGGTCTAGTGGGACACATCCTTGCCCGTGGCAGAGGAACTAGACAATCTTTAAGGTCCCTTCCAACCTAAACCATTCTATGATTCTATGATCCATGGCAGGGCACAGCTGAGACCATCAGTGATGCTGGTGGCACCTCTGTGATAACATATTTAAGAAAGGGCAAAACACTGAATAGGCAGTGAGAAGAGAGAGACAAAAGTTTTCAGAAAAAACGCTGCCAGCACCAAGTTTAGAAAGGGAGGAGGAGGAGGAGGTGCTCCAAGATGTGGATTCCCATCTGTGCTCCAGGGTACTGATATTCCCCTGCAGCCCATGGAGGATCCCATGCTGGAGCAGGTGGATATGTCCTGAAGGAAGCTGCGGCCCTTGGAGAGCCCATGCTGGAGCAGGGGAAAAGTGTGAGGAGGAAGAATGAAGTTGAACTGTTATAAACTGACCCTAACCCCCCATTCCTCATCCCGCTGCACCACTTGGCAGGGGGGAGGATGCAGAGAAGTTGGGAATGACGAAGTGAAGCTGAGACTGGGAAAAAAAAAGTGGGGGAAGGTGTTTTAGTTTTTATCTTTGTTTCTCGCCATACTAGTCTATTTTTAATTGTCAATAAACTAAATTAATTTTCCCCAAGTCCAGTCTGTTTTGTCTGTGGCAGTAAGTAATCTCCCTGTCTTTGTCTTGACCCACAAGTTATTAATCTTATTTTCTCCCCCTGTCCTGTTGAGGAGGGAGAATGAATGAGCAGCTGAGTGGGCATCTGGCAGCCACTAAGGTCAACCCACCACACACGGTATCATTCTTTCACCACTTGCTTTCTTTCTAAGTTTTCTCATTTTCTTTCCTATAATAATTTCTTTTTATTATTATTTGAATTTTAATATTTTAAAATAAATTCAAGAGATACTTATTAATATGATGCCATTTTTAGAATTACTGTATGTGGGGTAATGTTTTTGTATGCTCAGTTAATGGAGATTTAATGATATTTTATTAAAAAATAAATATCTCTGCTCATTTCATCAAAAGTCAATATCTGCTTAATATTTGTTGATGAATTATTCAATATGTCATTGCACCATCAATAGATCTAGACAACCAGAATGAAATTTGTAGTTTTCCCTGCTTTGCTCCGATCTGTTACATAGGATATTCAATGTGGTTTTGATGCACAGATCACTGATAACTTGCATGATCAACCTGTAATTTGTCTTTCTATAGCTAAGGGATTTGAAAGTGTTCTGTTAATGATTTTAAGTTGCCTATAACACACTTGATGGTGCTTCAGGACAAGCATTGTCCCTGCGAGATCCCTTTTATGCTTCTCCATGTTTTTCACTGTCAAATCAGACCAAGTAAGTTTATTTAGTTCAAGGTTCAATCCACAGTATTTGGTAAAAATACTCATGTGCACTATCTTCATTTGGAAGATAGTTCCTATTTTATAATCAATAACTTAATATCAAGAGTAAGTTTACAGTCTGACTTGAGAGTTACAGTAAACAGAGAACAAATATATGGAGATGGGCTACATATACAGAAGTATTGATTAGTGCAAGTAAGTGGAAGTAATATGGGTTCTTTTTTTATAGTGTGAGCTGCCTTTCATATACATATTTAATACTAAACATTTTTCATAGGGAACCAATCTTATAAATATTTCCTGAATCCATGAAGTACTACTATGATAACAGATGGTATAGCTTTTTTGTAAACAAGATCCTTTAGGATAAAAAGTTCAATTTTGGTATACCTAAAGGGGAAAAAAAAAAAAAATCAATCTGATGTCTGTTGTCTTAGATTCAGCAAAGATAAAATTGCTTGTTTTCTCTTCTAATTGGAAATTCTTTGCTTTGGAGGAGTCTACCTACAACTTCTCTGGGCAGTTCCAAACTGTATTGCTCTCAGCAATGGTAAGAACTCCTGAAGATTATGTAGGTACACAAAAATAGAGACATTTATTTCTGTAGTGTAAGTACTTAACGGTTTTTCTTTAAAAAGAAGTGCATCAAGTTCTGAAACAGATGTAATTTTACAGCCATGTTCTAGATCTCAGGAAAGGCAATGAATTACAGTGGGATTGCTGACAAACAGTTATACTAGCCCTAAAGTATTGGCATAATAACTAGACGTATGTATCTTTCTTTAAATAGCTTTGTAGCTTATAGTGAATTGTGAGGAGCTTTAGCTTTGGTCTTAGCATTTCCAAGAAAAACTGAAGTGGACATACCAAATACATAAATATTTCCCATTACAGAGGCTAATACTATTCATTCATGAACACTTCTTTTGATTTATGATGTAGTGTAATACAAGTAGCTTATATTCTGCTGATAGATTCAGATAAAGCAACTTGGAGGCTAAAGTGTTTTACAGTGTATCTTGAAAACATGCATAGGCTCAATGAGCAGAAACTAAACATTTTGTCAGTTGCAACCTGAAGAAGGAAGGATGTGACCTCAAAATTATATGTAACATTCATTAATACATTTGAAGGCCCTTCTTTACTTTTTTTTAAGAACTGATATTTTGACTGTGCCTCTGTATTTTAATTTCTATGGAGGCAGACTCTTGAATAGCATCATTCTGAACTTACAAAACTATACCAGGAAATGGAACCTCTATGCATACTACCTGCTGACCTGTAGGGTGTCAAAGTAGGTTACATGGTGCCGCTGTTATATTCTATCTGAGAGATTTTAATAAGGTGCAGTTACATTTTAACTTAGTTTTGGCTCCTCAGTGGTCTTACAGAGATTGCAGAAATGCAATTTCAGCTGAAAAAAAGCATGGTGAGATGTATCAATAATTGTGCATCCTTTGTGCCAGATAAAGATGGAAAAAAGCAAAAAAGCAATCTGAGCTGAAACTCTCATAGCCCAAGAGCAGCTGAAGGTCTAATAACACTTCCCTACAGGAGAACACCGTATAGAAACTTTCATGCAGAGGGCATGGTATCCCTCAAGTCCTCATTTTTGTCTTTCAGCATACTAATAGCATTGCTAGGTCATCGAGAACCAGCTATGGCCTAAGAATCTAAAAGCATGAGACAAGACTGTCAATCAAGAAATTAGGATCATTAGCTCAAAAGTTAGCTGCATCAAATCTTATTTTACATAATATGGTAAAGGTAGTCAAAGATGCACAGTGTATTGAAACTAGTTGGCCATTCCATGTAGACAGTCATTCACTCTTCTGCACTACCTTTAGCATTCCAATTGTTAACTACTATCAGGGTTACAAATATTTATCTATTTCTAGGTTTGATTTTTCTAACTTTAACCTTGGGCTGTTTTGTTAGATTAAACTGACAATTTACAATAAGGTATCTCCTTGTTACATATCTATTAGCTGCTCAGCTTACTGCATAAATTTCTGTTCAAGAAAATAAATGGATTGGTTCCTTGTATTTGTATGAGAAATAATGTTTTGACAACCCAAAAACTTGATGTTGCAGTTTTCTGTATCTACAACAATATTAAATTTCTTGCCAAATATGGGCATCAGAACCAGACTGTTCTGGTATATTCTCATACAAGCATTGTTTTCCCTATAATACTTTTTAGCTACTTAAAGAGATGTGGAAAGTTTTCTTAGACCATCTATTTTTACTGAATTGGACATCAATAATAGAAATGATAAATTACCCAGTTCACTCACAGGATACCAGCAGCTTCTGTCTGCTACTTTTTGAATTATTATAAGGTTGCTAATGTCATGGTTATTTCTGAGAGAAAAATGATAGAAAGAGCAACTTACCCCTTGGAATTTCACTTTGAAGTGAAATAGGTTAAAGAAAAAGTAGATTTCAGTTCAATTTTTGTCATGAGGGAGGTTTTTAGGGTTCTAAAATCATATTCAATGCATTTCTGTTGTCATAAATTGTAACTACAGTTGAGTAAGCTTATATTCAGTTCTACCTTATTTATTTTTCTTTTTCCTTATTCTATACTCTAAATGCCATTCATCTCAATGGAAGTTTCAGAAAAAGATTATTAAAAACTTTATCAAAATGTAATACAGATTTTGGAAAAGAGGTGGAATACATTCCTCAAGGAGGAACATTCATCAGAAACTTTAAAAATGAAAGGCAGGATTTCCAATCTTTTTCAAACATGTGAAACAAAGATCTTTGCAAAAGCACATGTATGCATATGAACTTTCTCCTTTTTAAAAAATTACTCAAATTTTGAATTTTTGCAAAAAATATGGCATCATAGGTAGTATGGTACAAACTTTCTTTTTTTTTTAAATAAATCTTTTTACTTCATTGCAATATTTTGCACCACAGAGCAAAACCAAATATTGTCAAAGTGCAGACAAAGTTAGTTTACAGGAGAAAAAAAACCCAGTTTTTTTTAAAATAGCAGTAAATACAACAAATCATTAATATGATGAACTCTCTTACTATACCTCTCCAACAGTTCTCCCAATGCCATGCACTCATTCTAAAGTTAACTGTAAATTGCACAGGCAAGCTATGTTAGGAGTTATAATATACCATAAGTTATTAGATTCACCCTTAGTCTTTCTTATCTGTACCTAAAGGTACCATTGACCAATTGACTAGCCATTTAATGATGGTATGTAGTAAGTAAGCTCTAATGAAAACAAACCCAGCACAATAAATATGATGTGGTACTCCCCTCCTAAACCTCACCACCGAACTGCCTATAGGCATCTGACGCTGAAAAGTAACTGTACAATACAGCATGGAAAACATATAAACTACCTCTGCAGTGTTTTTCATCCTGATGCACGCGAAACAGAAAGCAGAGGATGATTTATACAACAGAAATAATTACCAGCAATGGAACTGCTATGAAGTTTCTCTTACTGCTTTTTTCTGGTTTTTTAATGAAGATGAGTATATGATTCAGTTACATGCTAGATGCATGAGGTGAGAAAGATACTGTAATAAAGGCCAAGGAGAAGAGAAGGAAGAAGAAGAAAGAAGATGTGCAGCTTCAGAAGGATCAGGCTGAAGTGAAGATACTGTATTAGGGACAGTGATCAGGGACCATATCCATTGCATTCTTAAAGTTGTAAAGCCATTACCTTTGACTAAAAGGCAAATCTAGTCAAAACTATTGGAACTAATTATTTAAATAGAGAAAAAAAAATTAATAAGCACAGTTCCAAATAACTCTGTGACTGTTCTAATTTGGACCAGTGAAAATACCATGCCTTAATTTCATTTGGAATTTTTAGGGAAGAAGAGAAAAAGGAAGGACAAGAATGGACAAGAGAGAAGAATATAAAACCACAGAATTGTGAGTCTGGCTCAGCTTTCAAGAACCATTTAACTGTTGATAGAGTCTATCACTGAATTTAATATATTTACGAGATAGGAGTTTTGATTAAAGGAAAGGTCAATGTAAAAACTGTTGAATTGCTAAAACTACATAAAGAAATACTGAAAAAATAGTTAGTAATTCCAGTGCAAAACAAGAACTGAAATTATTTTCTTTTTCTTTAATATGTTTTAGGTTTCAGTAGGAGAATCATATAAATGTATGAGCTGTTTCACTGTTTTGAAATATAACACTGATTATAAATAATGGAAAATCTCATAGCAGTAGCTTGCAACATTCTTCAAAAATGGATATAAAGGTATCGAATGCCACTGCACCTTGCTAATAAGTCATTCAGACTCTAAGGGTAAGTGTAGGTATAGAATCCAAGCTCTTTGCCTGAATATTAAATACTTGTTAAACAGACATTTACAGACAAAGGAAATTCACCATGTGTTTCCGAATTACCAAGCATGATATTAATATTCAATTGGTGAGCTGCTGTGTAAAAAGAAAGACCTGCTAGAGGCTTAAAATGCTAAATGCATGTCTCCATTTACTGTAACTGCATACTAAAAGCACTGCTCTGTCATACATTAGAAAGAAAAGTTCAAGAGCCATTATAATGTAGGAAAAGTACTTGGTTTGAGTTCTTAGAATTAATTGAAGTCATGAGCACAATAAGGGAAGGAAAAAAAATTCTTTGCCTACATGAATCTGTAGCACTTTCCCTCTTAAAATTATATCTCTCCTAGGCTTTTTTATTAATCAGTACTTGAAAGGATTTCTGTTAGAGATGAGTTAACAGTTCAGGTTAAATTAAAAGCTGATTCAAACCTATTGTCATCACTTGCACTTTTTGAACCATGCTTAGTAACATTCAAATATGTTTGGCTACAGATTTCTTCTTATTCTAGCCAGGGAAAACAGAAGAAAATTATAGTCTTCCTACTACACTGAGTCCATCCAGGTGAATTCACTGAGATCATTTGATCTCACAAAATGCTGAAGGCAATCACCTGAGTTGACTTCAGGCACATACCATAAAATGAATTCTATATCTTATGTAGGCAGCCAGTCTGGGGATGGGGCCAGCAGAAAAGGGAAATCACATAGTCTGTGTTTAAAGGTCTACAGTGGCCAACACCAGGAAATCTACAGTGATAGGATGTGAATAGGACCTAATTCCCCATCCTTTTAAAGGCAGGTGTTATCTGCCAGAAGAACTGCACTCTTCTCTTCTCTGCTTCGTTCTCACAAAGGAGGAAGTATGGAGGGGGCATTGTCCTATACAAAGCAGTAGCTCAGAGTTAATAAATTGCAGCCTCTGTCACTGACTACCTGTTACAGCAAAGAGCACCATAGCACTGCAGACTCCAAAGAAATGTCTTGGAATGTGTAGTGCTTCATGGTCTATGGCTGAAGTTAGATCAGGCAGTTGCACCTTCAGTGGTTGTATGGCATGGCACTATGACTACTGGTCATCAGATATGTGCAGAGGGTTAGACCATCACGCATGTGGTCTGGCCCTCTTCACACATCTTCAAAGGGATCAAGCTTGAAAATGGTATCCTATGTTCCAGAAAGATGATACCTGGGGGATACTCTGCCTCCCACCAGCAAGAATTTCAGGAATAACGTTTTGAGGAAGTGCCTTTCCTCAGCATTCCCAGGACTTCAGACAGGACATTTCATTCACCATCTGCTAGATATGGGCTCCTGCAAGTCAGGGAATGAAGGAAAATTTGCAATTCAACAAGCATTATTACAACTACTACTGTATCTCTGATTGGCAGGCTTCTACCGAGAGTGAATAATACTGTTTCAAAATAATGCAGCCATAAGGTTTCTGTAGCAAATACTGTATAGGAGTATGTATAACATAAATAGATGATTCACAGTTTCAAGACTTGTGCCAGGCAACATCTCCTGGTCCTCATTTCCCTCTTCTTCCCCACCTGCTGCTGATGATAGCAAGGAAGGGAAGATTGGGAGGATGTTCTCAGATATCTTCAATATAATAAAGTTGGCAGTGAATTTGCTTATGTCAGAAGCTGGTTTTCTAGTGACCATAAAGTATTATAGTCCAGGCTCCCAAGTATGATAATGCCCACCTTGGACATGAAGATGAAAGACATAAGTTATTAACAGGTGTGACCTCAGTCTGCTGAACCTACCACAAGCCATTCAAGATGTAGGGGATATCATGGTCCCACAGACAGATTCTTACCCCATTCACCAGCAGTGGTTTGAATACTGAATAAACTAGACAAAACAGCCCTGACACTAGGTAATATCTGAGATAACAGAGAAGAATAATAAAGGACTCTGTCAGACAATGGAAAATTCTACAAATTTTTCTTTAGAACACTGAAATAGATAAAGACATTCCAAAATGGCTTGAGACATTGTGAGCATCCTTTTTTCATCCAATATGCAATAAGGTAGTGGCCTATTATGTGACCCTCCTAAGAGATTATGTGACCCTCCTAAGAGATACAATGGGTGTCATTCCCAAGCTGTGAGTGTGAAAGACAGTACGAGGGATTTGTTGAATGTGAGCACTTCTGTAGAGCTTGCTGTTGTGTCATAAGATGTGTCTGAGGCAGACATGTTAAATCGGTCACATGCTCTAGTCATCAGTGTTGCTTAAACACAGTCACAGGAGAAATCTTTCAGATAACCATAGGTAAGGAGAGTAGTTCACAGACGTAAATAACTGACGGTCTACTTATAGGAAGGAACAGGTTGGGACATGGTATGTCACTGTGTCCTGCAACAATTTAAAGTTGAAGACATTAGCAAGCAGTGCTTGCTGACCACTTTGTTTCTGAGGACTTCATTACCCAACAACACATAAGCAAGCACATCTCTTCTGATGCCAATAGGACATAACTATGAACTTGGAGGCCTATCTAAATTTTGTGCAAGTCATATGCATATCATAAGCAAAATCTGATTTATCTGCTTTATAATCAACATTATTGTTCCAGGTTGCCATCATATCAGGTTTTAGTACTGTAGCAACAATAGTAGTGACAATGTTGTTACCATCAATATCAGTCTAATTGATTCAGAAGTCTACAACACACTCAACAGTGCATTACGTAAATCTATTCAAATATTAAGGAAGGCTTTAACAAATTTATCTACTAACAAGAAAGAAGAATAGAAAAGCCTGAACAAAACCAGCGTTTTGTTTCTTCTCAGATAGCATGTCTCTTTCTCTGTAGTCCTATTTAAAACAAAGCATAGAGCTGTATTGCCTCAGGAAGCACCAAGAAAAGATATTATTCTATCACAAAGGCATGATTTCCTCCCTGTTCTCTCATTACTCCCAGAGGTTAGCAATTTGCTACTAGCTCTGAACAATGTCAAATGCTGTCTCAGCAACACTGAACACCACATGAGACTTCGAGGGAAGGAGAGGGGGAAAATCACGGTTCCAGTTTTCCTTTTGTCCAGTTTCCTCCTGGATGCGGTGATTAAGCAAGTTATAACTCTACCCTTGCTCTGTCCAGATTAGTTGTAGCAGCGAAGAGGCTGGGAAGACAGTTTGAAATGTTATGTCTCAAGATAAGTAAAGGCAATAGACTGAGACACAGAATTGTTATCAACACCGAATTAATAATTTTATACACATGTGACATAAAGCCCATCCTACAGAATCCTTGTACCTTAATTCATATTACTTCTGTCTTAATTTGAAATTCCCCAATTCAGAAAAATTTCTACTTGCAGTCACTTATTCTTGTTTGGGGACTATGACTGCTTCTTTTTTTTCTTTATATTTTCTCCTATAGTAGATGTGTGATGGTCATTTTTTGAGATAACATTTCAAATATCAGCTAGGTGTGGTATATAACTATGTTTTAATCTAATTTATGATTAAACTTTATGGTTAAATTTTAGAATCATAGAATGGTTTGAGTTGGAAGAGACCTTAAAGATCA